>JARHVA010000423.1:3290000-3890000 GCA_037957365.1 Torreya grandis | reverse complement strand
ACCTATCCAACTGGTTTACTTTAGCCCTTGCCCATCCCAAATCAGAAATGGGAATGTATCTCCATGGATTTTATCATTGGGTTGCCTAAGGTGTAGAACAAGGATTGTATATATGTGGTGGTTGACAGATTAACCAAATTTGCACACTTTTTTCGTGATTTCAGCGACATACACTGCTGCACAAGTGGCTGAGTTATTCTTCAGGGAGATTTTCAGATTGCATGGGATGCCCAGGGGCATAGTGAGTGATAGGGACAAGAAGTTCCTAAGTCACTTTTGGCAGAAAATCTTTAGGTTGAGTGGGACTGAACTCACTCCTAGCATGAGCTACCATCCACAGATAGATGGGTAGACGGAAATAGTCAACAAATGGATGGAGGGGTATCTCAGAAAATATGTATTGGGATAGCAAAGAGCTTGGATTAAGTGGTTGCATCTTGGTGAATACTACTATAATTCCACTTATCACATGTCCATTGGGATGTCCCCTTTCATGGCTCTTTATGGATATGAGGCACCTAACTTTTTGGAGATAGTAGAGTGCCTAAGGCTAGAGATTTGTTGCAGGAAAGTCAGGATGTCATGAAATCTTTGAAGGAGAACTTGCAACAAGCACAAAATTAGTAGAAGTCATATGTTGATCAACATCGCATGGAGCACACTTTTGATGTTGGGGACATGGTATATTTGAGGCTTCAACTTTACAGATAGTCTCCTCTCAAGAAGAGTGGTGTCGAGAAGCTTAAGCCCAGATTTTATGGTCCTTTCATGGTGTCTAGAAGGATTGGGGAGGTCGCCTACGAGCTTGAGTTGCCAGCTAGCTGCAGGGTTCATAATGTATTTCATGTATCCAAGCTTAAGAAGGCGTTAGGACACAATGTGGTTCCTTCATCAGAGTTGCCACCCTTGGATAAGGAGGGTAAATTGATTTTGGTTCCAGAGGCCATCATAGATTCTAGAGAGCGGATTCTTCAGAGGAGGGTAAGTAAGGAATACTTGTTAAAGTGGAGGGACTTACTAGTGGAGGATGCGACGTGGGAGAATGAGCAGATTTTACAGCATCCAGAGTTGAGATTGCTTGAGGACAAGCAGTCTTGGGAAGGGCAGACTGTAATGTCCCTTTCCTAGCCTTTACATGAGATTGTCTCAATCGTTCCCGTAGGCTAACAGAGTGTAGTTAGGGAACTCTGGTGACTGTTTATGCTGCATGGTGTAGTTGGGAGTTGCTTATTGCCCTTTTCTGGAGTGTTTTTGGTGTTTTCGCCCATACTATTTTTAGTAAGTCGGTTTTGGGTGCCGAGGAAGCTAGTTGTCAATCATACTATTTTTAACGGTGTCAGTGGGAGTAGTTACCTATTTTTCAATGTTATTTGATCCAATGCAATTATTTAAAATAACATAATGTTATTAAAGTTAAATTAAATATTTAACTTATGCTATTTTATAAAGCTACTTTATAAAAAGGACCTTGGGAGACATTAGTGAAAATTATAATGTTAAAGTGTTATAATTTAAGTTGGGCGCCTAGGGAGACATAAGGGGACTTTATAATTTAAAATTTAAAACATTTTATTCCCCAAAAAGGAAGTCGTGGGTTTTAAGGGTGTTGGGAGCTCATTTTTCATTATGCTGGATGATATTTAATATTGCTATTCTCTCTAGAGAAGATTGCTTCTTGGTTTGTGAGGACGCAAACCCTCATAGGCAACATCCTTCACGCTATTGGAAGATACACGCTGGAGGATTCTTAGTGTTTTCATTCTGGAAACGCAGTTGAGCAGATTAGAGGTCCTATTGTTTAGATACTATTGAAGATTCATTATATATTGGTTGGAGATCACTGGAACAAGGGTCTGAAGGTTTTTATTGCTGTTGTTATTGCTTCTTTGGGCTGGTCGTACCGTTCCCCTTGTTGGCCGTACACTTCTGGGAGGCACTGGAGATTCTTGTTGTTGGTTGTTAGGGTTTTGGGTGTGTTTCAAGGATAGTTTGGAGGCGCCTAGACCTGCTCACATCACTCTTTATTGCTGCTTCATTATTGCTGCTGTCCTTGGTGATTGGTGACCCTTTTTGACAGTTCAGTTTGAAGATTTCTTCACCAGCTCAGTCTTTTTGATTGCTGCACTTTTTGTGTATGTTGGATTTGGATAATAGATGATATTTTATGAACTGAGTTGTAATCATCTTGATGAAAAATTGAGTATATTTGCTGATATTAAAATTTGGAATTTTCAGCTGTGTAATCTCGATGTAATATTCAGTTGAGTTGAAAATATTATTTCAATATATTTCTTTTTTTTGCAATTTATTGTTGTATTAAACATTGCAAAAAACTCTCATAACAATCATCCAAAAACAAAGACAAAACATGGCAACATATTACAGAAAACTTGGTCTATTAGCATGCAAACGTTAAGTCAATTATTTGAAGACGAAACCCTTCAATCAAACGAAGTTAGAGGATGAAAACCTTCTTCCTTCTTTTGGGTAACTCCATTCAAGGGTTATCATTAGATTCATTTGGTCTTTCAAGGGTGTTTTAAACATCATTTGTCATTTTCAGGTTGACGACTTGCTTTTGGAAGAGTGACGACTTGGTTGGAGGAGTGAAATCTCACTCTTTGATGGATTTTGTGCCCTAGGGGTAATTCTGAAATTATTTGCAAATTTCTACATAGTGGCGATTTTGTTTGGGGGGGTTTGGACTTCTTGCTTTGGGTAATTCAACTTGAATTTAATTATGCAATTTTATCATATTTTTTCAGCTTGGTGATTTGGGGTTTTGGGCTTTAGAGCCCTCCAAATATTCTGAAAATTCATAAAAAATTCTGCCTTTATTGTAAGTATATTTTATGCAATTTATTAATGGTTTGATAGGGTTTTTGGGCACAAGAAGCATCTCCAATTTTTAGATTTATTTTACAATCAAGGACGCCTAGGGTTTGAAGAGGGAAATCTGATTTTGAGAGTCAATTTTTGAATATTTTGAACCACTAATTGCTTAGGGTTTGGCATAATTTCAAACTAATTTTGAGGTGTTTTTGAAAGGTTGTTGGCAGCTAGGGTTTGCTGCAATTAAATCAGAGAATTTCTATTTTGAAGTAGGGTTTATGGATATTCCTAATTTTCAGCTAATTGTCCTTTTTGGGATATTACAGTGGTATTAGAGCCAAATCTTGGCTAGCTATGGGTTTTGCAGTGATACATGCAAGAAGGTGAAGGAGAAATAAGATATTACTTTAGAAGCAAGAAAAAAGTGGGGGAAATTCTGCACACAGAAGACATGTCTCACCAGAATCAATCAAGGGAAGAGGCAAAAAATAGAGAGGAAAAAGGCTTGACAGGTACACACAAGCCCAAGAACAAATGACGGCCATTATGTTAGGATTTGTGCGAACTATGAAGGAGTTGAAGGGTGACAAGCCATCCAATGGGGATGGTAGTGCTTCGGGAAGTCACAATGTCATGGATTAGCCTTCTAAGGGTATTGGAGGAGTTTCATGTAGGCCTAACCAGCCTACCTTTTTGCAGGACGAGGTGGCCATTCCTGAGGGAGAAGCACAACCCTCATTGAGGGACACTTTGTTGAAGGATTATGATGAATGCATGACATATCCAACCCCTTTTAGGGAACAAATGGATTTTTCAGCTTTCACTTCTTGGAAGCATGGTCAAATGGTAGGCAATAGGGCTGGCCACAAACACTAGGGCAGCCAAGGAAGACTCCAACCCGCTTTGGGTAAGCTTGCACTTTCAAATTTTGATGGTTCCCCCAAAAGTTTAGCTAGGTCTTGGATCCAAAAGGTGGATACATATTTTTCGCTAAGGCCTATGTTGGAAAAAGAGGCCATTCAGTTTGCTACCTTGCACTTGAAAGGGGCTGCCTGTGAATGGTGGTATCATGGTTTGGTTACTCAAGGCCACCAACTCATTTCATCAAGAGGAATTCAGTAAGAGTATTATTGAGCGATTTGATAGGGCTGATCCGGAATTGCATTTTAGAGAATTGGCTGAACTAAAGCAAAAAGACACAGTGGAAGGTTATGTGACTGAATTTCAGAGGCTTTCAGTTATGGTGATGGATGTATTGAAAAGAAGGTTAGTGGTTCTATTCATGGAAGGTTTGATTGATTCGATTAGAGGGTTGGTCAAGGCTTTTGATCCTTCCACTCTCCAAGGAGCCATTCAAAAAGGCTCTTGATCTTGAGTCCTCAGTGTCACAAGGTAAAATTCTGCCCTTTAATTTTCAGAAAACTAATGCTTTTAAGCCTTATGGACAGCCAAAAGATAACAATTGGGGGCAGCCAAGGGGCAACAAATTTTGGGCCACCTAGATCAGCTCCTTTGGGGCAATTAGACAAGCCTAATCAATGTGGTATAGGTCAGTTTGGAAGGCCAAACCAATAGGATTTGGGGCAACAAAGAGAGCTACCAAGAGGGAGTTTCAAAACAAGAAATGAATTAAGAAGGAAGAAGTTGTGTTTTGATTGCAAAGACCTTTGGTCACTGGGTCACCATTGCCGTGGAAAAGGTCAAGTGCACTACATTGAAGTGCATTCAGATGGAGAAGATGAGGATGTAGAGGAAGGAGCAACCACATATGATGAGGATCACTTGGAGATTTTTGGTGGAGAAGACCTAGAGGGCACCTTTGCTTCCCTATTAGGAACCCCTAAGTACTACCCCTTTTGTGTAAAGGGTAGTTTAAAAGGTATGGAGGTCACTATTCTTATTGATAGTGGAGCCATAGATAATTTCATTGATAAAAAATTAGTAGCTTTATGTGGTTTGCAATCTATTGAATTTAATGGTTTTTGTGTGACTTTGGCGGATGGCTTTACCATCCCTTGTACCACTAAAATTCCCAATCTTAACATAATCATGGGAACACAACTCATTGAAGATGATTTTTATGTGGTTGGTGTTGGAGAAACTAACCTTGTGCTTGGTATACAATGGTTGCACTCTCTTGGGGAGTACACCCAAAACTACCAAACAATGGAGCTCAAGTTTGACGCCAATGGGAAGGAAATGATATTACATGGGTTGCAAGATAAAACACCCAAGGGAGTGATGTCCAAAAGAATGGAAAGCATGATAAATGAAGAAATTCATGCAGGGGCAACCAGGCAATTGGAATTTTCTGAGTTGGGACAGCCAACTCTCATGAAGGAAAAAAGTCTCATACATGACACATGGAGTAAAGGAAAGGTGGGAAAGGGTTTCCAATAAAAAAAATTCAATATTGGGAGTTTAAGGCAGCCTCTAAGGTATGAAAAGGACTTTCAAAATTTTCTTTGCATAAGCTGGTTTTTTAAGTGCACGAAATATGGATCCTAAGGCATGATAAGGTGAAAGGTTTGTTGAGAGGAGTGAATGCTATAGGGTTCCCAAAGTATGAAATGATTTACTCCATTTCTCCTTTTCTTGCCAAATTTGAAAATTTTTGCTTAAAATTGGTATGTTGGGGAATTAGAATTCCATGTTTGGGGAAAATTAAGAAATCTAAAAATGACTTAGGGAGAAATTTTCAAGTACATTCAGAAAATTTTGTGTATTGTATGTCATTCCAACCTAGCATACAATTTGGAAACATGCCCATTAAGGTGTCAATTTAGTTGGTTAAAAACGCTCCAAGGTTTGAAACCAAAGGGACACATGGTGATGATAGTAACGAGGGAATAAATGGGCCACTTGAGCTGAAAATGTGCACTTGGAACAAGGTAAAAAGGGGCAATGAACAACCCTCTACAAAGTCTGATTTTACAAGAAAATATAAGTTTTCTTTTAAGGGAAAGGTTTCAGTTATTGCTTCACTCTTCCAAGACACTAAGGAGTTGTTGAACACTTTGGTGGTGAATAGTTTAATTGCAACAAAGAATTGCAGGGTTATGAAAAATTAGGATAGATGTTTGGCAAAGGAGTTGGTTCACTCCAATACCAAGGTACAAATGAATTGGTGGGTCAAAGGTGGAATTGACATTCCTGCACATAAGTTTTCAGCTCTTCGGATGCATCATTGGAGGAATTTGAAGAATTAAATCAAGAATTTTTAGCAATTGTTTTGAGTTGCATACAACAGGTTACACTTGGGGCAGCAAGATGGTAAATGGAAAAATTATTGGATGGAGGAATAAGGAGGTTGATAGGCGCTGCATCCTTCATGTCATTCAGAAATTCGTAGTCATTCTTCCCAAACAAATCTTGGCCAACAACACCAAAGAGAAGGGGAAAATGATTGTTTTGACTAACATGTTTGCTTCATGTGCAGATAAGGACATAGGGGCAATCAAGGCCCTCACAATAGAAGACGACTTAGCTAGAATACCATTTTCTAGCCACCTTTGTGATGAAAAAATCAAGGATTTTCTTGCTTCCAACATCTTAGGAGCATCTTTTGAACACGTGGTTTCAAGAGTGAGAGTTGACAACATGAGATGCTGCTGGTTTTGCATTTTTAGTTTGCTTAAGCCACACAAAAACTTCATATGCAGCTATAGAAGACATCACCAAGAGAGGTCTTTCATTTGGAAAGGGCCTAGGTTTGAGTTTGGCACAAGACCAACCATGGAGATAGCATTTTGGTTACTTCTATTGCTTGAGGACAAGCAATTTTAGACACGGAGGATTGTCATGTCCCTCTTTTGATGGGGACATGGTGGAAGACCTTTAGCCTTTAAACCCTTCTGGGGGGCTAAGAGACAAGTATAAAGGGAAGTGAGTATTAAAATGTTCTAATTGAATATGTGTAAAAGTACTTTTTTTGAAAAGTACTTACGTTTCTTATTTCACTTAAAGAGAGAACTTTAAGGATCTTAAGGACTTAAGTGATTTTAAGAAAAGATCATAAGGAAAGGTCTTTTAAATCAATTTTTATATTACCCTCCCTTTTTTTAGGCGCCACACATGGAGGGCCACAAAAGTGAAGGAATCATTTGGTGAGGGCAGGTCATGTTTTGAGTATTGAAAACTTGGTCTATTGGCACACAAATGCTAAGCCAATTGTTTGAAGACGAAACCCTTCAAGAAAATGAAGTTAGAGGACGGAAACCCTCTTCCTTCTTTGAGGTAACTCCATTTGGGAGTTATCATTGGATTCATTTAGTCATTCAAGGGTGTTTTAAACACCATTTGTCATTTTCAGGTTGACGCCTTGCTTTTGGAAGAGTGGCGACTTGGTTGGAGGAGTGAAATCTCACTCTTTGATGGATTTTGTGCCCTAGGGGCAATTCTGAAATTATTTGCAAATTTCTACATAGTGGCAATTTTGTTTGGGAGGAGTTTGGACCTCTTGCTTTGGGTAATTCATTTTGAATTTAATTTTGCAATTTTATCATATTTTTTCAGCGTGACGATTTGGGGTTTTGGGATTTTTAGCCATCCAAATATTCTGAAAATTCATAAAAATTTATGCCTTTATTCCAAGTATATTTTATGCAATTTATTGATGGTTTGATAGGGGTTTTGGGCACAAGAAGCATCTCCAATTTTCAGATTTATTTTACAGCCAAGGACGCCTAGGGTTTGAAGAGGGAAATCTAATTTTGAAAGACAATTTTTGAATATTTTGAACAACCACTAATTGCTTAGGGTTTGGCATAATTTCAAGCTAATTTTGAGATGTTTTCGAAAGGTTGGTAGCTAGGGTTTGCTGCAATTAAATCAAGATATTTCTATTTTGAAGTAGGGTTTATAGATATTCCTAATTTTCAACTAATCGTCCTTTTTGTGGACATTACAATTTTCGTCCTCAAAACTAAATCTGAATGGTGGCAGTTTTCATCCTCACGATTCGTTCCAACTATAAAGGTTTTTCGTTTTCAAACCTAAATCTGAATGGTGGCGGTTTTCATCCTCATGATTTGTTCCAACTATAAGGGTTTTTGTCCTTATGCTGAAAACCGATGAACTAGAAGGCTCAATCAATTGAGAAATATTTATAATAACTTTGAGGACTCTCAATATATAGACTTAATTATCACTTTTAAGATTAGGGTTATACTTTTGGGTTCAGGGTTTTACTTTTCACTTTTCATTTTTTTTTAATTTCTAATAATATTAAAGTAATATTTTTTATTTGTTGACTGGGAGGTAGTTCTGCAACTACCCCAACGACTGCATCCCTCCTTGCCTCGGGCTTACTTTGTTGCTGAGTTTTGGGGAGAAGAAGAGGCGAGGTAGGCGAGACTAATCCTCCTGGGACCCACGCAACTGCTTGGAAGCCACGTATGTCGGGTAAATCTGAGCATCGTGAATCGACCTCGGGACCTATATGGGACGAACCCAAAGCCTTTAGCCAACTACGCCACCCGTCAAGGCTATAATATTAAAGTAATATTAAGCTATCACTTTTTTTTAATAATATAAAAAGTAAGTCACTTAGACAACTTAAAATATTAACTTCATTATTTTTTTACTTTATTTGAAAAAGGGGACATGACAGTCCGCCCTTCCTAAAGATTGCTTGTCCTCAAGCAATCCCTGAACCGTCCTACAAATACCAGGATCCCAAACCAAACTTTCTATTTCTTCCATTCCTTGTGATGCTTCTCCAACTGTCTCAATTATGCTCAACTCTAAATTTGCATCTTCTAGCTTTCTTAGAAACTATTTTTCATGAAAAATGTTCTCTCCAGTCATCTCACTGAAAATTGTTGCAACAATTTGTGGTTCTTCTGTCTTATGAAGTGAAGAAGAGATTGAGCTAAACTTCATAGTGAGGGCATCAACCATTTCTTGCATTTTCTTAGATGCAATTAAGGCCCCTTCCGCAATTTCGATGACCTTATCCCTGTCTTTAATCACATGCAAATATTTTGATTCCATTGTTTCCATTGTACTCTTTATTATTTGCAAATCTGCAAGAGTGGCTGTATGCCTAGTGCTAGCAACATTTACCTCACCCATATTGTTATTATCTGCTATAGTTTGAGCACTTAACAAACTTAGAGTTAGATCTTCAGTGAGCCTTCTCATACAATCCAACTTTGTTGGGACTGGCACCTCTTTCTATTATGTTATCAACAATTGTAGCTCTTCAATTTTCTGCCCTACTTTCTTTGTTTGCTCTTGGCTGGACTGTTGTAATTCAACTAACTTTGATGTTGCTGATTTCTTATCAATTTTTGCTTCTTCAACCCTTCGAGATTTTGCTACATCTAACACTTTTTCTAGTTCTTCATCTAGCAACACTTCTACATGTCTTTTCCTTAGACAACTGTGGCTCGGCTCCCAAGGTTTTTTGTATGAGAAGCAAAGTTTTTGTCTTCTAAGATCATTTTTGTTATTTTTTTGAGAGTTCTTGTTCAATTCAGCTATCATTTCTATTGTTAAGTATGGTTTCAACTTTTCTTCACATTGATCAACCACACTTTTAGTCAGTGAACACGTTGCTGGTGAAACTTTTCACACATTAGCCAATAACACTGATAGGAGTGGCTGGAAAATATCATCACTCTCATTCAAAACTAATGTCATAATTGTTTGCATTGAGGCAACCATGTTTTTGGCATGATTCTTATGAATAGTAGCAAAGAAATGTTCAAACATTTGAAGAATAAGATCATCATTTAAGAACTAACATTAGAACACAAGATTTGACTTTTACAACAGTTTTTAAAATTATAACCCTCTTAGCAAAATAAGGACTTTTGATTTTATTTATACCTCAAAAGCTTTCCACAATCATCTGGAATATTTCCCTTATGGTGTTGTTTTATGGATTTTTAGTTATTCTTGTAATTTCACTAATCCAAGTGATAACTGCAAGTCTCACATTTGGATTTGGATGACTCAAAAGCTTGGGCTTAGCCAAATGAGTCATCGATGGATTCACTGCCCATAACATACTCAAAATCTGGTTGTCTTATCATGGACAAACAGTTTGCCACTTCCTCCAAAATTCTGAGTAGAACATTTTTTGAATTATGCGGCTTCTCAAGTTTTTTCCTTGCTTTGTAAAGCTTTATTTTCAAATCATCTTTACTCATTAACTCTGTGATTTATAGGCTATGCATCAGATAGTATCTGCAAAATATTAATTTTTTCCAACAGGTTGGCAAGATTACTAACTTTGATACCGCTATAATGTCCATTTCTGGACAAATTTGAACAATTCCAGATTTTACTAAAACCCTTATTTTCTAAATTGGCAATTTCTACAATTGCTTTCAATTATATAACAAAATTATAATTTTACAAGAAAGTATCAGTTTTATTTCAATTCTTTAATCCTTTTATAAAATGGGTTTATTGCCAAAATTAGATCTCAAAGGAATGCTAACAATATTTATGAAATTCCAACCTTAAACTTGTTGTTGGAAGGGGAGTGTGTTGCTACTCAAATGCTGAAATTTATTCACTGTCCTTATTTCTGCAAACTTTGTGATCCCTTGGTCAGCTTTGGAAACGCTACCATTAGTTGCGTTCTCTATACTGGGCAGTTGAGACCCTACTATACGTTGTGACCTTATTTCTACACCTGGTGGAGACTTTGCCAACAAATTTAGTCAACGTTGATGTATTAAATGATATGCCTAGGGTGTTGCTTTAGATTGCAATTTGTAGTAATAACATTAAACCCTACGCCAAGATGAAAACTTACAAATATGAAACTCTAGTGTTTTGCTGAATTGATGTTTGAAGATTTGGATGTAGCACACTTGTAACTTCTAGATGCAATTACCTATCATGTCCCGCTTTTTGACATGAGCCACTTAGAGTCCTCCCTTTCCTTTTATATGCTTACTCCAATTGTGGCACCCAAAATAGAGAGGGAGAGTTACTTTTTCCTTAAAAAAAGAGGATATATTACAAACTTCTTTATAATAGCATTTTAAAGTGACCCTTTAAAAAATTTTCCACAATTAGATAATAAAGTGCTTTAACAAAACATATTCTTGAAGCTCACCAATGTTCCTTTTTTGCCTTAGAAAACCTTAGCTCTTGGGAACGCACAAGTTAAGGGTCTTATCCCAACGACTAGCTTGAAAAGGGGGACATTACAGTCCTCCCTTCCCAAAATTGCTTGCCCATAAGCAATTTTAATTTTGGGTGTTAAGGATGGCTGCCCCCTCCCAAGTTGCATCTTCCATAGGCATATCCTTCCATTGTACCAAGTATTCCATGATAATGCGATTGCGGAGCCTCCTCTCACAAACCTCAAGTATAGTTTTGGGAATCAAAACCAATTTACCTTCATCATCAAGCGGTGGCAAATCAATGGAGGGTATGATATGCTTTCCAAGAGCTTTCTTAAGGCAAGAAACATGGAAAACATTGTGAATCTTACTCCATTCCGGCAATTTCAGCTCATAAGCCACTTTTCCCACTTTTCGTTGAATTTTATAAGGCCCATAGAAATGTAGCTTAAGTTTTTCTGCTCCACTTTGCTTGAGAGAAGATTGCTTATAAGTTGCAATCTCAAATAGACCATGTCCCCAACCTGAAATTGCCTCTTCAACCTATGCTGATCTGCATAAAGCTTTTGTTGATATTGAGCTTGTTGCAAGTTTTTCTTGAGCTGATTCAAAATTTCAGAACTTTGTTACACCCAATCGGCAGCCCCGGGCACCCTACTATCCCCCAAAACAAGGTAAAAAATGAAAGAGCCTCATAACTATACAAAGCCTTGAATGGTGACATATTGCTATACATGTGGTTGGTAGTATTATAACAAAATTCTGCCATGTACAACCATTTATTCCAACCTATTTGCTTCCCTAAAATGTAATTCCTCAAGTATCCTTCCACCCATTTATTGACAATTTTGGTTTGCCCATCCGTTTGGGGATGATAACTAGTGCTTGGAAGCAATTTAGTACCTGTTAGCTTAAAAAGCTCTTGTCAAAAGTGGCTCATAAACTAGCTGTCCCTATCACTTATGATGCTCTTGGATAACCCATGCAGCTTGAAAACTTCTTTGAAGAAAATTTCTGCTATATATAAAGCACTATACTTGGCTGGAATTGCAAAAAAATGAGCATATTTTGTCAATCTATCCATTACAACAAAAATTCCACATTTACCTTGTAACATAGGTAACCCTGTAATGAAGTCCATGGATATGCTCTCCTATTTTTGGTGGGGAATTGGAAGAGGTTGTAAGAGACCAGCTGGAAATGTAGTCATTCCCTTACCCTGTTGACAAACCATACGCTCCCTAACATGGAATAAAACATCTCTTTTGAAACCCTTCCAACTGAATCTCTCTTACCTTCTTGTATGTTTTGTGGTAACCTTGATGATCAACCATAGTATCATCATGAGCGGCCCTCATAATTTGGTGCTTTAACTTGGATAAAGGGGCCAAAAAAATTCTACCCTTATACAAAATCAGCTCCTCATGCACCTTCTAATTGTTGTCTATCACCTTGCCTTCCAAAACCACTTCTACTGCCTATCATTCAATTCAGATTGTGTGAGGAAGTATTTGAGGCTATCGTGATCCATTTTAACTATAAATGTTGGCATGCATGGTAGCCAACATTTCCTTATCATAAATTGAAAACTTCTTTTCCCATTCCTTGAGTTTTCTACTCTCAAAAGTAATGGGATGTTCTTTTTGCATGATGATAGCTCCTATTCCTTCTCTCAAAGCATCACATTCCAATGTGAAAGGGTGTGAAAAATCCGGAACAGCCAACACAGGGCAAGAACTCATCACTATGTTGAGTCTTTCAAAGGTCTCCAAAGCGGTTTGAGACCACAACAAAGGCACCTTTCCTTGTTAAGTTTGTAAGAGGGGTAGCAAGTTGGGAGAAACCCTTCACAAACTTTTGATAATAGCTACACAATCCAAGAAACCCTCTCACATGGGTCATAGTAGTGGGAGGTGGCCAATCAAGTATGGCTTGAATCTTTTGTTGGTCCACTTGGACTTCTTGTGCATTGATCACATCTCCCAAATAAAAAATTTCAGAAGTGGCAAACTCACGTTTGGATTTCTTTGCAAAGAGGGTTTGCTGCTCTAACATTCTCAAAACAATATCCAAATGGTGCAAATGTTCCTCCCAAGTCCTGCTATATACTAATATGTCATCAAAGAACACTAGCACAAATTTTCTTAGATGTTTGAAGATGTGGTTCATGCAAGATTGAAAATCAGTAGGAGCATTAGTGAGTCCAAAGGGCATGACCAAAAACTCATAATGCCCATAGTGACAACAAAAAATCATTTTTTGCACATCTTCCTCCCTCACACGAATTTGGTGATAACCGATCTTCAAGTCTATTTTGGAGAAGTTAACCGCTTCATGAAACTCATCAATAAGTTCATCATTCCTAAGTATAGGATACCTATTCTTCATGGTCTTCTTGTTCAACAATCTATATTAATACACATCCTCATGGTTCTTGTTGGCCATTTTTGGCCCACATATCAAAATTTGCCTAAGTATGAAAAAGGCTTTCAGACAAGAAAATGACAAGTCTTTGGGAGGACTTCGGGTTTTTCAGCAATGACAACTTCGGGTTTTCCATTAGTGATAACTTCGGGTTTCTGAGGGCACAGTGCAAATCAGGTTTCCAAAAATGCTCAACTTCTAAAGGTTTTATAAATAGAAGTAATTCGGGTTTACAAACCCGAATTACTCATGGACAGTGTATTTCAGGGTCTCCAAGGAGCACTACTTGATTAATTCGTAAGTTGTGAGCAGTCAGAAACCCGAAATAAGTAAAAGGGCTTGACAAACCCAATTTGGTCTTAAAAAATAGTGCTTCTCGGGTTCTTCAAAGGACGAGTCTTTTTCAAAATGTCAAAGGGCCTTCTTAGGGCAAAAGGGGCCAGTCAACATTTCTGAAGGTCCTCTTCAACTTTTTCGAAGGGTCTTTAAAGAACCCGAAGGTACACTTCATAAATTCGAAGGGCTTTTTCTTCTCCAAGTGGACAGTTGCAAGTTTTCCGAAGGGTATGTTACCATTCGGGAGGACCATTTCAAAATTCCAGAAGGGTCTCTTACTCTTCGGAAAAGTCCACTATGAAAAGCCCGAAGGATAGTTTTCAAAAACAGTCGTGGACAAAAAGTCCGAAGGAATTCCTTCAGACAAATTGTCCAAAAAAATTCTTTCGGGCGATTTGCCTAAAAGAAATAAGCCCAAACACAACATTCTGATATTTTTATAATCATTTCTAACCATTGGACATTGAAAAATCATGTTTTTGGACTAATTCTTGTTGGTTGTATTTTTGAATAATTTTCTATAATTTTGGGATCAATTGAATATTATTTTTGTGCCACAATTGGGCATCTACAATAGTCTAAAATTAATTTCTTATATTTAGGGTTTGGATAAATTTTAAAAAATACATATTTAAACAAGGTTTGTTGGATAACCCCTTTGTTTAGTTTTTAGCCCTAAAGGGGAAATTATAACATCACATTACATTACTCAACAACTTGTACGTAACAAGTGTTGTCAACCTAGAGCTGTGCCCTGAATCGAAGACGTGTTTGAAATGGCCAATCCTCTATCCGATTGAAACAATGGGATCTTCTCACGAGGGTGGGTGCCTCAATGGTGAGAAGAACCTCCAGAGAAGACTGGTTCCTATAAGATGTATCAATGAGGATCTCTACTCTATGATGCGGACTACCATGAAAAAGGGAGAAGGAAACTTTAAGGGGAAATCCTACTTAATAAAGGTGATACACCAGAAGATTGATCCACTCAACTTGGAACCTTGAACACTGAACAAACAAGGGAAAAGGAAGACCTTTGATTTCAATCAATCACTTATGCATAAATATTTCATGAAGAGGTTTGATCCAATGACCAAAACATGAGGGAAAACGATGGAGAGAAGTCTGATACAAGACACTTTGCAGCCACCTAACATTCACTTACAGCTTCAACAAAAGACATAAAAAACACTTAACATGACCTGCATAATACGATAAACTACCAACTAAGTACGAATCAGAATTTGGAAAGAGAGAGAAATATACCACATGCAAATTGCTGAATGAATATACACTATGCCAACTGTTGATGCAGTAGATTGCACCCTGGACAGGAGGCCGAGCTCCTGCCTTCCACACGCAACAATGAAAACTCCCCTCTTCCCTGTGGGCAATGCAAAACTGGGGGGAGAGTCTCTAGATAAGGGCTAGCTCCCTTTGATGCATCTGAGTTATTCCAATAAGTGCTAATACACACACACATATATATAATGGGGGGGATGAAAAGGGAGAAGGATTACAAGAAAACAAAACCTAATCTAAGAGGGTGATGCACCAAATAATTTTGACTTGCTCACACTCACACTCTGAACCATAAAACACATACGTACACTTTAACTGGTAAAAGGACCAGGCTGCAGGAAGCTTAACAGGGAGGCTTTAATGGAACACACATAAAAAGAGACTTACCATAGGTGCTGTAGGAAAAGCAAACTGTCTAGTAACCTCCTTCTGCCTCTGCGTTTCAGGTACAGCTCTTCTTGTCACCTGTAGGAATGGCGCCTTGTAGATACCAGATGTGTTGTTGTCAACCCTGTGAAACCATTAGGAAGCAATGACTGAACACAAGACTAACACTCAGACACATTCAGAGATATCTAACCAGAATAGAGGTAAAAATGCGTTTTTATTAATTCCAGGTGAAAATTGCCAGGGCTTCGCCTTACAATGTGAAAGATAGATCCTTTAAAATGAGAAGTTACAATATATATATATATAGAAGAGAGAACAAAAGGCGCCTCTTTTGAAAAAGACTTTTGGCGCCCTTTGACAAGTGGCCCATGTGAGTCCCGAGGGCGTTGGGAAGAGGAAGCCGCTAAAATATAAATGTGTCGGTTCCGATTCTGACTTCAGGCGTTTAAAACATAGGCTGCGCCGTTTCTCCACAAACAAGACTGCTCCTTGAAGGCACCCACGCGGTTTGTCTGCTCATAAATGCAAAATGAAGAAGAATGGGTTGCGCCGTTCACTGTTTGTGCTGTTTGATGGCCACTTGGCAAGCACTGTTCCAACCGTTGGAATTAACTCCTTAAGTCGACACTTTCCTTCGCCACTTGGACTGTTTTGTCTGTTTCTGCACTTGGCTATTTTGTCTTTTCTTTGCCTTTGTCTCTTCCGGCTCTTTTGGCCCTCGGGGGCTATCTTCTCGGCCTTGCTGGCTCCTTGAGCTCTTTTATTAGCAGGTCGCTGAGTTCATTCTCAACTTTTGTCTTTTCCCAGCGTCGTCTTTTCCTGGCTTCTGTCTCTGTCTCTTTGTTCTCTGGGCTCTTTTATTAGCAGGTTAGCGCTCAAGAATTCAAAGATCAAACGGCTATTTCTCTGCTGTAAAAATGACGTTCGCGGGCCCGTCACCGTTTGAAAACCAATGGCTAGTCTATTTCCCTGAAATTGACGGTTTCAGAGATGTCACCGTCCTTGGCAATTCCTTTGGTCTTTTCTCTTCAGCCTTTTGTTGCTCCCTTACCTTCGGGCTTTGCTTTGGACCCTCCCGAAGGAGAGGGTGTCCATTTTTTTCGGCAGCCGAGAGTCCCCCGCAAGGGCACCTGCCCTTCGGGATCCTTCGACGGCCTTTTCTCTTTGGCTATCTTCCTGCGGACAAAATGTCCGCAAGAATTGCCTCGCCCATTTCTTTTGTCGGAGCTTTTCCTCGGGTTTTCTCCCACGGATCTGTTTCCGTGGACTTTTTCCCCGCGGACAAAAGTCCGCAAGAATTGTCTCGAACACTTTGCTTTACCCTTCGGCATTTCTCTCGGGCTTTTCTACCGAATTTCTTCAGACAAAAAGTCCAAAGAAATTATTCTCGCCTTAGCCTTAATCTTTTTACTTGTCTTCCCTTGGATTTTTGCTTGTAGCCTTTCCAAATTTCTTCGGACTTTTTGTCCAAAGGAATTCTGTCTTTGTTTTTGCCTTTGACTGCCTTTGAAAAGTGCCCTTCGGGAAAATTGGAAATGACCCTTCCGAAGGGTACTTCCGTTGCTTTAAACAAATTTTCCAAAAGAAACTTACCTTTTCAGCTTTTCTGCGTGGCCTCTTTGCAAATGTTCCCTGCCCTCCGCAAGGGCAATTGAGTCCCGAACTGCCCTTCGCGAGGGCACTTGAAATGGTCCATTTTGTGCCTAAGTGGGAACTTGTCTCATTTGAACTGAGCCGTTGAACCAATTGAATGAAACAAACCGTTGAACCGAGCCATTGAAACAAGCCGTTGAAGTAAGCCGATGAACCAATTGAACTGAATGGTTCAATGGTCCGAAGAAACTTTATAAAAGCTCCTTTCATTCCTTGAACTGGTTCTTCATCTGCCAAAGGACTTTCCTGCAGAGTCCGTAGTTCTTTTCTGTAGAGTCCGTAGAAAACATGCCTGCAGTGTCTGTAGAAATGGGCCTGCAGAGTCCGTAGAAATTCTAGACTTGTGCAAAATAAAAAAATGAACTGGCTTAGAACAACAGGGAGAGAAGGGGACCGATTTTTGGCCTGTTGGACCAAAAAATGGTCAACAAATTGGCGACTCCCAGGAGAAGCATGCTTGCTATGCTTAGAAACCAGTTGCCTTAAAGTCCATTGGGCATGGAGTTAGAACGTAACTTAAATGATCAGCAATAGCCCCGATAGATTCAAGAATCAATCACGAAGATTTACCCCAAAAGGAAACGAAAACACACACAAAACTAAGAAAACTACTAACATGTGCAAAAGGCACTTAGGGAAAACAGGAAAAAACAAGGAAAATATATACACGATGGAAGAAGGGCTCAGTGGTAATGCTTAAGATGTATCCCATTAACTGGGATATACAGTTCTTCACCATCCAACCTGGAGAGTTGGAATGCATTATGCTGCTTGCACTGAGTGATGACATATGGACCACTCCATAGGGCGTCGAATTTCGCGTGCTTTCTAGGTTTAGCTCGGTCCTCATCCTATTTCAAGACGATGTCTTCTTCAGAGAAACCTTTTGATTAAGATTTCTTGTCGAAGTGTCTCTTTGTTTGCTGTTGGCGGCTGGTCATAGAAGTCATAGCCTGGTCTCTTGTCTCTTGGAGCTCCATTAGCTCGCATAGCCTAACCTCCGTGCTATTGCCTTCTTCTAATTGCAGCTGGCGAGCGAGGTCCAAGACTGGCAACTCAAGTGAAATGGGGAGCCTAGCTTCCCTTCCATATACAAGCGTGTATGGCGAGTTACCAATTGCCCTCTTTGGGGTGACCCTATCTGCCCACAGGGCTGTTTTCAACTTGGCATGCCAAATTCTCTGATTCTCCTCCATGGTTCGCTTGATGATCCTGATCAGATTCTTATTTGTAGATTCAGCCAGCCCATTCCCCTATGGGTAGTAGTTGGATGAAGTGCTAAGATAGATACCATATCTCAGCGCCCATTCACTTGTTTTAATTCCTAAAAAAGCCAACGCGTTATCTGAGATTATGGTAGCTGGAACTCCGAACCTTGCCACTAGGTCTTCATAAAAATTCAGGACTGCACTTTCGTTAGCTTCCTTCAAAGCGACAGCCTCTACCCATTTTGTGAAATAATCCGCGACGGTCAGGACCTACTTGTGTCCAGCACTGGAGGGAGGGTTAATCATCCCTATGAAGTCAAGGCCCCATTGCATGAATGGCTACTCTACCTGAATAGGCTGTAAGGGCATGGCAGCCAACCGTTGCTTCCCATCAAAAAGCGCACACTTTTGGCACTTTCGTACCCAGTCATGGGTGTCCCTAAAAAGAGAAGGCCAGAAGTAGCCAGCTCTCATTATTCTTACTGTTGTAGCCCTAGGAGCAAAATGACCGCCGGCTAGCTCATCATGGAACTCAGACAACACCCTGTCGACCTGACTTGAGTCTAAGCATCTTAAAAGGACTCCTGAGAGATCCCTTCTGAACAACACTCCATCAATCAGGACATAAGGGAGACACTGGAGTCTGAAATACCTCCTCTTGGTCCTATCAAGGCCTTGCGGGCACCAACCAGTGAGAAAGAAATGCGTCACATCTGATGTCCAATCCTTCATGACAGCTGGTTCTTCTGCTGTCGCTGCATCATGAATTAGCAGACTGTCTTCTTCTCGCTGCTTAAAGTCTGTAGCAAGGTGCTCACACAGGCCTCTCCCTCTTACCAATTTGGTGATCTTGATATCCACGTCGTATTCCATCACCTTAGCGATCCACCCTGCTCTCTTTTTATTCAGGTCTCGGTTGATCAAGAAATCCTTGATGCCAGGATGTGGAACCATGAGATGGATTCTGCTATTGGACAGCATATGCCTGAATTTTTTCAGACTCCGTATGACCGCCAGGACTTGCTTCTCCACATATATGTATCTAACCTCAAAACCCTCTAGGCCTTGGCGAAAAAACGCAATTGGTTGCTCAAGGTTATTGCCATTTGCTTGGGTAAGCATGGCGGAGATTACCTCTTCATTGCCGAAGGTGTAGAGGTTGAAATCTTTGGTGAAGTTAGGGCTGATCAAAGTAGGAGCCCGGGCTATGGCCTGCTTGATTTCTTCAAAACTGTCCTTTCTTTGTGCTGTCCATGTGAAGTCTTCAACCTTCCTCAACATAGAGGTCAACAGCTTGACTACCTCCGCAAAATTCGGGATAAATCTCCGGATGAAATTTATCTTGCCGAAGAACCTTTGTAGGCCTTTCTTGTGCTTAGGCAAGGACAACTCCAGGATGGAGCAAACTCTTTCTGGATCAATAGTTAAGCCTTCCTTGGAAACAATGTGGCCAAGGAATTTCCCCTCGTGGACAGCAAAAACGCATTTCCTAGGGTTGAGAGAGATACCGAACTCTCTACACCTCTCAAAGATTTGTCTGAGGTGCTTCATGTGCTGGCTCGCCTCCTTGGAGAAAACTGTCACATCATCAAGATATACCAGCACATTGTTATTTATCAGGCCTCGAAAGGCCATGTCCATGGCTCATTGGAAGGTGGCACCAGCATTAGACAGTCCGAATGGCATTTTCCTGTAAGCAAACGTCCTCCATTTGGTAGTGACGGCTGTCTTGTGTTGGTCACAGTCTTGCACCAAAATCTGATTATATCTTGAATACCCATCCAGGAGGGAGAAACGCTCGTTGCCTGTCACCATTTAAAAGATCTGCTCCATGCTTGGGAGAGGATAATGGTCTTTCAAAGAGACTCTATTGAGGTCTCTGAAATCAACGCACAGTCTGAACTCCCCATTCTTTTTCCGGATAGGAACAAGATTGGCCAACCAAGAAGAGTGTTTGATTAGAAATATTATCCTGGACTCAATCAATTTGGTGAGTTCCTTCCGCATGAGAGGCTCAATCATTGGTTTGACAGGTCTCTGCTTCTGCTTGATTGGCCTAACGCCTTCTTTTAGCTCAATGGTATGTTGGGCCAGACTTGGGTCAAAACCCTTCAAATCACTATATTCCCAAGTGAAGACATCAGCAAATTCTTGGCACAACAAGATGAAGGCATGCCTGCCTTTCACGGTCCGTGCACACTTTTCCAAGTGCAAGCAGCTTATATTTGAATATTTCAACCTTTTCATGGTGCTCCTCCTTCGTTGCAATGCATGCCTTGTCGCTTTTCAACTGGTCATCTCCATTGAAGATACTCTCTAGAGTGACCAAACCTTTGGGGAGCTTATTGTTCTTCAGCTAAACAATTTGGCTGCCATATTGCTGCTGTAGCTTTGCCTGGTTTTTACCAGTGAATTCAGCTTCTTGCAAGAAGAGCGCTATTTGCTGGTCGCTGTCAAAGACCTGCCAGTTGGTGATGTTGTCAAGTACAGAAGGCCGGATTACTACCTTCAAGTGGCGTGAGCTGTGGTCTCGGTCTATTTCCCTAAAGATATCAAACTGGGCACCAACTGCTGCCAGCCTATCCGCTTGCTTGTTCTACTCTCTAGGAATGGAGGTAATATTGAAAGCAAAGAAATTTTCCATTAAGTCCCATACGCTATGTTTGTAGGACTTCAGTAAAGAATTTTTTATTAAATTTTGGCCTCTTACCTGATTGACAATCAGCTCACTGTCACCAAAAACTTGCAGCTTTTTGATTCCTCTTTTCCTCCCCCACTCCAAACCATGGATGAGGGATTCATACTCCACAACATTGCATGTGCAGGAGAATTGGAACCGGAAAGTCGAAAAGTATTTTTCCTTTGAAGGAGAAACTAGCACTGCTCCACCACCATCTCCCAACTTACTTCTTGAACCATCAAAGAATAGCTGCCATAGACCTGAGCTTTTTTGGCTTGCTTTCATCAGATTTGGTACAAAAGTACCCTCTTCATGCATGCAATAAATTCCAAGGCATGCCTCCTCTATGAATTTGTAAGGATCATGCTCGAAGTTGCCACTTCCCCATTCATCTAAGAGCAGGTCTGCAACTCCTTCAAGGGCAGAGGATGGAGATTGGTCTACTTGGAACTCTTCTTGGTCAATAATGGCGTAGTTGACATTTGCTGCCTTGAGTGAGTATGGTTTCAGATGATCTCTGTGGAGTGGCTCGGATTCAATCTTAACTTTAGTCCCATACTTGGTTCTGAAAACCAGATAAGACCAGTTCGCTGCTAAGTAGCCGCCTATCTTAGATGTAAAATCCCTGGACAAGCAGATGGCAAAGTAAGGAGGGACATCCGCCACTACCACATCATGAGGAATTGAGAAGCTCGGGCAAGCGTGTAGCGTCAAGCTCAAACCTTTCACTACCCCAACTGTCTTTGCTGGTGTTCCATCCAGCTGCAAGACTCCCTTAGTCATTTCTTCGTATTTCAAACCCAGCTTGTCGGCTATGCATTTGGGCATTACTGAGGTGCTTGCTCCACTGTCAATGATGCAATTTAGCACCAAGAAATCTCCTATGACCAAGGACAAATAAAAAGGGGGAACTTTTTCTTCTTTTCTGACTTGGCTTGACGTGGAAGGCTGTCCATTCATCATCAAAACATTATCGGCTCTTGTTGGGACAGCTTGTTCATTCAGCTCATGCAGTTCCTTTTGCAGCATGTCCTTTTGCCCCGGTATTGACAATGAATCCCACAAGGAGATGTTCATGTGCAGCTTCTTCATCTGGTCAACCACATTGACACGAGGGTTGCCTTCTTTCAAATTTTCTTTGGGATTATTTACAGCCTGAGGTGCAAGTCGAGGAGCTGAAAATACAACTGGCGGTCTGAAGTTTGGGACCTTTTGATTTACATGTGATGAAGAAGGTATTGCTGACGTTTGGGCAACAGCCTGAGCTTCTTCCATTGCTCTCGTTTTGGACCTTGTGTTGGCTGCGACATAGTTGCCTTGATTGTCCGCAGTACCCACGTAATTGACTGAATAGAACTCACCTTCCAAGTGATTCATGAGAGTAGAATCAGGCTGAGTTTGATTGCTGCTCGTGCCAAGTTGCATTGAAGCCTCAAAACCTTGGAATTGGGCGGCTGCTTGATTGTCTTGTACATTTGGGTAGTAACCCGTCATTTCATTTGTATAAATAGCCTGCTCCTGACCATATCCCATGGTTGAACAACTTGGCTGTTTTTGCACCAAATTGTTTTGAGCGGGCACCATAGCCTTGGATGATGAAGTGGCGCCTTTATTGTAGCCTTGAAAAGGTCTTGTTTGTGCAAATTGACCCTGCCCTTGATTGTAATTTTGGAAAGGGGGTCTATTTGTTTGACCATACTATTGATATCCTTGATTTGGTTGGCTGTTTTGAGCTTGCTGCCTTTTAATAGCTACTAGTTCATTTGTCACATTTTGCAACAGACTTTTGACTTCATGGAGTTCATTTGATGAAGTAGCAGCTGACTTTTCTGCGCTAGGTAGAATAGCTAAGGTGGGAGCAGCAGTCTGAATTGGAGGCAGTATTTCAGGGAAAAGTGGCATATGAGGCCTAGGAGTTATTTTCCCAGCCTGTACTAGGCAATTCTCAGCGGCTATAGCTATGTCATAGGTGGTAGGGAGCACATGTCCTCCCATGGACTGTATCATAACAACGATATCGCTGTTCAATGCTCTTAAATAATACAAAAAAGCATAGCTAGGAGTCGGCTTTACCAGAATGGAGATTCTATCCCATGTCTTCTGAAAACGAGTGTTGAAATCTTGCATGTATTCGTGTGGAGCTCTTTTCATTGTAGTCAGCTGCTCGACAAGTGAGAGGTGGTCGCTCTTCTCCCCAAAACGGTTCGTCAAGCGAGTGCCCAATTCATTCCAGGAACCGACTGAATTTATGGTTAAAGTCCCATACCAGTCCAGAGCCTTGCCCTTGAGACAATGCCAACAATCTGATTGCAATATTCTCTTCAGTGACATTGTGAATATTACAGAGGTTAGCAATATTTTTGATGTGTTCAATAACTGTAATGGGCCCCTCTCCATTGAAGGGAGGCACACTTTTGAGAACTGCTCCTGGAATTGGGTCATAACGCTGGAGATTCAAAGGACTTTGACCACGGAAAGTCACAAAGGGTAATGCCATAGCTATGACAGGATGTAACCTCGGCCTTCTTGCGTAGGTGTTCTTTATAGCAGGTTTGGAAAAGTGGTTTGCTGAATAAGGATGGGTCCTCTCAAACCTCAGTCGCTTTGTTGAGTTCAAAGGCAATTCAATGAATTCGAAAGAGACACCCTTAGAAGCAGACCATGTGGTGATTTTAGGCATAGGAAGTCAGACTGGTCTTTGATTTGAAACTGAAGCTCTTACCAGTGGAGTCGCCAGATGCTGAAAATAGTTGATTTTGTTGTAACAGGACCAGCATCAATCCTGAAACTTTACTGAGTGTAAAAACTGAGTCCCACCAGGCGTGACAAAAACTGTTGACACAGTGGATTGCACCCTAGACAGGAGGCCGAGCTCTTGCGTTCCACACGCAACAATGGAAACTCCCTCTTGCCTGTGGGCGAGGCAAAACTGGGGGGAGAGTCTCTAGATAAGGGCTAGCTCCCTTTGATGCATCTGAGTTATTCTAATAAGTGCTAATACATATATATATATATATATATATATATAATGCGGGGGATGAAAAGGGAGAAGGATTACAGGAAAACAAAACCTAATCTAAGAGGGTGATGCACCAAATAATTTCTACCTGCTCACACTCACACTCTGAACCATAAAACACATACGTACACTTTAACTGATAAAAGGACCAGGCTGCAGGGAGCTTAACAGGGAGGCTTTAATGGAACACACAGAAAAAGAGACTTACCATAGGCGCTGTAGGAAAAGCACACTATCTAGTAACCTCCCTTTGCCTCTGCGCTCCAGGTATAGCTCTTCTTGTCACCTGTAGGAATGGCGTATTGTAGATACCAGATGCGTTGGTGTCAACCCTGTGAAAGCATTAGGAAGCAATGACTGAACACAAGACTAACACTCAGACACATTCAGAGATATCTAACCAGAATAGAGGTAAAAATGCATTTTTATTGATTCCAAGTGAAAATTGCCAGGGCTTTGCCTTACAATGTGAAAGATAGATCCTTTAAAATGAGAAGTTACAATATATATATAGAAGAGAGAACAAAAGGAGCCTCTTTTGAAAAAGAGTTTTGGCGCCCTTTGACAAGTGGCCCATGTGAGTCCCAAGGGCGTTGGGAAGAGGAAGCCGCTAAAATATAAATGTTGTGTCGGTTCCGATTCTGACTTCAGGCGTTTAAAACATAGGCTACGCCGTTTCTCCACAAACAAGACTGCTCCTTGAAGGCACCCATGCGGTTTGTCTGCTCATAAATGCAAAATGGAGAAGAATGGGTTGCGCCGTTCACTGTTTGTGCCGTTTGATGGCCACTTGGCAAGCACTGTTCCAACCGCTGGAATTAACTCCTTAAGTCGACGCCTTCCTTCGCCACTTGGACTGTTTTGTCTATTTCCGTACTTGGCTATTTTGTCTTTTCTTTGCCTTTGTATCTTTCGGCTCTTTTGGCCCTCGGGGGCTATCTTCTCAGCCTTGCTGGCTCCTTGGGCTCTTTTATTGGCAGGTCGCTGAGTTCATTCTCAACTTTTGTCTTTTTCCAGCATCGTCTTTTCCTGGTTTTGTTTTTTGCTGGCTTTTGTCTCTTTGTCTCTTTGTTCTCTGGGCTCTTTTATTAGCAAGTTGGCGCTCAAGAATTCAAAGATCAAACGGCTATTTCTTTGCTATAAAAATGACGTTCGCAGGCCCGTCACCGTTTGAAAACCAACGGCTAGTCTATTTCCCTGAATTTGACAGCTTCGGAGACGTCATCGTCCTTGGCAATTCCTTCGGTCTTTTCTCTTCGGCCTTTTGTCGCTCCCTTACCTTCGGGCTTTGCTTTGGACCCTCCCGAAGGGGAGGGTGTCCCTTTTTTTTTGCAGCCGAGAGTCCCCTGCAAGGGCACCTGCCCTTCGGGATCCTTCGGCAGCGTTTTCTCTTCGGCTATCTTCTTGCGGACAAAATGTCCACAAGAATTGCCTCGCCCGTTTCTTTTGTTGGAGCTTTTCCTCGGGCTTTCTCATGCGGACCTTTTTTCGCGGATTTTTTCTCCGCGGACAAAAGTCCGCAAGAATTGTCTCGAACACTTTGCTTTACCCTTCGGCATTTCTCTCGGGCTTTTCTTCCGAATTGCTTCGGACTTTTTGTCCGAAGGAATTCCTTTGGACAAAAAGTCTGAAGAAATTATTCTCGCCTTAGCTTTAGTCTTTTTACTTGTTTTCCCTTGGATTTTTCCTCGTAGCCTTTCCGAATTTCTTTGGACTTTTTGTCCGAAGGATCGAAGGCAGTCAAAGGCAAAAACAAAGACAGAATTCCTTCGGACTTTTTCTCCGAAGGAATTCTATCTTTGTTTTTGCCTTTGACTGCCTTCGAAAAGTGCCCTTCAGGAAAATTGGAAACGACCCTTCCGAAGGGTACTTCTTTTGCTTTAAACAAATTTTCCAAAATAAACTTACCTTTTCGGCTTTTCTGCGTGGCCTCTTTGCAAATGTTCCATGCCCTTTGCAAGGGCAATTGAATCCCGAACTGCCCTCCGCGAGGGCACTTGAAATGGTCCATTTTGCGCCTAAGTGGAAACTTGTCTCATTTGAACCGAGCCGTTGAACCAATTGAATGAAACAAACCGTTGAACCGAGCCATTGAAACAAGCCGTTGAAGTAAGCCGCTGAACCAATTGAAACTGAGCCAATTGAATTGAATGGTTCAATGGTCTGAAGAAACTTTATAGAAGCTCCTTTCATTCCTTGAACTGGTTCTTCATCTGCCAAAGGACTTTCCTGCGGAGTCTGTAGTTCTTTTCTGTAGAGTCCGTAGAAAACATGCCTGCAACATCCGTAGAAATGGGCCTGTAGAGTCCGTAGAAATGGGCCTGTAGAGTCCGTAGAAATTTCAGACTTGTGCAAAATCAAAAAATGAACTGGCTCAGAACAACAGGGAGAGAAGGGGACCGATTTTTGGCCTGTTGGACCAAAAAATGGTCAACACCAACACTTGAAATCTGAAAGTACAGTCCTATTGATTGAAGAGGTTACACAACTCACCAATGGCAGAGTTTGGTCTAGCCAAGAGAGGGATAATTTTTTCTAAGGCTGAAAAGCCATTTTATAGAGAATTACAAATGCCAAAGATTGGCATTGAAAAAATTGTAGAGAAGGATTAACTTAGATTAACTCAACGCAGACTTGGCCTTTCAATAAAATATGTTTTCCCGTTGTCTTTGCATGAATCTTCTTGCACTTGAGGAAGTGAACTTGTCTTTTGTTTATTTAACCGCCCACCTTTCTTTGCATGGAGATCCACTCCAATGTCAATTTTAGAACTCTACGTGAGTTGCTGGAACGTTTGAAAGCTTGAGATGATAATATCATGCATGAAATCCAACGTCAATGTCAATTTTAGAACTCTATGTGAGTTGCTTGATGCCGAGTTGGAACGTTTGAAACGCTGAGTTGACCGTTTGATAAGCTGAGTTGGATGAAGAGATCATTCTCTTTTGCATGGGAAACTCCTGGTAGATGTGGCGTTTAATAATTAGTCAACTCTAAATCTAGAACAGTCAACTCGACGTTCGAATTTGGAACTCCGGTTGAAGCTGAGTTGGACCTTTGGATGCATGAGTTGATCCGGAGATGAGCTGGACTTCAACAACCAATCAACTGAAGCTTTGACCAGTCAATCAAAAATAGCTCGTGCATGTATTTTATCCTATTTTGGTCTACTTGTTCATGTCTATTTTTGGCGGGATTCTATATTTGGATGTATTTTGTCTATAGTAGTCTATATTTCCTTGGATTTCTTGGCTATCTCCTTAGCCTTTATTTATGGGTTTTTTCGTTGGTTTTATTTCTGGCTTTATCTTTGCCTTTTTTTTGATTTCCGTCGGAAATTTTGTTATCTCCCTTTCGGATTTTATTGTTGCGGATCCCTTTGCTGGCTGACTTCTCTTTTTCCACTTATTTCTTTCGGACTTTATCCCTTCGGAATTATGTTCTGTCCCTCTCCCTCGGGCTTATCTCCTTCGGATCTTTTGAAGGAATTCTTTAGGCTTTCCTGTGTCGGGTATTTGTCTATGACTTCTCCCTCGGCTTTATTTCCCTCGGCTTTATCTGTGCTTGGACCTTGCCTTTGGCTTTACCCTCCGTTCCTTCGGACAAATTGTCCGCTTGAATTGTCATCATCTTTTCACGCGGGCTTTTGTCTCTGTTTATTCTCCGAAGTATTCCTTCGGACTTTTTTCCGAAGGATATTTTCCTTTGTCTTTTGAACTCTGCTTCGTTGATTTCGGACTTTGTTTTGTCGGCTTTTTGTCTTTTGGCGGACCTCTCCGAATTTCTTCGGACTTTTTGTTCAAAGGAATTCCTTCGGACAAAAAGCTCGAAGTCATTTTCTTTCGTTTTTTGCCTTTACCTTGTAAATGCTTTATTCCACGGATTTGTCTTCCTTGTAGTTACCCCGAATTTCTTCGGACTTTTTGTCTGAAGGAATTACTTCGGACAAAAAGCCCGAAGGAATTAATCCTTTGTCTTTTGTCTTCGATTGTATTTTCAAAATGCCCTTCGGAAAATGCACAAAGGTCCAGGCACTGACCAAGTGCCCTCCGCAAGGGCTCGTGGCTCTCCCTATGCCCTTTGGGAAAGTTGCAATGGTCCTGTCGCCGATCAAGTGCCCTCCGCAAGGGCTTCTGTCCTTTGTCTGTGCCTTTTTTTAGAAAAATTGTAGGGCACTTGGGCTTTTTTCAGGGGTCCTTTTCCCTTGAATTTCTGCGGGCTTTGACTTCTCTCTTGGATTTCTTCGGACTTTTGTCCGAAGGAATTATTCCTTGGTCTTTTCTTTCTTTTCAAAGACTTTTCTCTTTTGAATTCTCTGAAGTATTCCTTCGGACAAAAAGTCCAAAGGAATTACTTCCTTTGCTGGAGACTCTTTCCTTTGTAATTTCCGAAGCTATGTGACATTCTGCCTTCTTTTCCTGAAGGAAATCCTGTGAAAGAATTGTCAACAACAAGAAGAAAGACTCAATGAAAAACAATTAACCAATATCATACAAACGACTCCAACTCCAACATGTCTTATTACTCCATAACGCTAAATACAACTTGATAACACATTGAGACAACTTAAGGGGTCTATATTTGGGTCTATATTTGTTCCCCAAAGTAAGACACTATCTTCATCATTGGAAACTTGACCCAGACTTTGGTGTTGGCATCGACAAAGTGGGGGTGATACTAGGTCCTTGCGATGCCTGTGAGAAAGAGGATGTAGATGCTCATTGCTGATTTGATTCCCATTCCCAAGCAAATCTTTGTAGCCTTTGACCTGAAATTTCCACTTCATGCTTTGTTTTCCTTTGTTTGGGGTCCAACATCACTCTCACTACCCACTTATCTCTCACCTTGATAGTGGATTTGACTCCCATTGATAGTCCTCTCGTTTTCAGGTTGACCAAACTCTTCCTTGACAATCCTCCCATTATTGGTTTGGTCTTATGACACTATTTAGCTCTTCCCATTCATGGTCCATCCACTGTCCTCTCTTTTGCCTCTTAAGACACTTTTTAGCTATTCCCATTGATGGTCCTTCCACTGTCCTCTCTTTCACCTCCAATTGTCCACCGTTGGACAATTGTGTTTAGTCCTCCATTGAAGAATTCTTGATTTGTTCCTCTGTTTGGTCCTTCTTTCATAGGGATTGTACGTAAATCACTCCTGTTCTTGAGTTCAAACATTGTCAGGTCTCTAGTTTTTTTGTTGACTCCAACTTTGATAATCTTTGTCTTTGTTATCTATTTGTAATGTCCCCTTTTCTAGATTAAAATTATATATATATATATATATATATATATTGATAGGTATTTGTTTTTGACCGGAGCTCTAATTTGTCGGGGACACAATCAGGGGCCCAGATCCCCAAGTGGTCATCTATCACATGTATCGGATTGTCATGTCCCTCTTTTGTTAGGAACATCCTTAAAGACCCTTAGCCTTAACCCATTTCCTAGGGGCTAAGGGAAAAGAAAGAAGGGAAAGAGAAATAAGTGATTTTATATGAATACATGTAAAAGGTACTTTATGTTATAAGAATCACATAAGTTGGGGCCCTTTAAGGGTTATGAGCATTTTAAAAGCAATCTCCCTTCTGATTTAAATATATGTTTCACTCCCTTTTGGGCGTGCCCCTTGGGGGAAGTTGTATAAAAACAAAGGATGGTTTCATTTGGAGACGTGTTTGATATTCAAAATCTTGGTCATTAAGCACAAAAACACTTGAGCCATTGCTTTGAAGACGAAAACCTTCAAGCAAAGAGTTAGAGGACGCAAACCCTCTTCCTTCATTGGGGTAGCTTCACTTAGACGCTGCCATTGAGTTATCTATTTCTCCAAAGGTGTTTTAAACACCATCTTTTGTTAATTTCAGGTTGGGCGACTTGCTTGTGGAGGTTGGCGACTAAATTGGTGGATGTTTGTTCGTGTTTTGGGGTGATCTTGTGCTCTAAAAGACATTATGATTTTATTGTGATATTTTTGCATTGTGGCGACTTGACTTGGAAAGGTTTTGACCTTGTTTTGAAGGTCATTCTTGCCTACAAATATTTTGTAATATTTTTTCTTTTTTTCAGCTTGTCGATTTGGATTGGGGGGCTTTTTTGGCTTCAAATACACTCAAAAAATCTTAATCAATTTTGCATATCAATTCAGTAATATTTGTGCAATTTTATGAGGGTTTCGTGAAGTGTGTTGCTTGATAGATCATTTGCAATTTTTAATAAAATATTCCAGCTTTGGGTGCCTAGGGTTTGGGGGCTTATTTCCCTTTCTGAAGGGCTAAATTGTTTGTTTGGTTTATCGAGCTTGCTCTATAATGACTCTACCACATTGACCATCCCAAGAGGGGTCAAAATGAAGCTATGTACCCTTTTTGAAGAACTAGAATTGTCACAATTAATATAACAAGAAGATGTATTACAACTGCCCCTTATGAAAAAGTGTATTTGAACCTTAGACATTGAATACATATTACCTTTGCTAACAGTTATCAACTCCTTAGAGCCTCCCATGTGCCATGACAAACCTTTCCCAATTTGCAACAAAAGAGTAACATTGAACCATGTTGAAAGCATACCTTGAACGGAAGTATCATGGAGATGCAAGCAATCTTGCATTGATAACTTTGTGTGGCTTATGTTTTTTCTCTTTGCTCTATCTTGACAACACCAATAATCATGTAGGGAATACATTTTGTGCACAACAAAGACCCAAACTTACAATTTAGAGAGGGTTGTACCATACTTATGCCATCCAACCTTTTTTTATAGAAGTGCCCCAATTCCTATGCATTTCCAAAACTTATCACGGGCTGTAGCATGCCAAAAAAATCAAAATTTATGTCATTAGTAGGCAGCGGATTTGGCCTTACAAACTCAGAATTTTCTGAGTGTGAATAATATTGATTATTCACATGATTTTCTGATTTTTTTTGTGCAACAACAATTCTGATTTTGTTCATGAACTTCTGATTTTTTTGAGCAACAAAATTCTGATTTTTCTGAGTCTATCCAAGGCCTTTTCATATTTTGCAAAATTGAGACCTACCTTTTATTCCTTGTAAACTGACAATTTTCCTCTCCATGGGCTTGTTTAGTATCTTCATTCCCAGAATTTATTAAGCCCCCAAAACAAGGAAACAAATGTTCTTTTGCATACCTTGTTGGCTGTTCTAGATTAGAAAGGACATTCTTTTTTGCTGCCCCTATCAAATTCTTCTTTGTGAAGACTCTTTCCATGGCCTTTGATGTCACCTCCAATGGCATCTTATCATTCAAACAATGCAATTTTTGGGACAATTTGAGGGTGATTCTGTTGTTTGATCATACACTCCTTCACTTGGTATTTTATAATATTTTCCAGTTATGCCACTGTTCTAGAAGACAAGAAGAACGAATTCATAATATATTTCATTTTCGAAGGGTTTCTGTCCCACTTCAATATTTGGAAGTCCTTGTGGCATCCAAGCAAATACGAGAGTGGCATTGGCTCATTAATAAAGTTGATTCCAAAATGAAGAAATGGATGAATACATAGCTATCAATTGAAGGTAGAATGACGTTCGTCAAGGTAGTCCTTCAGGGAATGCCAATTTATCTAGCATCTATTCTTTATATTCCAGTGAATATATTGAAGCAATTGGATTCCATATGCCAGAAATTTTTATGGAGTGGTATGCGAGTTAAAAGAAAGTGGGCCTTAGTCAAATGGAAAAATCTATGTCAACCAAAGCAGGAAGGTGGTTTAGGATATTTTTAAACATATCTGGCAACTTGCTATATGGCCAAATGTTAGATTTTTTGTTTGGTTGCTTCTTCAAAGAAGAGTTTTATGGTGATAGTTTTATGAAGTGTGGTTTTTACGGACCCTTTAGATGTGTCTTGTGTATGGAGAATTAAGAAACCATCTCTCATTTGTTCATCCAATGTCCGTGGATTATACCTTTATGGCAACAACTATCTACATTGTTGAACATGCATTGGAGTAATAGTGGGTCTCTTGAACAGCTGGTTAAGGATTAGACAAGACATCTTCCTAAAGGCCAAAATTTACTTCCACTTTTCTGGTCCAACATTTCACTTCTCTTGTGGAATATCTCGAAAGAAAGAAGCATTAGAATTTTTCAGTACGTTAAGAGAGGTACTTCTTATGTTCGGGAGAAAACTAAAATCAATGTGGCTGAAAGTATAAAATATAAGATTTCTTTGCCTCCTATTTTTACCTCGGAATGGGAGCATATTTGTAAACAACTATCTGTGCAACCTGGACATTCTACTATGCCAACTTTTCAGAAAAAAAAGTTATTGATGAGGGATGGTCAATTGATTGCCCCTTCTATGGGGTATGAGAAATTGAATACCGATGGAGCTTCCATGGGTAATCCGGGTCCTACAGTTATGGGAGGAATTGGTAGAACCTTTGATGGATCTATGGTGTTCTTCGCAGAAAATTTGGGAACCACAACTAATAATCTAGTGGAGATCAAGGTTGTGTACAAAGGCATGCAAGAGGCTTTAAAAAATGGGTGGCACAATATTCAAATTGAATCGGACTCTAAAGTGATTTTAGTTTATTATCTAATCAGGAAGAGGGTCAAAGTCCAAATCGGAGGATGGTGAGAGAGGTTTGGAAAATAAGAAGATTGCAAGAACAATTTCAAGAGATGCATTTCAGCCATATTTCTCATGAACAAAATAAAGTAGTGGATACGTTGGCTAATTGGGCCCTTGACAACCATAATCTTCTATGTTATGGTCCGCCACCCATATGGTGGTCTAACAAGATTCAGGAAGACTTAAGGAATATTTTAAATTTAGATTTAGTAAAATGAGTATTTCAATTGGTCCTTTCTTGTATACTACTCAGGTTTGGTCAAATAGTTTTCAAGCTTGGCATGGTAGAATTTGTAAATTTGTTTTATATCTAATATAATGATGGCTTGTTTTTTTTTTTTTTTTTTTAAATTAAAAAATCCAGATTTTGAAGTATTTTGTATGGCTGTACTTCTCTTAATTTTTGCAAGGTTTTGTGGTAATTAAATATTGAATTTTGATCTAAAATAAGTGTTTTTAGAATTCTGAAATTTTTTGTGGTTAGGGTTTGATAAAAAAATCAGAATTTGAATTTTATCTCAAGGGTTTGTAGTGGTTTCCAGAATTGCTAAATTCTGCCCTAAAAGGGACATTTCATGGTGGCTGACATTTTTGCCTATCATACCATTGGAAGCTTCCTCAAACCCCAATGCAACCCTCATGTTGCTGTCATCTCTGTTTATACAATTGTTGTTACAAAGTCCAGCCTGTCTTACCTTCATCTACAACTGACATAACATTAAAATCTGTCATCAAACCCTGTCGTAAGCTATACTATCCAACGCTGCTCTTGTAAGTGTTATGCTGTTGGATATTGATAATAAACTAGGGTTTCATATCATATAAAAGGATTTTCTGCTGTTGATGATCAGTTTGTGTAAACATCCATATTTTTCATTCAATAAAATAAAGATTTCAGTAAAGATTTCAATTAGGTTTTCAAAATCAATATTGCAATGGGGATGTTTTAGTATTTGTTTGATATCTAGTATTGAAAAGGAATCACAACAAACTTTAGAGTTAATAAATTATCCAGAAGGGGATATTACAAGGGTATTCTTATACAGACACTAAACCTCATATACATGAATATCATGCGCATAACACATTGTACTATAGAACATAACACAATAACATAGAAAAGAGAGTCCATTACATCAAATACACATGATGAAAGATGGTTGAAATAGCATATTATTCACATAAGTCAATCTAAGCATGTATATAACACACAATGATATCCACAATGATATCACAAGATGCTATGAGATGAGTAGTCCCTAGGAGCAATGTACATAAATAGGGCCTAGGAGGAATGGGTGCAATAGTTGGATTCTTAACATGTTGGAACCTGCATGTGTACAAATTTTAATTAGAGCCTTCTTAGCCTAACCACAACACAACATATTACTTCTCTTTTTTTCTTCCTTTATTATTCATATAAAGTTCTATGTACAGTTATGGGTCTACACATACAACTAAAGTTGTGACTGGAGGAATTAGTCACAATCAATTGACAAGAATCCCCACTTGATTGCCAAACCCTTTAGTCCAATAATGTTATGAACCCATCATTCCATTTTGTTGATATCAATGTTTAGGATTGGGAATTGGTAATTTTATTGGATAATTTTGATATTCTTAGTATTTTTGTGATGTAAGTGTAGACACCTAATTTTGGCACATTACCGTTTTCCATTGTCTTTTTTCCCCATTTTCTCATACTTGGTCTACTTGTGTATGTTTGGCTATTTCTGAACGCTTCCTACCTCACACTAGATTCTTTCTAGCCTTTGAGATTTCTATATGTCTTTAAAATTCATTGTTTTTCAGCTTTGAGCCTTATTTATCTATTTTCTAAGTTGTTTGCCCTAATTTTGGACATCTAATTTTCCAAGGACAGATTTGGTGGTTATATGTGAATTGCCTATTTTGTTCCGTGTGGATTCAGTGACTTGCGGAATCCATCCATGTTTTTGTGGGTCCTTCCCACTTTAACCTGATTTCTCGTGTTGTGACTTGAGCTTAGCACATTCGTCCATGGTCAGCCTTTGCGTGCCATGTCTTAGAGATTCCTATATATACAAATCATTCCTAGTCATTTACCAAATGAGATCAAAGAGAAAATCCGACAGAGTGGCTTTCCTAAGTTAGATCTTTCATTGATCAGATCTATTGTTACACTTGAGAGCAAGCTTGCACATTGAGCCAATATTGATTCTTCATCATTTCAAGCCTTATGACATCATCAACTTATACCAAAAGAGGGTTTAGGTGAATGTTCATGTAGTTTGCATTGCACTTCCTTAGAGAGAGGAGGCAAAGCTCTCACTTGAAATTCTAGTCATATGCATAGGAGAACTATATTGAAGTTGATTCTAAGCATGCAAAATATGTAGTTGCAACTCCTTAAGGGGTACCCCAAGTCAGTTTTCTTGTTGCTATTTTCAAGGGTTTGGTCAAGGAGAAAAAGAAAAGAATAAAATTCTGCACATTTTTTTGGCATTTTTATATTGCGATCACACATCACTGTAAGGCATCTAATAGCACACTTGCATAGAAAAATCCAGATCTTGAAAAGTACTAGAGTGTTGGTTCAATGCCTAGAAATAGATTTGATGGTTATAGGCTGTACAGCTTGCACAGTTTTGCTGAATCTGCCTAGGGCATATTCAATGGTTGCAGTTGAAGCACCAAATCTATCCTTTCTAATTCAGACATCCAGAGTTGACATAGACTTGCACACTCACTTCCAGATCACTGTTCTTGTCTCAAAATCCCAAGATTCTACCCCAGTGTGTCAGATTCTTATCTCCTTTGTCATTTCATTGTTATTGGCTTGTTACAGTTATTGATTGTTCCGTTTGTCTCTAACACTTATGCTTCTGATTTTTTGTTTAGACTGTATTTACTGCAAAACCCTTTGTGTCGTCCATTCAACTAAATGTGCATTAGGTTAATTGCCCTGCTGTTCATTTTAGTTAAAACAATAAGGGGTCATTTGAATGGATTGGTATCAAGGTGACCATATTCTGATATAGAGGTCTCTTGCTTTATTGGTAATCTATATCTATAGGTTAAGGGGCTTTTGTAACTTTTTCCGTCAAAGATATTGCTAGTTTTAAGAGAGAGCACATATTATATGGGTGCATTGGAACAAACATGTTGATAGGTAAATTGCCAATGGTTGACCTTACTATTAGTAATATGACCATCGGGTCTAGGTTTTGTGTTTTCTTAGTTTGCACTGCTGTCATAACCCCTTTGCAATCTGCCTTTACCATGTTCACATTGGTTGTGGCTTGATTCTTGAGGCTTTATCTTCATCGTGGTCCCTAAGTCCACACGGTCAATACATTCATGATCAACTCCGTTGTAATGTGTTTATGAAATTTTGAGAAAATTGTATTCACTCGTTACATGTATGATTATAGGTTGGCCATTTGCATCTCTTTATATGCATCGTCTTCCTTGCTTTTGATTTTGACCACCTCCTTGCTTGTGCTTCAATACCCACCCCACAGGGCTTGTTGGTAGGTCAATGTTTTCATGGACAACACTTGTACTTTCTTATTTTCATGGTAGGGGCAGTCCATCACTAATTGTTCGGTCACTCTACATATCTCATAAAAATGGCTACCAAGACAATTCATACTTGTATGTCCCTCTATGCAAAAAGTCATGCACCACACTTCTTTCTTTGCTTCGCCATTTGACTCCTAGAACATTCTCATCACATCCTTTCTTAGGGTAGTTAAATTTTGGGGCTCGAAGGCATCATTCTAATCTTCAGAGTAACTTGTTGAATTTGTCCTAGCATTTGCTTTTTCTTTGTTCTCCAACTGTTGACGCTGTGGATTGTGTTGGGTGAATTTTTCGTCAGTCAGCTAACTGATGTGCAAAATAGGTCTAATCAACCACAGCAAGGGAGATTGGTCGTCCAAAGTTGCAGGTTTACCACATCCAAAGGGGACAAATCTCTCCTCTCATCAAGGGGAGGTTCCCTGTTAAATATGAGGAGCTATATACTATAAATATATGCAGAAAATAACACTCAGGGGTAGGGTAACACCATCCATCTCTCTTTTTTCAGAGATGATGCTCACAAACAAAGGAGAAATCCTGGTGAAGACACTGAAGGTACTTCTCTTCTTTTAGAAGTGGTCTTACAGGGAACAACAAGAGTTCTTTCAGGTATGATAAGTGACTGGTAACAAGATACAGAAACCAACAGAGTGAAGTGTAGCACAAAGTCTCTACTTCAGCTGCCCAAAGAGTGAAATACGAAAGACAATGAGGGCACAAAGTCGTCCCAAGGTCTTTTACACAAACAGAAAATAGAGAAACACACTAAAGACAATTGCAGACAGCACAAAGTCTTCCCACAGTTGGCTTCATGACATCTTCCTGATTATTTCCACTAGCTCTACTTATTCATTAAATGGACAAGAACACATTCAGAAGACAGACATAAGAACAGTCTCCTAAATGATACAAGCCATGACATCACAAAGTCTGAAAGTAACTTGCTTTCTCGTTCAAACAAAGAAATATGAGTAACAACCTGAGCTCAAAGTCTCAGTGATAGCCTCTCAATCTTGGCAGAGTTTTGCTTCTTTTTTATCAAGAAGATCTTCCAAAAGCAATAAAAGAGATTACAATATATAGCAGCCAAGAAAGACTTGGCACTTTGTTTCATGGAATGGCCCATTTTGTGCATTCAATGCCTTGAATGCATTTTCAGTTCTGTCAAGGGGCCATGCTGGAACAGGGCGTCGGCCTTAATTATGGCGTGTCAATTCATCTCAAATGTCTTCTCCTGGGTCTGGATCATCTGGTTTGTCCCCTCTGATGTTTGCACAGCTGTCCGTTTTGTCTTTATTCCAAGGGAGATAAACAAGCCGTGTCTTCAATGTTTGCCAGTCAAAATATCTGCTTTGCGGACTGTTCCACCTACTTGAATAACTACTGTGTAGATATTTCGGCCTCTCCCTCTTTCTGCTGAGATTTGAGTCCTCAGGCTATTTTTTCTTCTTTCTGGTTCTTTTGGTTCTCCTCTCAGTGGTTCTTCTTTTTGGTCTGAAGGTCTTTGAATGCCTTCGGGTCCGCGTTTAAGCCTGCAAAGATCAACGGATACTCTATTGCCGCAAATTTGACATCTTCAGGTTCGTCATCGTTTAAAAGCTAACGGCTAGTTGGTTGTCCTAAATTTGACGGCTGCAGGCCCGTCATCCTCTTTAGCAATTCCTTTGTGTCTTTCCCGCTTGCTTTGGCCGCTTTTTGTTGGGCTTCATCCTTTTTACTGTGTCTTTGTATTGGGAGTGCTCCGTCTTTGACCTCTGTCACAGTCCGCTGCTTTGAAACTTTACCAACTTACAGAAAATGGGACCCACAACACTTCTTGCTCGAGCAGCATCAAAAAGGGAACGGGAACAGGTGGCACCTTCCGCTAATCTTAACAAGTGACACGTGGCGTTGTCTGTTGTGAAACAGGCGATGACACTTGGCAGCATCCGCTTAACTTATAGGAGCTTAGACAAAACTTTAGGCAAAAAGAAAAATCCGCGCAAAATGAAAAACCCGCGCCCTGTCATAACCCTTATTGCCTCGAAACTGAAATGCGCAGGGACAAAACTTGGAGCGCACAACTGAAACTCAAAATAAAATGTAGAGAATTTTACTCTACAAAAGGAAGAGAGAAATTTTTGGCCTGTAGGACCAAAAATAGTTCATGTGTTGTCCCAAAAATGAGTGATAGATTTTGGGAACAACAGCTGGCTCCAGTTGGAGAATTTCTTTCAGTTGAAATTTTGGAACAACTGAGGGGAGTAGAGACCAGAATCTCCAGTGCCTTGAAGTGTGCCATTGGGCTATGGAGTCGTGCTAACGAACAAGAAAGCAAGGTGCCAAAAACGAAAAGGAAAAGGAAAAGCACAAAATAGAACTAAAGACTACAAATATACACATGTACAGATGATCTTATCTGATACTTCAAGAGTTGAAGTGCTTTAGATATTGCCCATTGTGAGGCAGAGAAAAGGGCGTGCCATCTTGATACTTCAACAGAAAACTGTTTTCACCGTTGAGCTCATGGATAGTGAACAGGCCTCTCCATAGGGAATCGAACTTCCCATGCATTCCCTTTGGTTCTCTCTTCTTGTCACACAATAGGACTTGATCTCCAATCTGGAAATCATGGTCTTTTGCTTTTTGGTCGAAGAGCTTCTTCACCAGACTTTGATGCGTGGCAATTTGGTCCACCGCCATAGTTCGCTGCTCGTCTAACTCAGTCAAGCACATGATCCTCTTATCAATGGAGCTCTCATACGTTTGATCCTCAATTGCCTTAGCCAATTTCAATGCTGGCAATTCCAGAGTAATTGGTATCTCAACATTGAGACCATAGAGAAGTTGGAAATGAGACATACCAATTGCCTTTTTTGGTGTAATTTTGTCTGCCCATAAAGCATCAACCAATGCTTTATGCCATGTCTTTTGGTTGTCATCTACCAATTTCTTGATGATAGTCACCAAGTTTTTGTTGCTTGATTCAACTTGTCCATTCCCTTGTGAAAAGTAATCAAAAGAATGGGAGAAGGTAATCCCATAGTAAAAACAGAATTGAGTGATCTCCTGGGAAGTGAAACAAGTTGCATTGTCGGTGACAATCTTGGTTGGGACCCCAAACCTGGAAATGATGTTCTCCTTGAGGAAATTGCACACTACTTCTGAAGTAGCATGTTTGGTTGGGATAGCTTCCACCCACTTGGTGAAGTAATCTGTGGCTGTGAGGACATGATCATGTCCAGCACTTGAAGATGGGTTTGCAACACCAATGAAATCGATGTCCCATTGTTGAAATGGCTCTTCTATGACCACTGGCTTGAGAGGCAAAACAACTAACTTGGGTCTTTCAATGAACTGTTGGCACAATTCACACCTTTGTATCTATTTGTATGCATCCCGAAACAAAGTAGGCTAGTAATCCCTGGCTTTAAGAATCTTGTGGGCAGTTACAGGAGTAGAAAATATCCTCCACAGGCTAGATTGTGGAAAGATTTTAAAAGTTGGTTTTGCTGCTCTTTATCCACGCAGCAAAGGAAAACTCCATCAAGGCTCCTCTTATACAAGCCATTGTTCCAGAGGACAAAATTGGCAGCTTTCAGTTTGACAGTCCTCCTTTCTTTACGAGATAGGTGGGTAGGACACTCACCATAAGTAAGGAAATGAACAATACTTGAATACCACTCATTCGTGGTGGAGACAAAGAGGACTGTCGGTGTGTCTTCTTCTTCAGATTCTTCATGCTCTATTCCTTCTAGCTTGTTGTCAGTAATTAATTGGCATAGGCCCTTTTCACGCACCAGCGTCGTTGGTTTGATGACTAGATCAAACTCTTGGATTTTTGCAATTCAATTGCCTCTTTTCGTCCCAAACTCTTGCTGAGTTTGTATGGATTTAACCGTGGTATCAGGAACCAAGGCAGTAACGTGTGAATTCAGGATGTAGAAGCGGAAATACTTCACTGCCTTTACTACTGCATAGGCATGCTTCTCCATGTTTGATTATTTCAGCTCATGAGCTTTGAGAAAACTCATGAAGGATATGGGAGATTCCACACCTTCTTGGTTCTGCTGAACCAGAATTGCTGAAAGTGTGTGTTCGGAAGCATAGCTATATATGGTGAATTCCTTGTGGTAGTCTGGACAAACCAGAATTTGGGCGTGGGCAATAGCTGTCTTGATATCCCAGAATGTCAATTTGCCTTCTTTAGTCCAGCTGAAGATGGCCTTTCCCTTCATCATGTTTACAATATGACGAGTCTTCTCAGCGAACTTGGGAATGAACTTTCGTAAGAAATTCACTTTTTCAAAGAAAGAGTGAACCGCAATCTTACTCGTGGGCAGAGTAAGCTCCTGGATGGACTTGACTCTTTTTGAGTCAATCTTAATGCCTTCTCTGGATACAATGTGTCCGAGAAGCTTCCCTTCTGTCACCCCAAAATCAGACTTTTTGGGGTTAAAAAAATGCCATTCCGGCGGCAGCGTTCCAGCACTTGTTGCAATTGGTGCACGTGATCCAGGCGATGCTTGAAAAAGACGGTTAGATCATCCAGGTACACTACAATGAATTTACCGTTTTCATCTTTAAAAGCAAGGTCCATTGCTCTCTGAAAGGTGGCCCCAACATTTATCAGGCCAAATGGCATTCTCTGATAAGCAAAGGTGCCCCATGGCATGGTGAAGGCAGTGTTGTGCTGGTCTGCTTCACCAACTTCAACTTGATTGTATCCTGAGAAGCCGTCTAGCATTGATAACATCTTTGAACCGGTCACTGTCTGAAGTACTTGGTCCATGATGGGCAGAGGATAGTTATCCTTTAAGGATCACTAATTCAGATTCCTGAAATCCACACAAAGGCGAATTTCGTCATTCTTCTTTCTCACAGGTACTATGTTGGCAATCCATGTGGAATGATAGATTGGGAAGATTATCCTGGCATTCAGCATTTTTTGTATTTCAGACAGAATAGTACCTGATATTTTCGGATTGTATTGTCTAGATTTTTGCTTGTAAGACACTGAATCGCTTTTGAGAGGAATGTCATGGCGGATTTCTTCAGGCCTGAGTGACTTCAAATCATCATAGGAGTATGCTAGGACATCCATGTACTGGCGGAGTAGAGCAGTGAACTTGGATCTCTCCTCAGGAGTGCAGCACTTCCCAATGTTCACTATTTTGGGATTTCCATGGTACCCAAATTTATTTGATCAAACTCCTGAGGGGAATTTGAATCTGTTTGCTATTGTTTGATGAATCTGTCATGTTTGTCAAACAGCTTCTCAAAGAAAACCAGGGCTTTTGGGATTTTATTCCCTTTGAGTTGCAGGAATTCTTCACCTACATCTGCACTTGATTCAGGGACTGGTTCAAGCTTTCGAGGCTCACTGCCTTCGAAGTGCAGCTGTTCAAAGCTGTCTTTTTTCTCCAAGAAGGCAATGATTTGACTGTCATAGTTAAACACCTGCCAATGAATGACATTATCAAGTACACTTGGTCGAAAGACCAGCTCAGTAGTGTACCTATCTCCTTTGAAGTCAGGGTAAAGAACCAAAAGAGTGGCTGAAACGGTTAAAACATCAGCTCTATCATTGAATTCTCTGGGAACTGCAGAGATGCTGAAAGCATCAAAGTTTTCAATTTGATCCCAGACTAGATTGTGGTAGTGGTGCAATATCTCATTTTTGGTTTGGTACAGGTTTCTCCCCTGACAAACCACCAGTTCAGCATCTCCTTTAGTATGAAGGAGTTTGATGCTTTGGTCTCGAGCATCCCTCAATCCAAGCAATAGAGATTCGTACTCAACTGTATTATTGGTATTGCTGAATTGTAATTTGTATGATGAAAGAAAAATATCTTCTTGAGGAGATATCAGCACAATCCTAGCCCCTGAACCGGTAGAGCAGCTGCCATCATATTCAAGAATCTATATCTCGTTAGACACTGATTTTTCCTTGGATTTTTCTTCATTTGGAGGGGAAGATTCATCAGCACTTGTACTGTGTTCTACCATCCTTTCCGCTATTACAGCTAAACATATTTCTAGGTTGACACTTTCAAGAGCTTCAACAGGCGCTTCATGAACTTCCTCTATGGTTAAGAAATAATTACCCATGCCTGAAGACTCAAATAAGATTTGAGCTTCAGGTGCTGATGTCTGAGTAACCACGTATTTCGCTTTCTTTTTAGGAAGCAGCATCTTCATGACGCCTTTAACAGGGATTCTCGCCTTGGATAAATCCATGCTCAACTTGCCACCAACATCCTTGAAAAGATTCGGCCAAGAAGGATGCCGTATGATGCTGGGACGTCGGCCACCAAGACAGTCATCTTGATTCTTTTGTCTGGGAATGCTGCAAATGCAAATTGGGCATATTTGATTTGTCACAGCAGTGGTACTTGTTTGTTCTCCATAGAGAAACATCTCTCAAATGTCTTGGTCAATGTAAAGCCAAGGGATTCAGCCACTTTGGCGGGCATGACATTGTCTGAAGCTCTGGAATCAATGATACAATGACTCAGCTTGTGACTGTTTATCAATAGGGAAACATATGACTATTTTTTTAGGGGCAGCAGGAAGAGTAATGACAAGGTTGTTTGGGATAGACATGTTCCTTGGGGGATCATGAGTTACTTTCTTAGCATCTTGTCTTGCAGGGATGGTTTGATTCTTTACACATTGAACCAATTTATCTAACTGATCAGGGTTGGATTGCAAAAATTCAAATTTAGACATTTGGATCTTAGTTTTCTTGACATGGTCAATTATGTCAAATATCTGAAATGGACTATGAAGAGGAGAAGGGAGTTCATCATTCTGGTTTTTAGGAGGACTGATCTGCAAATTTGAAGTTGAAGGTGAAGGCAAGTTTGGAGCACTTACTTAGCAATCACCTGGTACTTGGGCTGGAAAGGCAGGGTGGTTCCCCACTTAGCAATTGAAATTGCAGGTTGAGGTCGCTGCTCTGTCTTCTCTTTATTAGCTTGCTGAGCTGATTGATTTTTGGATTGGGTGAACACAACATATGATCCGTTAGCTGCTTTACCTTCACTTTTGGGTTCATCTTGATAATTCAAGAAACCAATGTTGGAGTCGCCAACTAATTCTTCTTCTCCTTTTGTGAAGAGATTAGCGTCATCTTCAGGATTTAACTCAGGCTGGAATGAGAAATTCGATCCAACTTCAAGTTAACTGCTGAATTGGTTGGGGGTGCTTCAAGGGCAAGGTTCCTCTGTGGAGGAGGAAGGCGATTTGTTTGCCCTTGATTCCTGGCAGCATTGCCTTGATATGATTGATTTGGGAATGTTCTCCTTGGTACATCTCTGTATGGAGTAGAGGACATCCCTTGTGCCATTTGCTTTCTGAGAGCAAGTAACTCATTGGCCAGCTTCTGCACCAATGGGTCAGTGGTGGCTGTAGGTGAGTATTCAGAAGATGAAGAGGATTTACTTTTATTATGGTCTCTCCTTGTCTTTCCTGCCAAGATAAGGTCATCTTCTACCTCCATAGCCAAGTCCTGAGCAACAACAAGGTCTATGTGTCTAGCCCGTCTCAGCAAGAAGCTCACTTCAGGCAGCTGTGAGTTGATGAAGAAGCATTTGTGGTTTTCAGGTTTTGGTTGAGCAATGGTAGGAATCCGATTCCTCAGCTTGTCAAACTTGGCAATGAAGTCCCTCATAGGTTCATGAGGTTCCTTCTTCATTTGTGTGAGCTGGGCTAGCAAGGCATGTGCATCTTCTGCAGGCTTGAATTTGGCTTCGAATTTGGCTTTGAGTGTGTCCCAATTAGTCACTGATCGAGCTTGCAGATGATAGAACCAGTCTGCAGCAGCGCCTTGTAGTGTCTCCACGAATAGTCTGACTGCTATGTCTTCATATTCCATGTCTATCACACCACAGGCTATGCTCAAGGCTGCAATGTGTTTATCAGGGTGAACTCTCCCATCACCAAAAATTTTGGAGAAATTCTTCTTTGAACTGCGTGAAAGTTCATGTAGAGGTAGAGTCAAATTAAGTGGGTCAAAAGAGTTACTCCAGGGGCCTTGAACTGCCATGATTTGGTTATGTAAAAGTGGGAGAACAAATCTGGGTGGAGTACGTATAGACAAAGCTCTGCTAACAGCAGAAAAAACAACTCTACCTTGGGTTGGTGCCCTAGTACGGGTAGGAGGAACACTCCTAGTTCGTTGAACTTGAAGTTGGGGAGGAACAAATCGGAATTGCCCTTCTGCACCAATTCAAAAATAGGGTCAACAACACCTTGGGCTCTCTGACTTCTGGTATAGCGTGGAGTTGCCAGATTGCAGGATAAAAATGGGAAGGGACTGGTCTTGCTTCAACTTGAAGCTTGAGGCTTCAACTACGTGCTCTTCCCCAGCGGATCTGGTTTGCAGACCAAATTATATAACGAAAATGGATAAGGCTATAATGATAATGGGTAAGACCTAGATGAGAGTCGCCAGATATATATATAATGGATAAGGATAGGAATTGCTTCAATTTGAAGCTTGAGGCTTCAGATTGCACATAACAATCCCCAGCGGAGTCGCCAAAAAGCTATTGGGTGAATATTTTGTCAGTCAGCTAACTGATGAGCAAAATAGGTCTGATCAACCACAGCAAGGGAGATTGGTTGTCCAAAGTTGTATGTTTACCACATCCAAAGGGGACAAATCTCTCCTCTCATCAAGGGGAGGTTCCCTGTTAAATATGAGGAGCTATATACTATAAATATATGCAGAAAATAACACTCAGGGTAAGGGTAACACCATCCATCTCTCTTTTTTCAGAGATGATGCTCACAAACAAAGGAGAAATCCTGGTGAAGACACTGAAGGTACTTCTCTTCTTTTAGAAGTGGTCTTACAGGGAACAACAAGAGTTCTTTCAGGTATGATAAGTGACTGGTAACAAGATACAGAAACCAACAGAGTGAAGTGTAGCACAAAGTCTCCACTTCAGCTGCCCAAAGAGTGAAATACGAAAGACAAGAAGGGCACAAAGTCGTCCCAAGGTCTTTTACACAGAAACAAAAAATAGAGAAACACACTAAAGGCAATTGCAGACAACACAAAGTCTTCCCACAGTTGGCTTCAGCACATCTTCCTAATTATTTTCACTAGCTCTGCTTATTCATTAAATGGACAATAACACATTCAGAAGATAGACATAAGAACAGTCTCCTAAATGATACAAGCCATGACATCACAAAGTCTGAAAGTAACTTGCTTTCTCATTCAAACAAAGAAATATGAGTAACAACCTAAGCTCAAAGTCTCAGTGATAGCCTCTCAATCTTGGCAGAGTTTTGCTTCTTTTTTATCAAGATCTCCCAAAAACAATAAAAGAGATTACAATATATAGCAGCCAAGAAAGACTTGGCGCTTTGTTTCATGGAATGGCCCATGCTATGCATTCAATGCCTTGAATGCATTTTTAGTTCTGTCAGGGAGCCATGTTGGAACAGGGCGTCGTCTTTAACTATGGCGTGTCAATTCATCTCAAATGTCTTCTCCTGGGTCTGGATCATCTGGTCTGTCCCCTCTGATGTCTGCGCAGCTGTCCGTTTTGTCTTTACTCAAAGGGAGATAAATAGGCAATGTCTTCAATGTTTGTCAGTCAAAATATCTGCTTTGCGGGCTGTTCCACCTACTTGAATAACTACTGTGTAGATATTTTGGCCTCTCCCTCTTTCTGCTGAGATTTGAGCTCTCGGGCTATCTTTTCTCCTTTCTGGTTCTTTTGGTTCCTCCTCTCGACGGTTCTTCCTTTCGGTCTGAAGGTTTTTGAATGCCTTCGGGTCCGCGTTTAACTCTGCAAAGATCAACATATACTCTATTGCCGAAAATTTGACATCTTCGGGTCCGTCATCGTTTAAAAGCTAACGGCTAGTTGGTTGTCCTAAATTTGACGGCTGCGGGCCCGTCATCCTCTTTAGCAATTCCTTTGTGTCTTTCCCACTTGCTTTGGCCGCTTTCCATCGGGCTTCATCCTTTTTACTGTGTCTTTGTATTGGGAGTGCTCCGTCTTTGACATCTGTCACAGTCTGCTGCTTTGAATCTTTACCAACTTACAGAAAATGGGACCCACAACACTTCTTGCCCGAGCAGCTTCAAAAGGGGAACGGGAACAGGTGGTGCTTTTCGCTGATCTTAACAAGTGACACGTGGCGTTGTCCGCTGTTAAACATGCGAGGACACTTGGCAGCATCTGCTTAACTTATAGGAGCTTAGACAAAACTTTAGGCAAAAAGAAAAACCCGTGCAAAATGAAAAACCCGCGTCTTGTGTCATAACTGTTGTCAACTTGGAGCTGCGCCCTGATTCGAGGACGTGCGCGAAACGGCCAGTCCTCTATCCGGCTGAAACAATGGGATCTTCTCACGAGGGTGGGTGCCTCAATAGTGAGAAGAACCTCCAGAGAAGGCTGGTTCCTGTATGATGTATCAATGAAGATTCCTACTCTACGCTACTGACTACCATGGAAAAGGGAGAAAGAAAACTTAAAGGGGAAATCCTACCTAAAAGTGGGTGATACACCAGAATTATGATCCTACTCAGCTTGTAACCTTGAACACTGAACGAACAAGAGAGAAGGAAGACCTTAGACTTCAAATTAATCACTTATGCATAAGTATTTCATGCAGAGTTTCGATCCAATGACTAAAACCTGAGGAAAAATGGTGGAGAGAGGTCTGATAATAGACACTTTGCAGCCGCCTAACATCCACTTACAATTTCAGCAAAAGACAATAAAGAACACTTTAACATGACCTGCACAAGGACAATATAGCAACTAGGTACGAAACAGAATTTGGGAAGGGAGAGAACTCTACCGCTTATGCAAATTGCTGAAGAAATATACACTATGCCACGCTTGAAATCTGAAAGTACAGTCCTTATTGATCGAAGAGGTTACACAACTCACCAATGGCAGAGTCTGGTCTAACCAAGAGAGATTGGATGATTTTTAAACAAGGCTGAAAGCCATTATATAGCAAATTACAAGAGGCCAAAGATAGGCGTATAAACCTGAAGAGAAAGATTTACTTTGGTTAACTCCAAGCTTTACTTGGCCTTAAAATAAAATATAATTTTCCTTTGTCCTTGCATGAAGTTTATTCATTTGATGAAGCGCACCTATCCTTGTCATGAATTGTCCACCTCTTTTTTGCTTGAAAATCCACGTAGATGTCAATTTTTTAACTCCACGTGAGCTGCTTGATTACCAAGTTGTCGTATTTGAAAACTGAGTTGAACGAAGAGATCATTATCTTTCGCATGAAATTTTCTAGTGGATGTGGTGTTTAAATCAATTAGTCAACTCTAAATCTGGAATAGTCAACTCGCTGTTCGAATTCGAAACTCCTGTTGAAGCCGGATTTAGTCCTTCGGATGCATGCACTGAATGAAGACGAATAGGTCTTTAACGATCAGTCAACTGAAACTTTGACCGTTTATTCGAAAATAGCTCTTATGTTCGAAAATAGCTGCAACGTTTGCATGTATTTCGTTCTAATTTTGATCGTGTCTATTTCCGGCAGGATTCCATATTCAATTCTTCGTCGGATTATCTATTTTCTGGTCTTTTTTGCACAGTCGGCTTCCATTTATTTCAGATTTCCTACTATCTCCTTAGTCTCAATGGTTACTTCATGTAGGAAAAAATTGACGGCCTGCAGGGCGTCCCCGGAAACTGTCATATTTCTTTCGGCTATATTTCCTCGAGCTTATTTCTACGGTCTGTTGCTTTGTCGGCTCTCTTGTATTTGTCGCTGAGTCATATTCCCGCGGACTTCTTTTGATGACATGTCTTTGCCTCATTCCCACGGGGTTATTTTCCTCGGGACCATTTGTCCGAATTTCTTCGGACTTTTTGTCTGAAGAAATTCCTTTGGACAAAAAGTGCGAAGTCCCCTTCGCTTTATTTATTGCGGCCTTTTTTGGCGATTTGTCTAAGCTTCCGAATTCCGCAATAAATAAAGCGAAGGGGACCTTCGGACTTTTTGTCCGAAGGAATTCCTTCGGACAAAAAGTCCGAAGGATTCCAATTGTTTTTTTGCCTTTGCTTTTTTGAAGCGTCCTTGGTCTTGTTTATATGTTGACTTATGCCATTTCCGAATTCCTTCGGACTTTTTGTCCAAAGGAATCTTTCTTTGCCTTTGCTCTAAAATGTGTCCTTCGGCAGCCAATCCAAGTGTCCTCCGGCAGTCCAAGTGTCCTCCAAGTGTCCTCCGCCAGTCCAAGTGTCCTACGGCAGTGCCCTTCGGAAAAATTGGAGGGCACCCGGACTTTTTGCAAAAGTCTGTGATTTTGGTCTTCCTCCTGCCCGAAGGGTAGGTGCCCCTTCGAGATTGTTGTAAGTGTCCCTTCCGAAGGGTACCATGCCCTTCGGAACTCTTGAAACTATCTTTTCCTTGCCTTTTGCAACTTTTTCCGAATTTCTTCTAAGTGTCGGGAGAGTCCGTAGAATTTTTTGGCTGAGTGAGTCCGTAGAAAATTTCCTGAGTGAGTCCGTAGATTTTCTCTGAGTGAGTCCTTAGAATTTTTCCTGAGTGAGTCCGTAGATACTCTTCCTGAGTGAGTCCATAGAATTTTCCTGAGTGAGTCCGTATAAACTCTTCTTGAGTGAGTCCGTAGAATTTTCCTGAGTGAGTCCTTAGAAACTCTGAGTGAGTCCTTAGAATCAACAAAGGAAAACCATGAATTCTTCCTTCCTTGACTAGAGACGAGGACTTTCCAAGTGACAAGAAAAAATTTGACTCATGGAAGATTTGTCAACAATAACCCTTACTGCCTCGAAACTGAAACGCGCAGGGGCAAAACTTGGAGCGCACAACTGAAACTCAAAATAAAATGTAGAGTATTTTACTCTACAAAGGGAAGAGAGAAATTTTTGGCTTGTAGGATCAAAAATAGTTCATGTGTTGTCTCAAAAATTAGTGATAGACTTTGGAAACAACAGATTGCACCTTTGAAAGAAGGCTGGGCTTCTCTCTTCCACGCGGCACAATGGAGACTCCCCTCTTGCTGTGGGTCTGGCAAAACTGAGGGGAGAATCTCTAGATAAGGGCTAACTCCCTTTGATGCATCTCTGAGGTCTTTGACTACTCCTGCTAATAATGGGGGGGGTGAAAAGGGAGAAGGATATACCGAAATAAAACTTAATCTAATCGGCGATGCACCAAAATGATTGATCTACTTAGCTTTGACATACACTTTACACCAAGAACAAGTTGATATACACTTCATTTGAAATGAGAAACTCTTCTGCATCAGTGTTTCAGTAAGGCATCCTCTGGAGATACAGGGAGGAAGAACTACCAGAGGTGTTCTAAGACACTATGGTAGTTTGTTCACATGCGCCTATACTCTGTTGTGGACACTTCTTATTGACCTGCAAAAGAACTCACAATACACTAAACATGCTGGAATCATTCTATGAAAGCTTGAAAGAAGATGACTTAACACAAGACAAAACCAGACATGCAAAAGTGCAAATTCAAATAGAGGTAAAAATGCTATGTCTTGATTCAAGGTAAATTCCTGCAGGGCTTCGCCATACAAGTTGAGAGATATCTTCCTCTCTTGAGAGGTTACAATATATAGCATATAGAGAAGGACTTCTGGCGCCTTCCAGAACAAGCAACCCATGCTGCGTTGAATGCCTTAGAAAGAGGAAACTTGCTCATGCTGGTGTCATCCTTCTAGAAACGGCCTGGAAGAACCATGCTGTAGATGTCGCAAGTCTTGACTTTACAGCTTAAACTGTCTTAAATGTTCGTGCAAAAGCATGGGTCGCTTTGTCTCATCCGCAACAACTTCCTGTGTCTACGCTTCTTTTGCCACCTGGGCTATTCTATCCTTTTTCTGCGCTTGACTTTTGTGTGCGTGGTCGTGCTTTCACTGCTTTCTGTCTCTTTCCTGACAACTCGGCTCTCGGGCTATCTTTTCGTCTTTCGCTGGCTCTTTGGGCTCCTTTCTCGACGAGTCGCTGAGTTTGCCTCGGGTCTAATGCCCCTTGAATTCCGTCCGGCCTGCACCATTCGAGCTCTTTCGGGCCACTTGTCGTGAAGGCATTAGTCTTTTGGCTTGTCCTCAACGGTCGACGCATCCCGTCAAAATTGACGTCTGCGGGCTTGTCACTATTCGAAAACCAAACGACTATTTCACCGTCTCGAATTTGACGTCCGTGGGCCCGTTGTTGCTTTGGTAATTCCTTCGGACTTTTGTAATTGAACCTTCCCGAAGGGAAGGTGTCCCTTCAGAGATTGGAAAAGGTCCCTTTTTGGTCACTGAGAGCCCTTCGCAAGGGTACTTGCCCTTCGGGCTCCTTCGGCTCCCTTGTCTTCTTAATTCCTTTGGACAAAATCTGCTTGAAGGAAAACTTTCCTTCAAAGTCTTGGTCTTTCCTTTGTAAATCCCTTCGGACATTTTCCTTTGGTCATTTTGTTCGAAGGAATTCACCCTTTGATTCTTCTTTGGATTTCCTTTGGACATAAGTCTGAAGGAATTCTTTGCCTTTTGCCTTGGTCTTTCTCCAAATATGCTCACTACCCTCCGCAAGGGAACTTTGTGTCTTGAAATGCCCCTTCAAAACTTTTGATTTGGTCTTGCCACCGACCAAGGTGCCCTCCGTAAGAGCCCATACCCTTCAAACTTTTTGCAAACGTCCTTCAAGCCGTCAAAATGCCCTTTGAAGGAAATCTGTTGCCTTTTTGTGAACTGCTTAGACCATTTTGGGTTCTTCAATTGCTTCTACTTATAAAAGTAGACAAGTAATGTACCTGCACAAACCTGATTTGTACTAGACTAAGCAAAATGACAAAACACTTGGCTTTTTCATGGAACAGGTTTGACAGGGAGTATTTTGCACAAGGCAGCTGAGGGATGACTTACCCAAATCATGGATGTGAAAGACTCTATGTAAAGAAAAAGGAGGGGGTGCCCAATTTTGGCCTACAGGACCAAAAATTGGTCAACACCAACTTCATTGCTCAATTGTACGCATCATTGTACATCGTATGTGGCACAATCTTCAATTTGGATTTAAACTAAATAGTCAAAGGCCTTTGAAAAACCACCTCTTCTTGAGACAATTTGCAGTAGGATTCTTCAACTTGAAGATCAACTCTTTTAATCTACGGTTGTATTTGAGCACCAAGTCATTTTTACCTTGATTCGTTTTGTAGATATTTGGTGCAATCTCATGATCATGTCTAGCAACTTCAACTCAAAATATTTCCTTATCTTTTCCCAGGTATTCATCTTAGTCTTATCCTACTCCATGTAATAGTCATTGGCGATCCCTCTTCGAGACCATTGGAAATGATTCGGAATTTGGGACTATTATCCTTGTTCAATTTTTCTCATTTGTTGTCCACATTGTAATACATGTGTTATATTGTTGTAAGGGGTCTTGGTTACCCTCTGCCATAAACATTTGTGGTTTTTGTCTATCCCACTTTGGTGGCTAGCTAGCCATGGTGATTGACTCTTATGGTGGTGGTGGTGGTGGTGGTCTTGGTGGTATCCACCTTCTTTTGTTGAATGAGCTTGACCTAGCCTCTCTTCATATTCCATCTTGCCAACATTGTAGCCTCTTGTAATTTCAAAATGTTTGTACTTGTGACACTTCCCAATCGACATTGCCATTCTCAAAATTGTTGTGCCCATCCCTAGGCGAAAAGGTGCAGCCTCTGACCTAAAGTTTTTGCTTGGTGCCAATATTTACTCCAACTAAGTTCTCGCCTTGCTCTCATTGCCCACTCATCCCTTGCCTTTATCGTCAAGTAGTCTCCCTTCGATAGTCCTCCCTTTGCCACGTTGACTAATCTCGTCACTTTTCCCTAACAAGCTTCCCACCATTCGTGTGGTTATCTAAATATGTTCCACTATGTCTATTGATGATCCTCTCTCTGTATTCACTTTTTCCTTTGATTGCCCCCTCCCTGACAATTGTGTCTATTCCTCCCTCGACTTTTTATTCTCTTCATCCATTCTTCTTGTCCTAGGGATTGCAACTTCAACTATCCCTATTATTTTAGGGTCAAAACTGCTCCTAGGGCTAGGTTCTTGTCTCAACATATGGGATGCACTGGGGACATATGGATGTCAATTAGATCATTGTTTGTTTGAGAATTAGCCTTCTCTCAAGGTTTGTCATCTTGCTTTTTTTTCCTTCTCCTATTCCTTTTTTGTTTCTTCCTATGATTCTCTTGCTCATGCTTGGGCGTGGGGATCTTTAAAATGTCCAGCCTATCATTGAACGAGCCTCTCTTGTCCTTGACCTTGGTAACAAGTTGCATCTTAAGGAAGGTTTGTCAATTATAGGTCAAATGACCATACTTCTCATGGAAATGATTGTAGGGTCTCTTCTTTGTAGAAGAGTGTATGTTTCCTAACTAGAATAAAAAATAATTGCCAATCAACAATGGTAGTATAATAAACAAGTAATTCAAAATTAAGAAACATAGATATTTGGAGCAATACTTATATTCATACATGAATGCTTGTAATGTACGATATATGTAAGTTAGAATCTTTGGGAGATTGCACATGAATGCTCCTTGTCTTTGTTCAAAACTTGATCATAACTACAACGTTGGCTTGACGTGTGTGATGGTTGGACTGACCATCACCAACCACCCAACCACCCAAGCACTTGAGATATACTAGAAAAATAAAAATTTATAGTAGCTTGTACATTTCCTAACATAGAAGATCACTTCGCCAACTCTCTTCTTTTCCAAACACAACTTAATATCACTTTATTTAAATATTATTAAGAATGTCAATGAATTAATACATAATGTGTTGGAAATATTGTCATTGATGTCAAAGGTCTAGCATTATTGGTGATAAAGGCTCCATTGCATTTAATGGTATTTTTAATATTCATATCTTGGCTAATATGTGTTAATATTTATTTAATATTAATGAATATTTTTTTGGTTGCATATAAGTCAAAAGAGTAACCATGGAGAAGTCAAAGAGTCATGGGGTAAAAGACGAAAGAGGAATGGACGCATTTTCTCATGAAGAGTCATCTTGAGAAATTCCAAGAGTCACCATGTGAAGACAAAAGAGGTATGACACATTCTTTTATGAAGGGACACTTCGAAGAATACAAAAAGTCATCAAGATAAAGACAAAAGAGGAAATGATGCTTTTGCTTATGAAGGGTCACCATATGGCTTTTCAAATGCAAGGATACGAAGAGTCATGCAAGTTTGGTGCTATTTTTCATGAGGATTGAAGAGTCACAATGGGTGAATGCCAAAGGTCTTTTGGAAAGCTATACATAAAGGCTTGAGTAGCCATTTGTAATATGTAAGAGAGTGCATGGTTTGTATTTATTTTCGAAAAGAGAAAAACAGGAGATATTATAAAGTTCTATCATTTGTTGAGTAAGCAACATTGAGAGATAGTTATGTTTTATACACAAGAAGGGTTGGTGCTCACAAATAGTTGCTGTGTTGGTGCTCGGCAAAAAGGTTGGTGCTCCTGCAAGTTGGTGCTTGCGAACTTTGTATTTTGAGTTGGTGCTCATTCATATGTTTCAGATTGTTTTTCATGATTTTTTCCACTTTGGGTTTCCATGTAAAAATCGGGTCTCTCTCTCTCTCTCTCTTGTGTGGTGTAACTTATTGTTTCAGTTTTATTGCATATCTTGAATGTGTGATTAAGTGGTTAAAGAAAAGAAATCAGATTAAGTAAAAAGATATATAATATGTTGATTCACCCCCCCTCAGTATATTTCGTGCTTAACAATTGGTATCAGAGCAGGTTCCTTTTGAAAAAGTTTTACAGCTTGAAGGTAGATCGGGAAAGCACGATGGCTGGATCACATGAAGGATTTTCGACAAATAAGACACCTTTGTTTGATGGGACGAATTATGTTCTTAGGAGCATAAGGATGAAGACTTATTTGATGGCTCTTGGACTCGACATATGGCAAGCAGTGGAGGAATATGAAGAGCCACAGACACTTGTAACTATTCCGACAGAAAAGAAGGCAAGTGAAAATAATGCTAAAGTTTTAAATGCTATTTTATGTGGTTTATGTGAATCGAAATATGTTAAAGTTATGCAATGTAAATCTGCTCATAAAACTTGGGTAAAACTTGAGAATATTTACAAAGTTGATGCCAAGGTTTAGCAAGCTAAGCTTTAGACTTTCAGAAGACAGTTTGAGAGTTTGAAGATGGAAGAGGAAGAAAATATAGCAAGTTATCCTTTGCGGGTTGATCAAATAGTTAATCAGATTCAAGGTCTTGGAGAAAATTTAGAAGAATCGACTGTGGCTCAAAAAGTTTTGAGATCTCTACCATTGAGATATAATGCAAAAGTTTTGGCAATTGAAGAGATGAAGAATTTAGTCAAGTTAAAGATGGATGAGCTTCATGGTATTCTTATGGCATATGAGATGCGGACTGAGCAAGATAAACCCTCAAAAAGAAGAGCTGCTTTCAAGACATCAAAGAAAGAGAAGGCTAAGATTCAAGAATCAAGTGATAGTTCTAACGATGATGAAGATGACAACGAAGCTCTATTCATTCGCAAGCCGAAAAAGGGCACAAGTAAATATCAAGGAAAATTACCTTTTAAATGTTTTAATTGTGGAAAGATTGGACATTTTGCATCTAAATGCCCAAATAAGGGTAATGATGACAATGAAGAAGGAAAGTCTACATACAAGAAGAATTTCAAAGGTAAATTCAATAAGGGATTCGAGAAAAAGAGTTTGTATTCTAAAGATCCTAGCTTAGTCGAAGATAGTGGAGTCAGTGATTTAGAAGAAAAAGAGATTCTATTCATGGCCATACATGAAGATGCCTCCGCAAGCAAAAGTACAGATGATAAAAAAAAAGAATAGGTTGAAGTCGAAGTGAATCTGGAAGAATTCATTTGTACCTTAGAAGAGTTAAAAGCTCTTGAAAAAAAGAATCAAAGATTAAAACTCCAGATTGAGAAAAATGAAAAGGAGTCAAAAGAAATAATTGAAGATCTACAAGCACACTTTGAAGAAGGCAAGAAGAATGAAGAAGATCTAACGACACAGTTGAAAATAGTAAGTAAAAAATGTGAAAGGTATGTTATTGAAATTGCTTCTTTAAAAGCAGATCTTGAGAAAACAAATAAAGTAATCAATGATAGAGTAGCCAATGATTCAAAATTTGAGAATAACACTAATATGTTGAATAAGATATTGGAAAATCAAAGATCAATGTCAGATAAGACAAGTATTGGATTTGAAAAAGAGAAAGAGGTCACTACTTTCACAGACAAGGAAAAATGAAAGAGTTATGCTGAAGTTCTTACAAAAGAAGAAATAAAAAGGGAAGAAGTTAAGAATACAGAGGACATCTCAAACAAAGAAGGTTGGAAGAAACAGAGCTACAAAAGACAATCATATCAGAGATACACAAACAGGGCCTATTTTTATGGTTACTATTTTTATTGTAATATATATGGTCATAGGAAAATAGAATGTCAAAAAAGAGCTAACAATTTCAGAAATAAGAAGGAAAGTCATGCAGAGTCAAGCAGAAGCCACAACTCTTTTGCTCCTCTATCAGGTTTAATAAAGAGGCCATAATATGTTACAAGTGCAACAACTTCGGACACATAGCCCGATATTGTAGAAGTGTGTTTGAGTCAGTCAAGAACGACCAGAGTTTCAAGGCTCCATTTATCAAAAAAGTAAAGATATGTTCATGGCAGAAGAAAAAACCTGAAAAATCTATGTTGGTACAGACAACTTTGCATGCAAGAAATGAAGATAAGCCATGGTTCATTGACAGTGGATGTTCGAGGCACATGACAGGAGACAAGAGCAAGTTCATAACCTTGAAGAAGATCAATGGTGGCATAGTGAAATTCGGAGACAATACTACTGCCAGAATTGCTGAAAAAGGTACACTAAGTTTGGATAATGGTAGAACTAAAACTGAAAATATTTTGTATGTAGGTCTTAAGCATAATCTTTTAAGTGTAAGTTAAATGTGTGATCAGAGGCACACTAAAGTTTTATGTGGAAAGTTGTGAAATTAGAAGAAAAGATTTAGATGTGTTGGTTGCAAATGCTCAGAGAACATGCAATAATTTGTATATGCTATCAAACATCAAAGGTCAAAGATATTGTCTGAGTCAGATTGAAAAAAGTTGGCTATGGCACAAGAGAATGGGGCACATAAATTTTTACAATCTTGTCAATATTAGCAAGAAGCAAGCAGTCAGAAATCTTCTAAAGATTACAAAGTCATTTGACACGCTTTGTGAACCTTGTCAACATGAAAAGCAAGCCAGAAAGTAGTTCAAAACAAAAGAGTACTCGACCACTCAGATGTTAGAGCTTGTTCACACTGATCTATGTGGACCTATGAGAACTCAAAGTACTCAAGGTGATAAATATTTCATGTTGCTTATTGATGATTTTTCACGTATGACTTGGGTGATATTTTCAAAGAAAAAATCAGAAGCTTTCAGACATTTTAAAGCATTCAAAGCATTAGTTGAGAATGAAACCAGTTTGAAGATTAAGTATTTAAGATCAGATCGAGGAAGGGAATTTATGTCAGATCAATTTATTGAGTTTTGTGAAGACCATGGAATAAAGAGACATTATTCAATAGCCATAACTCCACAACAAAATGGAGTAATTGAACGAAAAAATAGAACAGTTCAAGAGATGGCAAGGACAATGCTAAATGAATCCAAGATAGCGGATAAATATTGGAGAAAGACAGTTGCTAAAACAGTGCATATCCAGAATAGAACATTATTGAGAGTCAACAATGACAAGACTCCTTATGAGCTATGAAAAGACAAACCAACAATAGTTGATTATTTTAGAGTTTTTGATAGCAGATGCTTCATAAAGAGAATCGATAAAAAACTTGATAAGTTTGAATCCAGAGCAGATGAAAGTATATTTCTTGGTTATTCTAGCAAAAGTAAAGCTTATAAATGTTATAACAAAAGAATCAAGAAAATTGTTGAAAGTGCAAGTGTCAGGATAGAAGAAGATGGAACACAAAGAATCAGTGATCCAATAGACATTCTTGAAATCATTGAAGAGGAAGATTTTGAAGAATTAGATGAAGATGGGAAGAAGGAGAAAAAAGACACCAAAGTTCCATCCAAATATGTTCACAGAAATCATAATGAAAGTGACATCATTGGAGACATAAATGAAAGAATTCGCACCAGAAGAATGATGGTAAGTGAATCTGAGCAAGTTAATTTCTCTTTGTTATCCAAAATTCAGCCTAGAACTTTTTTCAGAAGCTAGACATGATAAGCATTGGGTTAAGGCTATGGATGAATAATTAAATTAGATAGAAAAGAATGATACTTGGGAATTAGTGCTTAGACCAAAAGATCACAATGTGATAGGAATAAAATGGGTTTATAGAAATAAATTGAATGAAAATGGAGAAGTGACCAGAAATAAAACAAGATTAGTATGTAAAGGATATGCTCAGATTGAGAGAATAGATTTTGAAGAAACTTTTGCACCAGTGGCAAGGTTAGAGGCTATTAGAATGTTTTTTGCATATGTAGTGTTTAAAAGTTTCAAAGTTTTCAGATGGATGTCAAATCTACTTTTCTGAACGGGAATTTAGAAGAAGAGGTCCACATTGAGTAGTTTGATAGATTTATTCTCTCAAATATTAGTAGCCATGTATGCAGATTGAAGAAAGCATTGTATGGATTGAAACAAGCTCCCAGAGCTTGGTATGCAAGACTTGATAAGTACCTGCAGGATCAAGGTTTTAAGAGAGGATTTGCTGATAGTAATCTCTACATCAAAATATAAAGTGAGCATCAATTGATTGTTGTGGTATATGTTGATATCATTTTTGAAAGAAATATTGAAAAGATGACAAAAGAATTTTCTGATAATATGCAAAAATAATTTGAGATATCTATGCTTGGAGAATTGTTATTTTTCTTAGGATTGCAAATATCTCAGTCAGATAAATGAATTTTCATATCTCAAAGTAAATATGCCAAGAAAATGTTGAAGACATTTGGTTTTGAGGATTGTGCACCAGTTGGCACACCAATATGTACTGGAAATAAGGTGAGCAAGGATGAAAATTCACCTATTACAGATCAATTTTTGTATAGATTTATGATTGGTAGTTTTTATATTTAACAGCATCGAGGTCAGACATCATGCATGCAGTAGATATGATTGCAAGATATCAGTCAGTTCTAAAAGACAGTCATGTTCAGTTGGTGAAGAGAATATTCAGATATATCGAGGGGATATTGGATTACAGATTGTGGTATCCCACAGGTAGAGATTTCACTTTGGTTGCTTATACAGATTCAGATGGGGCATGGTGCTTGGATGACAGAAATAGTACAAGTGGAGGAGCTTTCTTCTTTGGTGATAGCTTAGTATCATGACTAAGCAAGAAATAGAATTCGGTATTACTTTCTACAGCTGAAGCATAATATATTGCAGCGGTATTGTGTTATACTCAAGTGCTTTGGATGAAGCAAACTTTGGAAGATATCAAGGTAAAGTATGATGAACCTATTTCTATTTTTTGTGATAACACAAGTGCTATTAATATTTCGAAGAATCCAGTGATGCATTTAAGAACAAAACATATTCTTATTAGATATCACTTCTTGAGAGAGCAGGTTGCAGATGAACATATTAAGATAGAGTATATCAGTACTACAGAGCAGATTGCAGATATTTTCACAAAGACACTACCAAAAGACACATTTGAGTATCTGCGAGAGAAGTCGAGAGTAATTTCTTTTACTTCTTGTCATTTAAGTTCAACATCAGTTGAGGGGGAGCTAAGTGTTAGCTCCAGGTAGGCCCTTTGCCATTGATGTCAAAGGGGGAGAATAACAAGTTCAGGTACAGATGCAAAAATAGGTACAGGGAACAGATACAGGTTGCTACAATAAGGGGGAGTTACTGTATGTTTTTAAGATGGTAGTGTGTGCAAGTTTCAGGATGTGGCAGTTTCAGTTTGAGGTTGTCATCAATGACAAAGGGGGAGATTGTTGAAAATATTGTCATTGATGTCAAAGGTCTAGCATTATTGGTGATAAAAGCCCCATTGCATTTAATAGTGTTTTTAATATTCATATCTTGGCTAATGTATGTTAATATTTATTTAATATTAATGAATATATTTTTGGTTGCATATAAGTCAAAAGAGGGCCCATGGAGAAGTCAAAGAGTCACGGGGTAAAAGACGAAAGAGAAATGGGACGCATTTTCTAATGAAGAGTCATCTTGAGGAATTCCAAGAGTCACCATGTGAAGACAAAAGAGGTATGACATATTTTTCTATGAAGGGACAGAAAAGTCACCAAGATAAAGACAAAAGAAGAAATGACGCTTTTGCTTATGAAGGGTCACCATATGACCTTTCAAATGCAAGGATACGAAGGGTCATGAAAGTGTGGCGTCATTTTTCATGAGGATTTAAGAGTCACAAATGGTGAATGCCAAAGATCTTTTGGAAAGATATAAATAAAGGCTTGAGAAGCCATTTGTAATATGCAAGAGAGTGCATGGTTTGTATTTGTTTTCGAAGAGAGAAAAACAGGAGATATTGTAGAGTTCTATCATTTGTTGAGTAAACAACATTGAAAGATAGTTGTGTTTTATACACAAGAGGGGTTGGTGCTCCTATGGGTTGGTACTCCTGCAAGTTGGTGCTTGCGAACTTTGTATTCTGAGTTGGTGCTCATTCATATACTTGAGATTTTTCTCTGTGGTTTTTTTCATTTTGGGTTTTCACGTAAAAATCTAGTGTCTCTCTCTCTCTCTCTTGTGTGGTGCAAATTATTGTTTCAGTTTTATTGCATATCTTGAATGTGTGATTAAGTGGTTAAAGAAAAGAAATCAGATTAAGTAAAAAGATAGATAATATACTGATTCACCCCCCCTCTCAGTGTATTTCGTGCTTAACATAATGGTCTATTACATTATACTGCCTGAGTAAAAATTAAATACTTACATCTACCCCTCATTAAAATTGGTCGATATCCTTGCCAACAAGAAGACACTGTGGGTGAGAATATGTAGTGTCCTCAGCGAATGTTGGAAGAATTTGGGAAGTAGTAGTGTTCTTTTGCTGATCTGGTCATGAAGGGTGAACTATTGATTTTTGTAGTGGACCCTGAACAAAAGTCTTTAGTCTCTTGAGTGTTTCCCATAGGTCACTAGTTCACACTACCTGTATTTCAAATCTTCTTCCTTGTCTTTCTTTATGATAGTATCCACATCTTTGTCCCACTTTGTACTTTGTCGTTAGTCTCAACTTGTTCTTCTGGTTTGTGTGGCATTTGCTAAGCAACCAAACCTTCAAGATTCACTTTGCTTCTCTACTTATAGGATGAACGTCATCCCTTCTTATTGCTCGTTCATGTGCTTGCATGTGTGCCCTTACTTTTGTATGCATCTGCATTCGCTGAATTTGTCCGTAGGTGAAACCATAGTTTGCATACTTGTACTTGAAGAGTACTCGCCCAACTCCCAAAAAGTTTACTCTGCGATTATTCGACAACCATTCACCATTATTCAACAAATTAAAAAAATACTTAAATTAAAAAAAAAAAAACATAAAGTTTATAGAAATTATAGTTGCAAAATGTATAAAATGAGTTTGTAAAACGTTGGGGAAGCATTTTATATTAGATTTGAATACAAGTATAAAATCGCATAGTCATGATTCAATAACAAACTGATACAGTGATATTTATACAAGAATCTACAAGTACAAATTATAAGAATCTATAATTTTCTCTTCCTTGCTCTCTGGAAAACTAAGGGAGACTAAGGAAGTCCAATCCTCCCACTCGGCTGCCCATCCTTGCTCTGCCTAGAATGTTGCGTTTGTGGCTCCACCTTGGAACTAAATGGTAGTGACTCCTCCTCTGCCTCATGTTTGACAACATCTACAAGGATGTCATCCAATCCGATATCTCCTACTTCTGTTAATACACAAGGAAGTCTTTTAGTTGTTTCTTGAATGCAAGGTGTCTATCATACCTACATCCCTTCATACCTCCTATGATGTCTCATTGAAATCTTAAGACCCTAAAATATGGCTAAGTCTGAAACCCTAAAACCCTAAAATAAAACCCTGAATTCTGACTAAGTCTGAAATATGATAGGATACTCCAAAACCTAGAATTTGCATTATAGCTCCTAGAGGTCCAAAACCACTCTAAAACATCCTGAAAGTATATATATAAAATATAACTTAAGTGTAAACTTATACTTAAACATTATTTTATATATATATTGTGGGGGCATGCGTGTTTAAAAATGACAAAAAACTATGTTTTCCCCACATTTTTCATGCATTCTACTTGGGTCTGGGCAAGTACTGCCACAATACTCGCTGAGTACTCGCGGGTATTGGTGAGTATTGTGCCAGTACTCGCCCAGACCCGAGAAATCAAAACCCCACCATTTCGAGTGATGATTAATCATTTTAGGTGAAGTTTGGTGATTACTCGCCCACTCGACGATTATGCAAACTATGGGTGAAACACCCTTTTTCACATGTCTTGCCGTCTCTTAGATAAATCTTCTTTTCTTATGCTACCAAACTAGAATGGAATGTCTACTAAAAAATATGTGAATATGTTTTTCTCACCCATTGCTAACCTGCAATGTTTCGTTATTTGGCAAAACAATGAGGCACATGCCTCAATTGCAACTCCTTAGCATTGGTGGCTTTGTTGCCCTTAACTTCATCTACCACAATCCAATAAACTTTTGCAATCTCTATGAATTCACGTTCATACTTGGTATGATAGAAATCCAAACCATTGTCCCTTCTCATTGTAATGTCCCCGTTTTCCTGTCTGCCTAATGAATAATAGTTAATTTAATTATTTAATGTTGCCTGGCAAAAAGTGCAAATTACAAAGGCGCTATTAAATAATTATATTAAAAAGGTTATAAAGTGACAATGGAGAATATTTTAATGATAAATTAATAACGTCACTTTATAATAATGTATTAAGTGGATTTGGTGGGAAAACCCTAAAAAGGTGTTATAAAAGGACTTGAGAGCTCATTCTCTCATCATATTCTGGATTATTATTTTATTTGGGGTTTGTATTTTGGAGGAGCTCTTCGGGGTTTGAAACCCTGAGTGGGTATTCCTACGGGTTCCAGTTTCGGTGGTGAAAGATTCCTCCCTAGTTGGCATTGGTGGATTCATCTAGGATTCACACTTGCACAATAAGGGCAAATTTATGTGTTATCTTCGGAGATAAATCTGAAGATTAACGATTATCTTCTCTATCCTGTTCAAAGGATTTCAAGGTTTATGATAACTTTCAGATTTGAAGAGTTTTTGCATTTGAGGTTTATGCATAGAATTGTTAATTGCAAATATTCAAAATACTTCTTGGTTTGGAGGTTTATTAATGTTGCATATTGGAGACTTCTTGTTGCTGGATGAATCATTTTGAGTGATTTGCTATAGTGACGTGAATAGTGATTTGCTACAGTGATGTGAATAGTTATTCACTATAGTGACGTGAATAGTGATTCGCTACAGTGACGTGAATAGTGAAAACTGGGCTTGAGGATTTGGGAGTGGTTTGTGCTGTGTGTGGAGGTCGCACCAGGTTAGAAGAGCCATTCGAGGGTTTTAAATCTGAGATTCCATCATCAGTTGGTTTGCTGCTAACAACCCTAGCCTATACGTGGAGCTTGGCGATGGTATCTTGTTGTTATGAAGGCATTGAAGGTGCAAAAGTTAGATGGAAGCCCTAACCACGGTTAATATTTATTATTTGTTGTTGCTCACCTATCTCAGTGATGGCGTATAGATCAGAATAAGAGTGTTGAAGCTGGGCGAATAACATTTGCAAGGGTTTCTTCCATCTGTAGGTTGCTGTGACTCTGTTTTGGCCCAACGTACAGTTCCAGGTTGGGTTTTCCTTTTTATAATAGCTGATTAATTCTTATGTAACTCAGTAAATGGACTGTATACAATGATTGGTTTGCTGTTAACATTCTGAATGTTTACCTTATGTTGAAATACTGAATGCAAAACTGTAACAAGTTATTGTAGGGTCTGATATATATAGCTCTGCTACTTTAAAAGGGCTCAATCTGAAATGAATTTTTGAGTGTATTAAACTGTAATCAGACTTTAATTTCTGTTATACCTGGAACTGCATTGGGGTATTGGTTAAGTCTGAAAATATAGCTTGTATTCGAGTTCCATAGCGCTCAATTTGGGTTTGTCCTAGACTGTAGTTTGCTAGCAGCAGTGAGTCACTTTGAATATCAGATATTAGTGAAAGATTTATTTGCAAGCTTGTTATCAGATTTATATATACACTCTTCATGTGTCATCTTGACGTAATATATGCAATATCATGGAAAACGTTTGATAAAATGGAACATCTATCAGGCTAGCACAATCGCAAAAATTTCACATATTCCGAGAAGGGTACTTTACAGTGGTATCAGAGTTGTGCATCCTGCCAGCGTGAGGGTGAACAGTAAAAGGTTAACTTTAGTTAATCAGCTACAAATCAGAATTTCAGTTTGGGTATCATGGCTACTTCCAGTGATCACATGGATTCGTTGCATGAATCTATGATGCAGGATAAGCCTGATTTTGAGTGGAAATGGAATAAAGAACAGGAAGCTGCCAAAATCCTTCAAGAGAAACTAAAATATATAGATAAGAAGCTAAAACACTTACCTGAGTCAAAGATAGTTCTTCTCAGCATGTTGAAGGGAGCGGAATGTAGTTTATGCAAGGTTGGTCGATTATCTTCCTAGCCGATGGGTAAAGCTATGTCTTCATTGGTGCGCTCTTTGGTTAAGCCAGTGCTTATGAGACATCAGGATGAAGAGGTAAGACTTACAGTTGTCATTTGTATTAGTGAAGTTGCAAGAATTGCAGCTCCTAATGCACTCTATGATGATGACATCATGAGGGAATTACTTCAGCTGATTGTGGAGTGTTTTCAAGGGTTACATGATGTCAAAAGCCCTACCTTAGGTTAGAGAGTTAAGATACTGGAAATTATGGCGAAGGTTAGGTTATGCTTCTTTATGATTGATCTGGGATGTGATGAATTGATTATTCAGATGTTCCACTGCTTCATAACCAGAATCAGGAAACGTCATTCAGACAATGTTAGAACAAGTATGCTAACTATTTTGTCCCTGATTCTAGATGAAGGTGATGATGCTTGCAAGCAGTTGCAATCAGATTTGTTGGTCATTTGGAGAAAAGAGCAACATGTCTCAACCGCAGCATATGATTTCACAAGAAGATTGGTTGAGCAGAAAATTGAGAACTTCAAGGAATGGTTGTCTGTAAAAGAACTGATCTCATTTTGTATAAAGGTTCCACTTTCTCTACAGGAAGAAAACAGGCCATCATCTAGTGAATCAGCTGAATCGGTTGATGAGTATAATGAGCAAATTGAGCCCTCTTGTGTTGCAACACCTAATGAGGGTATTGATGATGATTTTACAAGTGGAATTAGCACTGTCCTAGTTCCAAATCAGAATGTATGCATGGATGATATCGCAGAAGAAAACAGTTGTGTGACTCAAGCACTTCAAGAACAATCCGATGCTTCTTCATGTGAAGCAGAAGTTGTTCATAAACCCAATAGTCCACACAATTTGGAGAACCAGTTGAAGGTGAGTGAGGATAAAATTGTTGCCGCTTTGTCTCATTATGATAGAATGCACAAACTGATTGAGGATCACCTTTGGAAGGTTCAACTCGAAAGAAGATAGAAAGGAATTGAAGATGAATCTTCTCCGGATAGTCTACAAGTCATCAAAGAAGGTCTGGTGGCAATGAAATCAAACTACTTACATCTTCTTTCAGATCATGACCATCTCCTCAACCTCGATGAAATGTATTCAGATGCATTGAGAGGGAAGGAAGAGGAAGTTGATAAGCTCTCTCATGAGCTTAAGGTTACCATGGATTCTTTGAAGAGCACTCAGATGGCCTTTCAAGAATCCGAGATCCATGTTAATGAGCTTTGCTTGGAGTTAAGTTTGGCTCAATGTTCATCACCTTCAGCAGAGACGTAGTTGTCTATGACAGCCATATCTCAGGAGGATAATGGCGATACACATGGTGAGAGTGAAGTGCCTCTTGTGTTAGTCAATCACGGGTATGAGGCCCCCTGGATTTTAGGACAGGTGATTCATGTCATGGAGTCATTTGGTGAAGTTATGCATGAGGGCAGGAGTATTCCAGCCCTAACCCATTGGTTTCTACCTACTACTTTGTTGATTGATGGCTGTCCTACTTTGTTGTTTAAAGAATTTTCAGGGTACACTTTGAGGACAGCAGCTGTTTGGATGGATAGGAGGGACTGGAGTCACCACCATGGTGTCAGAGATTGGTGTGATGATGAGTCCTTATCATCATATGACATTGGAGATGCCTTTTGCTCCATCATAGACATGATTTACAGATTGCATGGTGCTGTCTTGATTTATACCAGCAGCTTGGTAGGGGTTGGTATGTGTTTCTATGCACCAGTGTTGGGCATCTTTCACAACCACAGGAGACCACTCAATGTGGGATGGATTGTTGATGATGTAGACACTTCAATCGTGGCTATAGGTTTAGGCATCACCAGTGAAATGGGCACAAGGCTCTACATTGGTAATGTAGAGATTGTTATTGGACAACCATGTACAAAGAAGATGGTTTCATCTGAGTCTTGTATGTTGGACCCTAGCATTGTTCCATCTTCTTTTCAGGGGGATCGCAGGGCATCTTCCATTGAGGAACCTAGCATTCATGATGGTTTATTTCTTACTCCTGAAAGCAAATCAGGAAATTCATTTTATGCAGTTGATCGTGACTTTTGGCCTAGTGAGAGGCATGAATGGAAGAAATAGTTGCAGGCCACTGAAGGTGAGGTTGAGCAAATCTTGGTTTGCTTTGATAAGACAGATAAGTTCATCAAATATCTCATTTAGATAATTAATTTTGAAGCGGGATAGGAAGGTCCAAGGGAAGAAGTTAAGGCATCAAATTTGCAAACTATCAAGTACGCCCTTGAAGACATAAGATCAAGGTACTTGCAATTGCTTTCAGATAGAAACCTTGCCATCAGGGCTGCAGAGGGAGTGAATGGTGTTGTTGCCAGTTTGGTCCAACATGTTCTGAGCCATGAGTCATCTTCTGATGATGGTAGCGAAAGAGGGAATCCTTATGACTACTCTGGGATTTCGTTGACCCAGATAGGTGAATTTCACCTCGATTGCATAATGTCGTGTATACATCAGCTTACTTTCAGCCCACATACACAAGATTTGACCATGTCTTTGATGTCACATAGAGGTGGGTTGAATTAGGGGGTTTCTAGTTCACTCTGGTACGATATGTTTCCAACCACAGGTGATGAATCCAAATTTTGCAGGTCTCTCACTTTGTTTTCTCCTATTGGTTGCCTCCAGAGATAGGGTTTTTAGACTTGATTCAATTGGATTTTTGAGGTTATCAGAGTGGCACAACAGAAGTCAACAGGTGTTGGGAATGTTGGACTTCCAATTTGTCCATGGGACCCAGGGGGAGTCCACCTATGGACAATTATGATACTGAGGTTTATCACCACAGTACTTGGAGTGGTCATGATGAGGATGATTTTTAGATTTGGGATCCAGGAATTTTAATGCTGGGTGGTTGGCTTCACCGATGGACAGAGCTTGACAGCATCTTGGGCTTCAGCTGCATACATAGGTTAAGGGTTGGAGCATTCTGCAAGATCATTTGGGATCTGGGTGGTTGGTGGACAGATGCAATTGGTATTTTGCTATGGCTTCAGGGATTGTGGCAGTTGGATTGGTTTGCAGTTGCAGATTGCTTGAGGGCAAACAATCTTTGGGAAGGGAGGACTGTAATGTCCCTGTTTTCTAATCGGCCTAATGAATAATAGTTAATTTAATTATTTAATGTTTCCTGGCAAAATGTGCAAATTACAAAGGTAATATTAAATAATTATATTAAAAAAGTTATAAAGTGACAATGGGGAATATTTTAATGATAAACTAATAAAGTCACTTTATAATAATGTATTAAGTGGATTTGGCGGGAAAACCCTAAAAAGGTGTTATAAAAGGACTTGAGAGATCATTCTCTCATCATATTCCGGATTATTATTTTATTTGGGGTTTGTATTTTGGAGGAGCTCTTTGAGGTTCCAAACCCTAGGTGGGTATTCCTACGGGTTCCAGTTTCGGTGGTGAAAGATTCCTTCCTAGCTGGTGTTGGTGAATTCATTCAGGATTTGCACTTGCACGATAAGGGCAAATTTATGTGTCTCCTTCGGAGATAAATTTGAAGATTAACGATTATCTTCTCTGTCCTGTTCGAAGGATTTTAAGGTTTATGATAACTTTCAGAATTGAAGAGTTCTTGCAGTTGATGTGTATGCACAAAATTGTTAATTGCAGATATTCAAAATACTTCTTGGTTTGGAGGTTTATTAGTGTTGCATATTGGAGACTTCTTGTTGCTGGACGAATCATTTTGAGTGATTTGCTACAGTGACGTGAATAGTGAAATCTAGACTTGAGGATTCGGGAGTGGTTTGTGTTATCTGTGGAGGTCGCCCCAGGTTAGAAGAGCCATTCGAGGGTTTTAAATCTGAGATTCCATCATCAGTTGGTTTGCTGCTAACAACTCTAGCTTATACGTGGGGCTTGGCGATGGTATCTTGCTGTTATGAAGGCATTGAAGGTGCGGAATTTGGACGGAAGCCCTAACCAGGCTTCATATTTATTATTTGCTATTGCTCACTTCTCTCAGTGATGGCCTATAGATTAGAATAAGAGTGCTGAAGCTGGGCGAATAACATTTGCAAGGGTTTCTTCCATCCGTAGGTTGTTGTGACTCTGTTTTGGCCCAACTTACAGTTCCAGGTTGCTTTTTATAATAGCTGTTTAATGCTTATGTAACTCAGTAAATGGACTGTATACAATGAATGGTCTGCTGTTAACATTCTGAGTTTTTACCTTCTGTTGAAATGCTCAATGCCAAACTGTAACAAGTTATTGTAAGGTCTGATATATATATTTCTGCTACTTTAAAAGGGCTCAATATGAAATGAATTTCTGAGTGTATTAAATTGTAATCAGACTTTAATTTCTGTTATACTTGGAAGTGCATTGGGGTATTGGTTAAGTCTGAAATTATAGCTTGTATTCGAGGTCCATAGCACTCAATCTGGGTTTGTTCTAGACTGCAATTTGCTAGCAGCAGCGAGTCACTTTGAATAACAGACATTAGTGAAAGATTTATTTGCAAGCTTGTTATCAGATTTATATATACACTCTTCTTGTGTCGTCTTGATGTAATATATGCAATATCATGGAAAATGCTTGATAAAATGGAACATCTATCAAGCTAGCACAATTGCGAAAATTTCACACATTCCGAGAAGGGTACTTTACACTAATCGACGATCCTCAAAGTACAAGATTCCCATCTTTCAGTAGAATAGTGTTGAATGCTCCTGTTTCATAGTCCCCTCCCAAGAACTATCAGATTAACCATTACCCACATTTTTTCCCTAGTCATGAGCAACCCTTGCAGCTTGGCTCTCCACCTCTTAGTAGGCCTTGGATGTGCTTTCTTTTCGCCGATTGCTCAAAATCTCATATCTATAATGACTCTAGGATGGATGCTAAAACTCTAGCAGCTTCATGCTTGAAACGTCTTCAAATAACTAATCGTCAACAATTTGCTTGATAGACTACCTCTGTTTTTTTGGTCATGTGGATCTTCTACTACTATATGTTCCCCTTGGGACTTCTGCTGCCATGTTCCTCTTATGTTCATCGACCACTTTCTTCTCTTCAGCCATTTCCCATGCATGTCTTGACTGTCCTTCAGTTCTATGAATTGCTTGTACAATCAAACTCTATCTATACAAGTTCTTGTTTGTCCTTTAATTCTTTGTCGTGCACATCTTGTCAATGTTGTTGGACACAACTATCTACTGAGAGGGGGGTGAATCAGTGGATGCTCTAAAACTGGTTATTCCAAACTTTTAAAGGAAATACAAATTCATATGCAAGTAAGGAACATATACAGAAATCACACACACACAAAAACACATGACATCAGATTTTTACGTGGAAACCCAAAGGGAAAAACCACGGTGAGAAACAACTGCTAGAAACTACTGTTTTAATCCAGCCTCACACAAAACTGCCTTACTGGCAAACCTCACTAGTTACATTCAAGGACACCAATCCTTAGGAGACACCAATCCCCTAGTTGAGCACCAACTCAATTTAACTTTACTGGTTACAAGATTTAAGGGCACCAACCCTAAGGAGACTCTAATCCCCTAATCTGAGCACCAATTCAGTTTGTTTGATGGCATCAACTGATCAGAACTATGGATCTACAACTCCAGTATGCAAGAAGGATTCACAAATGAATCCAGTTCAGCTTCTTTATTACAACTCTCATCTGTAACTGCTCACTCACTGCTCAATCTCTGTGTTCTTTCTCTTCCTGCTTGCTCAGTGTCTGTCTGCATATACCTTTACACTTTGTATCTGCATACATCTGGTTATGCTTTGTTCAGCCACACTTCATCCCCTTTCTTCTTCTCTGCGTTTTACTCTGTCTTCATATGTCTTTTTCTTGACAGCCCTTTTCCTCTCTGGAAAACGCAATAGCCGTTGCTACAACTGCTCTCCAATTATCCTCTTGAAGTCGTGTATATTCAACTATCTTTTAGGGTTTTTCATCTTCTCCTTGCGTTCACACCCAGCTGCACTGAACTGGTTCTCATTAAAGATGACTTATACTTGCATGTTTCTCGTGCCTCAGTTTATGCGTCACCTTGCAATGGTCAAATCTCTTTTCTTCATTTGACGACTGCCTAGTTTATCTCATAAATGCGCAGCGTCCCCAATTGAAGATTGATCAGTTGAATCGATCAGTCTCGAGCCTCGTGTAGACCTTTTCGAGCTCACTGTTTCCCTGGTCCTTTCTTTAGTCGAGGATTTACTCATTTTGTCTTTGTTGCCAATAACCGTCTATTTTGAGTCGTCCATTGTTTTCCCTATTCTGGAACTGTCGATCTTCTTTTACACTATCCATCGACTTTTATCTTGTGTCTCAATATTCTCTTGGTTCGCTTTCGTTCCTTTCTATTACTTCGATATGCTTGACCTTTAGTCTTCATTTTGAACTTTTGGCTATGTTGCAAGCATCTCATGCTTTAGCAAATTTGGACGTGACTTATAAAGCCATTCTTCTAATTCGGGCTCTCTCTCCTTCTGGCTCTTCCTATTCAGGCTCTTTCTCTCGAGCTCATCTTCATATTCTTTCTAGGGCTCGTCTTCTCCTCGTTTGTTCGGGCTTCTCTTCTCCTTTTCCTTTTCTCGGGCTCCTCTTCTCCTTCTCCTTTTCTCGGGCTCCTTTCTTCCTCGGGCTCTTCTCTTTCTAGAGCTCCTTTCTTCCTCAGGATCTTCTCTTTCTCGGGGTATTTTCCCGAGCTTATCTCTCTCCTTCGGACTTTCTTTTCTTCGGACTTTTTGGTCTTTGGGCTCTTTTTCCGAATTTCTTCAGAGTTTTTGTCCGAGACATTTCTTCGGACTTTTTTTCCGAGTCTTTTCTCTCGGGACCTTTCTCCGAAGTTACTGTTCGGGTTTTTACAACGGTGCACTTGCCCTTTGGGCTCTTTCAAAACTACCCTTCGGCTTTTCTTTCGAAGGTCCTCTTGCCCTTCGGGCTTTTGCAACTTGCCCTTCGGCTTTCTTCAAAGGGTTCACATACCCTTTGGCTTTCTTCAAAGTGTCCTTCGGCCTTCTTCAAAGGGTTCACATACCCTTCGGCTTTCTTCAAAGTGTCCTTCGGCCTTCTGTAAATTGCCCTTTGGGTTTTCTGGTAGGGTCCACATACATTTCGGGTTTTTGCAAAGTGTCTTTCGGCGTTTTGAATGTACCCTTCGAATTTTTGTTTCGAGACAATTTTTCGAAAAGGACTTGACAATTTTTCTAGAAAGAATTGTCCTTGCCACTTTTTCCGAAAGAATTCCTCTGAAGGAATTCTTCAAGACTACTTTGGGTTTTCCATCCTTCTTGACTTATGTACGTAAGAGAAGTAAAGCCACTTAGAAATCCCGTTTGCCTCTTCTAGACCCTTTTGGGTTTTTGACATTACTTGACTTATCAACTTGAGAGAAGCAGTCCCTCTTCAAAATCCCGATTACTTCGTCTAGACCCTTTTGGGTTTTTACCTTTACTTAGCTTATCAACATAAATAGGTAATGTGCTTGCAAATCCCCGATAACCTCTTCACTGGACCCTTTTGGATTTCCCATATTGCTTAGCTTATAATCATAAGAGAAGTAAGATGCTCCCAAAACCCCGATTACTTCTTCACTAGACCATTTCAGACTTTTCACTTTGTTTAGCTTATAATCACAAGAGAAGTAAAGCACTCGTGAATCCCCGATCACTTTTTTGCTAGACCAATTTGGACTTTTCCCATTGCTTGACTTGAGAAATAAAGGGAAGTTAAGTCATGCCAAAACTTCGATTTGCATTGCTTGGCTTGACCCGTTCGGACTTTTCATCCACCCTGACTTGACAAGATTGTGAAGTAAAGGCATTGGAGAAATCTGATTAACACTGCAAGTCTGTTCAACTCATCCTTTGGCATTAATGCAGAATAACACCTGCTTCCTTTGACATCAATGACAACATCATAGACATCAATGACTATTTCCAACAATCTCCCCCTTTGTCATTGATGGCAAAACATTATCAGAATGCCTTAACTCTTCTTATCTTCATTCTGCTTGCTCCTCCTTTCATTCTGCTTCTTTCTCCCCCTTTGACATTAATGACAAAGAGTCCTTGCCATAACATTCACTGTTAGCTTGGTTGTTCTGATCCTTGGACCTGGCTGGTTAGAGCACTGTGAGAGAAACTCCCCCTTAGGTAGTGGTACATTTTCCTAATCTTTCCTTGGACACGTTCAAATCTGATTCCGTTGGTTCCATTATTCCTCAAGAGATCATGTTTATAGCATTGGTCTACAAGACCAATCAATTAGTCGACATATCTCTCTAAATAGTCCACTCTCACTATACTAGCTATCTCACCTGTGTCTCCTCCATTGTTATTTACATAACAATGGGACTGCAGCTTTTGCACTCAACTGCTTTTTCTCTTAATCCAAGAGGTAGTAATTACTTCTTCAGCACTCCCCCTGGATTCATGCCTTCATCTAGCTGTTCCTTTACTGACATTTACTAATTGTTGGCCCACTGGTTGCCATTGCACCAAACGATCGACCTTTTAATGCTGGAACACTTCGTGAGAAGCTCCCCCTTAACCAATCACACATTTCCTGGCATGCTACGGACTTACCCAGAGCTGATTTCTTCAGATTCAAGCTACGAACTCCTTCAGAGCAGATTTCTACGGACGCCCCCTTGCTCTACTGTCTTACTAATATTCAATGCAAGACTACTCATCATAGGATCATTTACACATCAATATAGCATTAGTCTAAAAAGACCAATCAACAATCTTCATATCTCTATATCGGTTGATGTTATGATCTTGGAGCAACTATGCTTGCTTCCCACTTGGAGGTCTCCATATTCTGACTCTGGAACTTTGCACAGCAACATCAACTGGGAGCACTCATTCATGCCTTCAACACCTTCTGAAGAGCATCACTTGCTTCTTTACTTAAAGAGGTCTCTTAAGAAGCACAGATGGAGACACCTTATTTCACAATGCTTTAGAACAGTGTGAAGCCATGAGTTACACATAACTCCTCACATTTCTTCTTGTTCTTACTTTTGAGAGAAGTGACATGTTCATCCATCAAGCTGTTCTCCTTTTCTTCTAGGATTGGAATACAAGGAGATAATGTAGATCCTTGATGTATCTATCGTCTGATGAATCTTTCTTGCAGTTGAAAGTTTCATCACTAGGCCCAAAAGATTGACTCTTTATGCCCGTTACTTGCTCTACTACTGCTAGCTGTTCACTTGAATCTGTGCATGCCCTTGACCTATCATCCGTCAATTTATTGGGCTTCTCTTTGAGTTTTGTCTTCTTCTCATCAATGGCAGATGTTGTGATCTCTTGACCTTTTCCAGCCTTTGTTGCACTCTCCACCACATCAACTAGACTAATGTGATCTGCAGACTTATCAAGCTTTACGCTTACCACCTTTGGTCTCCATAAATTGATCTGCCTTCCTTTTTGAGCTTTAGGCACTTGGATAAGATTGTTCAGACTTGTAGACCTCTACTTCCAGAACCAGACCATGTGTCCCTTATCATGGCAATTGAAGCACTCACCCTTGCTTACATTCTTGGTCTCCTTGTGTGTTATGTTGGGTCTCCTTTTCTCCTTCTTGGCAGCTTGTGAACCTTTGTTCATATTAGGAGGCATACCTTTTTGCACTTTTGATCTCATAAAGCTTGCTCTACAATGTTTAGCTATATGACCAAAATTATTGCACCAATAACACACTATATTTGTATCTAACAAGGATGCAACTGAATTTTTGCTTATAAAGTAATTTCTCCTTGTAGGTACAACTGTACATTTGCTAGCCTTATGACCAAATTGATTACAGCTATAGCAATAGCCATAAAAAGATGAAGAGTACCTGGTCATAGCATTGGGCTGCCTTGCTGATCTTCTTCTCTTTGTGTGATTGACTGCATCATTTACATTTGTCCTCTGCATACTCTTCGAAGTTGCATAGATAGATTCTTGGTTCTTTGCCTCAGTTTTCTTTTCTTCTCTAGCCTTTTTCTTCTTATTAGCGCTGCTTGTATTTGCTTCTGCTCCATTGCAAGCTGTCCCTTTCTTGGATCTTGATACTTCTGCTTTGAAGTTGTCATATAGCTTAGCAGATGCATTTGTCATGAGACTCTTTCCTTCCTCAGCCAAGACCAGATCTTTCTTTGAAGGGCTTTTGTGAGTTGATCAACGCATCAATAATGACTGAAGCAGAAAGGGCCAATCAGTAAAGGAAAAGTGGCACAAGGATGTTCAATAAACACGGGAGAGTCCGAGCGGCTGGTAGCTGAAAGTTATGAAGGCTCCCATCCGCCATGGTTCATTGCCCACAATCGCCGTTCGACGCTTAAATGCGTCACGCCAAGAAGAAACATTCTAGCTGCTCACAACATGACTTTTCAGACACGCCAAAGAAAGTCTTAAAGATGGGAGGGGCTCGAGAGTTTTGGACGACGATCTGGAACGATGCATTTATGAACATCAAGGAAGGACAACAGGAGGTTCTAGCCATTTCCTCCCTTTCTCTCTTCTCCCTCTTTATAAATAGAGGCGTTGGAGCCTAGAAATATATCCTCGGACTGGTGATAAAATCACTGCGAAAATCGCTGTGTAATGGACCTTTGAAGCAATAAAGATTGTTTGTACCTACTCTTTGTCTGAAAATTGCGTTGAGTTAGCTTGTGCACTAATAGCGTTGTGAAGAAGCATCCTTCCAACCTTGTTGCCCTTCTTTCTTGCTTGTTTTCAGGTACTTTCCAGTTAATTGCAGGTCTGAACTCGTGCTTTTCGGCCATTAATAGATGCTTGATGTGAATTTTGAAATTCCTCTTTTCCTCATGTGTGGTTCAGTAAGCCTAGCTTAAGAAATACTTATGAAAGTTGGCTGGTTAGGAGGTTGTGTAAGCCAACTTGTCGTATGCTGAATTAGTGTCTTTCCTAGGCCAGGGGGATCACTTACTTTTGGTGCATCACCTCCCTTAGCTTAGTTTTTTTTTCAATTAATCTGTCTCCCCTTTTTCTTGGCCATTAGTAGAATTTAGCATAGAAACCCAAAGAGGTGAAGTGAAGCACCCGAGGAACTAGCCTCATAAAAAAGTCTAGAGGTTCAACCTCACCATAGGACACCCACATTCTGAGGTTGTTCCCATGCTTATAGATGGAAGTGAGAGAGCGTGAATAACTCTCTCGCAAGGGTGCAAATCCAGTCTATAACACCAATCTGACTTGACAAGATTGTGAAGTAAAGGCATTGGAGAAATACGATTAAAACTGCAAGTCTGTTCAACTCATCCTTTGACATTAATGCAGAATAGCACCTGCTTCCTTTGACATCAATGACAATATCACAGACATCAATGACTATTTCCAACAAATGTATGTCACCTCAGCCAATTTGGGTTGTCTAGGCAATGACACCAAAAAATGTAGGTTGCTTAACTAAACTAAGCAATTTCTAAGCAGTAACTGTAGTATAATAAAAAAATAACGAAGAAGTAAGGAACAAAACAAATACTCGATCCAACATTTCTATTCATAGATGAAAGCATATACATTAGACCACTGTTAGAACCTTTGGGAGAGTGCACATGAGAGCTCCCTGTCTCTTTTCAAGACTTGATCATAAATACAATGTCAGCGTGACAGGTGTGATAATTGGACCCACCATCACCGATTGCCCAACTGATCGGGACTAATTAAAAATCAGTAGTGGTTGAAACATTGCTTAGTCAAATTTAGTCTTTTCTAAACATAACAATTTAACTTTACTTTAGTCAGTGATTATTTATGATCACAATCGACTACAAAATGTCGGTCTACTACAATATTATTGCCTAAGTACAAAACAAACACATACAAGGGGTCCTTGCTAGACTGTACACTACACTAGGAAGATTGCTTTGCCATGTGGATCATCTTGGCCTTAGGGCCAACCTTTCTTGTTTTCTTCGTGTCTTTGGAGGTTGCAAATTTTGTGACACCATCACCAATAGACATGGAATTTGAAGACTTTCCTTTAGGTTTATCAGGTTCAAGTTAAACCCAGTGTGGATCATCAGATCTTTGCCTTGTTGGCAACACCTGGTAGCTTAGGCATAGTCGGGGATTTTGCTTTAATATTTCTACCCTGATATCATGACTTGGTGCAATAAAGAGATTGTACATCTACGAGTCAAGCAATTAGACATTATGATTGTGAATGACTTCCTTAAACTTCCTCACAAAGTCAAATTTGGTCTTACTATCTACCTGCTTTAAACCATATCGAGTATCTGAACTAGTGTTCTATGGCCTTGGCAAGTCAAAGTTACGAATTAATTAGTGAAGTGACTGTTGAAAGGAATGGACGGATTGCTCTTGGAGGTTGGTAAACCAAACCTAGGCATCTCCTATCAATGACCTTGAAAATAGGTTAAGCATCACATCGTTGTAATGGAAATACTATGAACAAGCAATGGAAAAATGTTGATTGTGTGTGCACAACAAATGACCTTTCCTTTTATAGTTGAGGGTGAGGTGGTAAATAAGGCATGCATAGGACAACCCTAAAGTTGGCTACTGATTCAGTGGTGTAAAAATTTCAACACTCTAGTTCCTTGGATATTTTCTAAGTTCTATTGTTTAGGAATTTCCAAACATTCAGTTTAACTCAATAACCACTAGCAGTCAGTCTTCATTCCCTTCTAACATCTTCCAATTTACAAGTTTTAGTGATATTTGACCTTTCCTTGCTTTAGCTATTGCACTATCTCCTGAAATAACAATAGAATTGGCAATGAACTAAAAAAATTGCTCAATAAATGGGCCTTGGAATGGGAACGTGTGTGTTTGTGGAGACACATTTCCTAGGATTTGCCAAATTGTGCTACCATATGTTCCACTTATCAGGACTAAAATTAAAAATAGGCAAGGCTCTAGGGTTCAAAGAAGACTTTGGGCTTCCAAATGAATCACATGAGCCCCCAAATGGTTCTAACAAGCTGAATGGGGTATATTTGAGGCAAATTAGACATCTCAAATTAATTCTTATGCTGTCAAAGACTATCTAGATCATTTTGACTCAATGCAGGGTAAAAATGGTAAACGTTAAGTTGGAATAGGAGACTTGGGCCCTGTTGTCAATCAGACTTGCACCTATGTGAAGGTAGTTTCAGGGCTTCACAGTCTGCTGAAACATGGAAACAATCCTAGGCTATGGGTGATCTAATCAGTGGATTGAATCTCTAGATTATAAGGGCTAGCTCCCTTTGGTGTATCAATTAGGACCTTTGCTTTACGCTACAAACTGCTGGGAAAAGAGAGAAACTTGAATGAAAATCCTATCTAATGATGGTGATACACCTGTATTTTTTATTGATCCACTCAATTAGAGCTTCTAAAAAACACTGATTTAGACAAGAAGGCTGAACTTTCAACTCCAATATACCAATATGCATAAGTATTTCACGAAAAGGATTGATCTAGTAACTAAAACTTGAAGGCACTAATCAGCGACTTGCATCCACTAAAATTCCATCCAAAAGACACTTAAACACAGAGCATGACTTGCATAATTTGACCAGCTTGTAACTAGGTAAGAATTAAGACTTGGCAAGGAAGAAAAACTCTTATCACTTATGCAAATCAATGACATAAATACACTATACCGGCAGTTGGCATTTGAAAACAACAGTCCTATTAATCTGAAAAAAGGTTACAACTCAATATTTGGCAGAATTTTGTCTTGCCAAAAGAGGGATACAATTCAAGGCTAAAAAGCCAACTTATATAGAAAAATACACCACAACCAAGAGGTTGGCATTGAAAATAGAAGAAGAGAACAACTCCCACTTCAACCCAAGTCTAATTTATGTTATCATAGCTTTCTAAATTTTTCTTTTCTTGTCTTTTGTCTTGCATGAAAAATCCTTTGGCGTTGAAAATGGACGGTGGGCCAAGCTTGGACTAATCTGCCCCATTCATGATGTCTACGCCAATATTGGATGTCTTGACTTAAGTTTGAATCGATTTGAAGCTGAGTTGGAACAAGAGAAGTCCTCTTTTGTGTGGAAAGCATGAGTGGATGTGGCACTTGACAATTAGTCAACTCTAAATTAAGAACAGTCAACTTCACATCCGAATTTGGAACTCCTCTTGAGTTGCTAGAACATTTGAAAGCTTTGGATTGCATGAAAACCAAGGAGAAGCGTGATTTTCGTCAAACAGTCAATCGAAGCTTTGACCAATCCACTATAAATAGCCCTGGCTTGCATGGACAAGAATCTTGATGAGTGGGAGATATATTCAGATTGAATTAATTGTTATTTCCCGGCCTTTTGCTCTTGATTTCTTGTTTCTATGCATGCATTTCTTCGGCACTTCTCTGTTTGTGGCTTGCCTTGTGCTTCTATTCTTTCCCTTCGGGTCTTTTCCCTTATGTGCCTTTCATGTGTATTTCCTTTCCAATGTTGACTTAGGGATTTTTTATTTGGCTTTTTGCTCAATCAATTTTCCGCGGACAAATTGTCCACGGGAATTGTCTCGAACTTCTTCTTTTGGACTTTATTGCCTCTTGGTTTATTCCCTTGGTTATTTTCCCGCAAGAATTGTTCATTTCCTTATTTATTCCTTCAACTTTTCCTTGGTTGTTTTCCTGTGGACAAATTGTCCGCGGGAATTGTCTCAGACATACCCTTCGGACTTTGCTTTTGGCTCTTCGGGATTTGCCAATTGTTTGCTTCAGACAAAAAGTCCGAAGGAAATGTTTCCTTTCGGCTTTTGTCTTGAGGACTTTCCGAAAGAAAGAGCCCTTTGGGCCTTCAAAAATGACCCTTCAGAAGCATAAACCAACCCTTTGGAAGTTTTGGAAAGTGACTTTCGCGAAGGGCACATACCCTTTGGGATTCTTGAAAAAGCCCTTTGAAATCTTGAAGTGAACCTTCCCGAAGGGTGGATATCCTTTGGGATTCTTGCCAATGTCCTCTTTTGAAAGGCATGTACTCTTTGGGCTATTGACTTGAACTTTCTTGAAGGGAAAGTGACCCTTCGAAAGCTTCCAAATGCCCCTTTTCGAAAGGAAGTAACCCTTCGGGCTTATGTAAATGAACCTTTCCGAAGGGTAGATACCCTTCAGGTTTCTGCAAATGGCCACCTCAAATTTTTGAATTGTCCCTCCGACACACGAAACTGCCCTTCGGGCTTTTGAAAGAACCCTTTGACTTTTCCAAAAGACTTTTCTTTTGGACATCTCTCTCGCGGACAATTTCTTTAGACAAAAAGTCCGAAGGAAATGTCCCTTCGGATCCTCTGTTTTTGAACTTTTTGGAAGGGCAATTACCATTCGGGATGTCTGTAATGTCCCTTCGGAATCGTGACAAGCCCTTCCCAAGTACCCTTTGAGAAAAATGTAATAATCATTCGGCCTTTCTGTAATGGACCATTCCTCTTGTATTTCCTTCGAGCTAAAGTCCGAAGGAATTCTGTCTTAAGCCTTTTCAAAGTATCTCCTCGGCCTAGTCCTCTTCCTCTTTTTCGAAAGGCATGTTTAAGCAAAGTTCTGAATGATAGAGGTTGCAATTTTGACTTGTAGGGTCAATTGTCAACAGGGCTTATGTGCATTACTGTAGTAGGGCTTGCTTCATCATTGGGCCCTTGTAGGGGTCACATACTGATTGCTCATTGGGCTTCTTCGCTATAATTAGCTATAGATAAACCCATAATTATGTTGGCATTACATGTTACTAGTGTGCATCATGATTACAAGCTCCTGTTTTGGCTAGGTCTCAGACTGGTTACTGTTGACAATTTTGCCCCACAGGCCAAATCGTCACCATTACCATTCGAAACTTCGCTCACCATGACCATTTGCCTTGAAAACCAAGGCTTAACCCTTGAGAAATCGAGGATAAGTCACTTTTGTGTAGGTACAGGGGTATTCACATCAGGGAATGATCATTTCTAGCACTTATTGAGCAATTCGGGTTTACCAAGGTGCATGTCCTATTAGCTTTTATAAGCTAAAGCAGTTGATAAGCCCGATTGGGTCTACAAATGCAATTACGAGTGGATTGGGTTTTGCGAGGTAGTTGTCTTATAAAGTTTTTTTTAAGTAATGGAGCTTGTAAAGCCCGAAAGGGTCTTGGGCAGGTGATTTCTTTCAGAGGGCTTTTTCATTGGCGAGGTGGACTTTTCAAAAAGTTCTGAAGGGTTATTAACAAAAAACCACAAAGGTATGTTTTAAGGAGAAGTGCCCTTGCGGAGGGCATCTGGGCGTTGCGTAAGGACGTTTACAATTTCCTCAAAGGGTATGTGCCCTTATGGGGGACACTTCAAGCACGAAGAAGACCTTGGCAAAAGTTCTGAAGGACAAAATCAATTTTTCCAAAGGACACCTGCCCTTACGGAGGGCACTTGGTAGGTGGCAGGACCCTTTCAAAAGTTTCGAAAGGCACTTTTGAGGACGAATAGCCCTTGTGGAGGGTACTTATGCAGCGAGGTGGCCTTTACAATTCTTCCGAAGGGCACTTCTAGAAGAACATACCCTTGTGGGGGGCACCAAAGCCAAAAACAGGGCCTTTTGTAAAAGCCCAAAGGGCACTTTTGGGAAGCAGAAGCCCTTGCGGAGGACACCTTCATAGTGTCAGGGACATTTCGAAAGTTCTCGAAGGGCACATGCACTTCGGGGAAAGATAGCCAAAGGAGACAAATTCCTTCGGACTTTTTGTCCGAAGGAATTCAGAAAAAGACCCGACAGAGGATATCCCCGGGGAAAAGCCCGATAGAAATAAAAGCGAAAGGCACAAACGGAAAAGAATTTCCTTCGGACTTTTTGTTTGAAGGAATTCCTTAGGACAAACAGTTCGAAGGAATTCGGGAGGGACAAAAAGCCCGATAGAAAAGACAAGGCCATGAGTAAGGAACAAAAGCCCGAAGGCTAAAGCGTGAACAAAGCCAAAGGAAGCACAGACTCGGACGGAATACAGAGAAGAGTCCATGAACAGAAAAACTGTCCGAAATTAAAGACTAACGCAGAAAAGACAGATACAGTAAAGACACAGACAAACACAGAGAACAAAATCTGTGGGAAAAGATGACCCAGAGAATCAAAACACAGATCTTAGATGTAGAAACTTGACGGAAATACAAGATGAACATGCGCATGAACAATGGCATAAGAGAAGATTCGTGGAAAAGACAAATACAGACAATGAACATGCCTAAATAGTTCGATAATACAAGAGCATGCAACACCCATGAACAGGAAGAGACTTGTCCATATTTGACCATTCTAACACATCACCTTCAGTTCTTAAACAGAGGCTCACTTTGCATGAGGACTCGATTAGTGGAATAGTGGAAAGCTTAAACAAAAGAAATTCCATGCACGCACTCTCGTTTGTCTCAAAGCTTGAAACGTTCCGGCGGTTGAAACGTGATTCTTAATTTGGCATTTGCATTGATTTCATGCAAAGGGGAGACTTTCAAACGTTCCAGCAGTTCAAGTGGATTTGACTACTCTTGTTTTGGAGTTGACTGGTTTTCAAGTCAAGACATCTATTCGTAGATTTCATGCATCCAAAGCTTGTCTTCTTCATTTTCAATGCAAGGAATTTTTATGCAAGACAAAATAGACTTTTGTAAAGGCTGAGTTGGTTTGAGTTTACTCTCTCCATTTTCCAATGCCAATCTCTTGGCTTTTTGTAATTTTCTATATTAATGGCTTTTCACTCTTGTAAAAATCTATCACTCTTGATAAGACCAAACTTTGCCATTGGTGAGTTGTGTAACCTCTTTAATCAATAGAAGGATTGTACTTTCAGATTTCAAGTGCTGGCATAGTGTACATTCATTCATCAATTTGCATACGTGGTAGATTTCTCTCCCTTCCCAAATTCTGATTTGTACCTAGTTGCTAACTTATCATGTTATGCAGGTCATGTTCAATGTTTTAAATGTCTTTTGCTGAAGCTGTAAGTGGATGTTAGGTGGTTGTAAAGTGTCTTGTATCAGATCTCTCTCCATCGTTTTCCCTCACGTTTTCGTCATTGGATCGAACCTTTTCATGAAATACTTATGCATATTGATCAATTGAAATCAAAGGTCTTCCTTTTTCCTTGTTTGTTCAATGTTCAAGGTTCCAAGTAGGGTGGATCAACATTCTGGTGTATCACCGTCATTAGGTAGGATTTCCCCTTCAAGTTTCTTTCTCCCTTTTCCATGGTAGTCTGCAACACAGAGTAGAGATCCTCATTGATACACCTAAGGGAGCTAGCCCTCATGATCTAGAGACTCAATCCACTTAGCAGGGCACCCACAACTTCAGATTGTTTCCATGTTCCAGCAGACCGTGAAGGCTTAAAACTACCTTCACAAGGGTGCAGGGTCTGATTGACAACAGTTACAAAGTTGTGGTGTCATAGATTTACATGCTTCAGGTATATTCATGTTCTTTTCAGTGTATATAGTGTTAGTGAGAAGCCCAAGTTGAAAATCTAGGAGTAATGATATTCGTCCTGTTTTTCTTAAATAGGTGAGATCAAATTCTGTAAGTGAAGGGAGATGATAGGAACCATCTCGATTTTGTAAAATAACAGTGAAACCCGATATCCCATTTTATGTGATATGCCCATATGGGATATAAATATTTTTTTAATACTATAGTTTTTCATTTTCCTCTTATTTCATGGTCAATGGCCTTATATAAATTACAAAGATACAAGTCCGTTGAATAAATACCAGTGGCCAAAAATTTCTTGAGGACAGTATGGAGGTTTAGATATGAACATGTTATCAACAAGTTTATGATGATTGGAACGATTTTAGAGAGAGAAATTTTACATACACAGGGTTTTGAAACATTGTTTTAAATTTGAGTGTCTTACTAATATATGGACTCCTTGATTACAGTCTATTCCATATGTGGACTCTTGATTATATATGTTGCTTTGCTTGTTGCAATAACTCCAATTTTTTTTGACAATTGTTTTTTGCTTCAACTTATTAGCTTTTGTCCATTTTCTTAAATATTTTTTGTGAGGACATATTTTGGTTTAATATCAGTTATGTTTTGATGGCTTTTTGTAGTCATGAAGACATAGACGTGAGTCACCCAGAGTTTTTTAGCAATGCAAAGATGCCAGGATACACACCTCCAAACAAAGAGGTATGAAAATATCCTCTTTTTAGGATCAAGTTATTCAAATTTTTGTTCTGTTTTTTTTTTCAAATGTATATTTTGATATTATCATATTGTATTCATGTGGTATATTTAACTTTTAGAAATAATTTTTTTTTAAGCCACATTCATACTTGTAGAAGAAAGCGATTGAGGCATTTCTTTCCAGACATTCCCATTATACAAGTTGCAAGATTCTTCTCATTTAAATTGAAATATTTTATGCAATCTCCTTTCCTACACTTGGTTATATTTTTGTTTTATGGTCGATTCTCTGTCTCAATCTTACCCAAATAATATTACATATCAGTTTCTTCCCAATAAGTGCAGTCAATGATATATACAAAGACACTCGTATTTTTTGATAATGTTCAAGAATCAATCTATGTGGGTTAATGCGAGGTTTGACCAACATCAAACCTGCTTGTAGGCAAGTTGTCTCTTAGCATCCATTATCATCTTCCAGTTGGGATAAAAGGCTCAATAATTTGGAACTCCGACTAACTCATCACACTTGACTATCCCTTAGATATATAATTCTTAGATAAAATTCTTTATTAGAGTGAGTATAGTGGGATGCATTGACCCGATAGAGATCTAGGGTTGTCCAATGAGTGGAATGAGATGCCTTGATCTGTAAGGTCTCTAGGTCTCAAAAAACAAATATAATTGGACACCTTGATCTGATAGAGTCCTAGGACTGTCCAAATAATATAACTGGACACTGCAAGCCGATAGGGCTCTAGGCCTATTCAGATGAATATAATGGGACATCTCAGCCCAACAGGGATCTATGTCTGTCAAAATGAATTTAATGAAATGACTCAATCTGTGGGCGTGTATGTCTATACGGATATATACAATGTGATGCCTTGAACTGATACAGTTCTAGCCATATCCAGAATGAGTATAATGGGACACCTCAGGTAGTAGGGCTCTAGACTTGTCTAAATGAATATAATGGGACATCTCACCTTGATGGGGCTTTAGGCTCATCCCAATGAATATAATGGGACTCAGCCTGCCAGGGCTCTAGGAATGTCTACATGAATATAACGGGATCCTCTGACTTAATACAGATCTAATTATGTTGATAGTCATGCTTATAGATTCAGTTTTTCTTAACAGATTTTCAGTCAAGATTGCATAAAAGAAAGTAAAAAATACAGTAAAATAATGAATGAACGTTAAATATATAAATCAGCATTGATTGTATCGGCATACATTGTCTTGATAATTGCTGATAATTGATGATGTAAGTGATGGTATGTGCATTGATTTGAGCAATCAAGAACAATGGTGTCACCTTGCAATGCAGTTGATGTCACCTTTGCTGTCAGATTTAGGGCACACAAGTTCCTGAATAATGTTGTAGATTTAATGCAGATCAGCACAGGATAATTTTAAGATTCAACACAAAAGATGATGAATTACAACTTTCTTTTTGACAAATATTAATGCCTGTGATAGATGCATCTATGTGACAGGTAATGTTACAAATTGTCCCGCTACTGATAACCACACATGATTGGAAATACCTAGATACTTGTAAACAATTAGTATAAATTTCTAAATAGAGGTCTTTCAATAAAAATGACTATCATGAAACATCTTTAGATGGGCTTCCCTTGATGTTCTTGGTTCACTGACTAATTTTCGAGTCCAACTAACATATCTTTCTGGCTTCCCTCAATTAACGTACAATTAAGGTTCTCCTCCTTTGCCAAATAAGGGGCGTTTTTGGCCCCGAATTTGTTTTTTGGTGCCTGAATATTTTTATTTTAAATATTTAGTGCAAATCCAAAGAAAAGTTTAACAACAATAAATAACAGCATTTATTGCAATCCACGATCATTTGTTAGTCAAACAGTATTCAACCAGCACTTATTTAAGGCAACAACATTTAAAAAACATTTATTAAAATCAAACAACATCCATCACATTTCACAAAATTTATTAACACCCAATATGATACTGCTTTCAGTGAAATATAGTCAGTGATGTCAGATTTCAGTCAAAGTACAAACCTTGCCGATGTCACAAGATAAATTTCTAACGTTGGCAACTTTCTAGGTAGAAAATACTGTCTTTAGGTTTCTCATATCATCATGCTGACATCAGACTGATGTCATGCTGACATCAACAAATCACTTTCCTATGTAGCTTCTGCCTTAACCCTTTCACTTACTTGGAGAGAAGAATCAGTAATTACTTGGGAAAACAAGCCATTTTACTTGTATTTATATATTTCCATGAACTATTAGATGCAGGTCTGTTGACATTAGAACGATGGCAGTTTGACATCAGTAACTTAGAAAAAGGAGAAAATAGGGTTATGCCGGCTATTTTACAGCATTTATACCAAGTATAGACATGTTATATATTATAGGAGAGTTTTTGGTGTTTACTTGCATATAGGGTGGCTTTCATTCTCAAATTTTTTCTGGGATTTTAATTGTAAAAAGGCTTCTATTTTCAGATTCCAGATTGGGCCTATATTGTCATAGCATCAAGTGTATAGGATTATAGCAAGTTGGCTCCCTTTAGACGAGGCCGTTAAATTCATTGGGGACAGAAAGGACAGCGAGACAATTAAATTGGTAGAATTTGGCTTGAGATGCACTTAATTTAGTTCCCAAGTGGAGCTTTGTGAACAAACAGAAGGGGTAACTATGGGCTCTCCTCTATCCCTGATGGTCGCTAATATATTCATGGAACTGTTCGAAAAGAATGCTATTCAATCGTCTCACATGAAACCTACATGGTGGTATTGCTTTGTAGATAACACCAATTTAAGGTAAGCCGGCCTCACGTCAGGGACATGCTTGATAATTTCGTGGCACACTTTAATGCACAATCAGATTACATAAAATTCACCATGGAGGTTGAAGAAAACAATTGTCTACCAATGACCTTATTATACATAAAGCAGATGGCCCTCTATCACGGCAGGCTTATAGGAAGAAAATACATATGGATGTGTATATTAGAACACCATCCATCGCAGAAAGCCAGAGTGATGAATACAATTTTATGAGAGCATCAAAATCTCAGACCCCAATCACCTTAAGAATGAGGGCTTGTAAGAAGGCAAAAAGAGATGTAAGGTTCCTTATGGCCGAGACTAACAATGAGGTTAAAAAGGATTTTTTACCGTATATTCTAGACATTAAAGAGAATCTGACCCAAATCCTAAGGAAAAAGGGAACAAGATCATTCTTCAAACCTGTCAAGAGCTTGAGAAATTGCCTTAGAAGTGAGAAAAATCATTGTGAAAAAGACTTAGAAAGGGTGTTTATGAGATACCATGTTCATGTGATATTCCTTGCATTGGTGAGAGTGATTGATTGTTCCAAACTGGGATCAAGGAACATGCATACAACTTACTGTGAGGTAATGTTAAGCAATCAGCATTAGCGGAACATGAGCATAGAGTAAATCATTCTTTTTGCATCAACGATGCCAAGATTCTTGATTTGGAAGGACAATGGAAGGACACATGAATTCGAGAAGCTGATGAGATTGAGAAAAGGCCTAGGAATATGTGTAAGGGCAATGGTCTTAAACTCAGCTATACCTGGAAGCTGCTTCTCGGCAAACTTAGCATAAACCTGGTTAGACCAGGTTGTGCATCGTTTGGTTTAGTAATTTGTTTAATCATTACTCATTTTTAAATAAGTGATTAATTTAATTAAAAATAAATAAATTTATCAATACTTGACCTTAGTCTTCCATTCTATCCTTTTCTTCACTTTCCTGTCATACTCTTCTCTAAGTTAGCTGATTCCCTTCGATTATTTGTTTCAAACATCTATTTATTGAGGTTGAATCTCCTCTGTTTCTTGGCCATAGGTTTCATGTCTTTTATTCCTGGTGATGGGTCTAGTAGCAAGATCTAAAACGTGAGAGAATTCAAATTCCATAGCTGTACCCATAAAATTCATACACATCAACAAGTAGGTTGGTTGATGCCAGCAAGTCAAAAATTCAATAAAAAGTAGAAAATGATTTATTTTATTTTGATGATAATGATGCATTTAGTATTTGAAATGGAGCCATCCTTAAAAGGCCAAAAAAATGCAATCAATAACTTTAGATGTGTAGAGTAGACAAATTTTAACATCCCCTCGTCCTTGGAAAGACTCCTCAACTTTGATGGAGCTCGATTCTGTTACAGAATTCAAATATTGGATTCTTCCTTCAATTTATTGGACTTCTCAATTAGATATTCTTTCAATAACTATTTACCGTCTTATGTAAATATTGTACTATTATAAACAATTTTATTTCTCCAATTCAATTTGGAGTTTTAATCAAACTTTTATTAGAGTTTTATGGTCTAATAGATTTTTTTGGAATTCTATCCTCGAATTTAAACCCAATCTCAAAACATGTGGCATAGGCTAGAATTTTTTTTTGGTAGTTGGAGTTTTGAAACAAATCCTATTTGGCTTACACTAATGATTGGCCTCCTTTGATTAAGCTGTGAAGGTGGGGGTATGTTGGCAAATGTCTCAACTTTGCATGGATCTGCTCAATGATAATTGTGTACAAGCTAGTTGTTGCACAAGGGGTTTTGAGCAAGATGTTGTGAAGTTGATTGCGCAAGCTAGGATGGTTGCGCAGTTTTTGGGGACTGCCCTTGGTAGTTGCGCAAGGTTGTCAACATGCAGGAATGATAATAGGGTTGTGCAGGATATTCTACTCAATTTCATTGCACCCTACGAGATTTCAAAGTGGTGTGCAGTGCTTGAGTTGCAATAAGGTGTTGTGCAACATGCAGAGCAATGAAAGGTATTTTGAAGGTGTTCCATAAACTTGTCTAACTATATATGTCAGATTGAAGAAGTGCTAACAATGCCTTTGTAGTGCCTTGACATAGACCTATTGAGGAGTGTTACATGTTGATCACTTGGCGCGGTAGTTGGTGAATGTTGAGACTTTTGTTGTGTGAACGTTAAAAGTGAAGTGCTTGATAAAGGCATGGTTCTTCTAAGAAAGGCAATACATGAGTAGTTGTTACAATGAACCAGGTCAAGCATATGTGTAACAAAGGTTGTTGAATGCTGAACACACACAGTCAAGAGTGTGCATTGTAATGTATGGTAAAGTGTTGTATGAAGGTTGCAGAACCTTGAAGCTTGGTTTTAGCATTGTAAGTCGGTCCATTTTATGTTATAATCAAGAAGGTTATTGTGTTGTTTTTTTTATCCGAAAGAGTTTTTGTAATGCCCCTTTTTCTAGATTAAAATAATTAATAATATTATTTAAGTTGGGCTCGGTCATTTATAATCTTTGAGGCAACTTAATAATAATATTATTATTAAAATAAAAAGTATTCTTAAATACTTTAAAGTAAACTTAATAATATGACTAAGTGGCCAAAAAATAATGTCAGCAACTTATGTTTTATCATTTAAATAAAATAAGTTTGGAGTTTGAGTGGAAATAGTATAAAAGTGTAATGTCCCCTTTTCTAGATTAAAATAATTAATAATATTATTTAAGTTGGGCTTGGTCATTTTTAATCTTTTGGGCAACTTAATAATATTATTTTTATTAAAATAAAAATTATTTTTACATACTTAAAGTGAAATTAATAGTATGACGAAGTGGCTAAAAAGTAATGTTGATAACTTATATTTTATTATTAAAATAAAGTAACTTGGAGTTTGAGTGGGGAAAAAGTATAAAAGATGGAGGGGTTCATTTGGAGCATCTATCATTCATCTATTATTTGATATTTTCAAAGTTTGAGCAGCTTGCTTGTGCTTTCAGCTCGAGAAGGCGAAAACTCTCTTTGGTTTTCAGATAAAACACTTCAATGTTCAGTGGGCGACTTTATTCAGAGGTCATGTTAGAGCAAGAATTGGCAAATTTCTGGTCTAGGGAATCTTTCCAAGTGGAGTGCAGTAGTTGGGCAGCGTGTGGAGGTGGCACACAACTATAATCAGCCTTTGTAAGGGTAGTGATCCAGTTGGGAGCCTTCTCTTAGGGAAGCGACCCCCTTCAAGCGCTTGAAATTGTAGTTTTTAGGTCAATTTGAGGGCGATTTTGTTGTTTGATCATACACTCCTGTTGGTATTTTTTTAATATTTTCCAGCTATATATTTGGATCAAAAATTCAGAATTTGAGGTATTTTGTATGGTTGTACTTCACTTAATTTTTACAAGGGTTTGTGACAAACTAAATATTGAATTTTGATCTATAATAAGTGTTTCTAGAATTCTAATTTTTTTTGCGGCTAATGTTTGATAAAAAACATAAATTGCATTTTATTTTTAAAAGTTTATCACAAATTCCAAAATTGTATAAATCTGTCCAAAAAGGGACATTACAGTGGTATTATGTAGTATCCCTTTTCCAATCTGCCCTCAAGTTGCTTAATTAAATCCTCAAGGAATATTGTCAAACACTTGTCCCGTAACCTTCTAGCTTGTAGCTATAAATTTTTGAGTGTTTGTTTGATGCCAAATGATATGTTTGAGTGCCTTAGAATAATGCAAACTAACTACTATCAAAGTAGGAATGTAATGCAAGTTTATTTTTTGTATTTTCACATGCAATATATGAACTTTACATGTAAAATGTGCACCTACATCCAACTGACATTTTGTCAAACAATTGGAATGCAACCTAAAGAGTGCAATGTGAGCATGAACAATACATATAATACGAGAGGCAACTTATAACTCCTTCACTAATGATCTAAATAGATGTATAACAGCCAAGATTCTTGGCTTTACAATAATATGAAAAAAAAATCTAAGTGTGAGTACAATGGCAGCCTCTCACACTTTAAACATACATGACTGAAAATGAATGCAAAGCAACATATGAAGAACCTGGATGAAGCGCCTAGGGTTGATGATGAAGAAGCAATCAAATAGAAATCCAACATGTGCCTCCTCTTTGTCAAATCAAACCTTTCTCCAAATTGCCCTTGCTCTGATATGAATGCCAATAATAAATAAATAACAACTTCTTGGTCTCCTTTCAAGCACAAAATATTGTTGCCGTGACCCAAGGAATGGAGCGCCCAAGTTAGAAGGTGAAATTGATGCAAAATGAGGCCTTCAAAAGTGAAATTGTGGTCTTCAATGGCTGCCAAGATGACTGTAATTTTATATCAGACCTCTGCAAGTATATATATCAGACTTCACTTGCCTCCAATATGACTTCAATGCTACTAATTGATGCAAATATGATGCCACTAATGATCTCCAACCAAATATGCAAGATGTCCTCAAAAAATTTGGCCTATGGCCACCAAATGAGGCCCAATAGAAAGATTGTAGTATCTTTCTCTCAGCGGCAACCTTTCGGAGGAATATTTCACCACCTCAGTTATGCCAATCGATGGGAGGTATCATTCTCAAAGATCACAATAAAAAATCTTTAGAAACCTTTGGCTCCACAAATGAACATATCAAAGCAAATGTCAACACTGCATGAATGAAGCTTGGTTTGATCTTCTTTTATATTTTTTCTCCAAGAGGAGGCCTATCCTTCTAAAAGCTTCAAGAAAATAATATTATTTTATTTTAGTGACTTTATGATATTTTATATAAGTCACTTTTATTAAATTAATTAAATATAAGGTCACATTTTAATATTTATTTTTAATATTTATTTTTTGTGATAACCTTACAATTAATTAATTTAATTTCACTTTTAATTTAATTAAAATAATCAATTAGTCATCCTTATGAAATATCATTATTTTGGACAACTTAATCAGTTAATTTAATTAAATTACTCTGCCTCCAAATCGGGGACATTACAGTCTGCCCCTCCTGATATTGCTTGTCCCCAAGCAATCTCAACTGCCACAACACCTGGAGCCAAAATGGGAAACAACTGCACCAACCACCGAGATCCCAAATGATCTTGCAACATGTGCTAACCCAAAACCTTTGTATGTAGCTAGAACCCAAGATGACATCAAACCTTGTCAACCAATGAAACCAACCATCCAACAGTGAAGTTCCTGGATCCCAACTCTGTAAATCATGCCAAATCCAAACATTACGCTGATACACCTCAGGTATCATACCCGAATCCCATGGATAAACTGGAAGTCCATCAACCTCAACACCATCTGACTTCTGCTGTGCCACTCTGATAACCCCTAGAATCCAATCAAACCGAATAAGAAACGCCTGCTTATGAGATTTACAAGACTTGGATTCATTTCCTGAAGTCAAAGATATACCATACCAAAGTGAACCCGAACTCTTGCTCTTCAGCCCTCCTTTCTGTGTCATCAACAAAATGGTCAAGTCTTGTACGTGTGGGCTGAAAGTAAACTGATGAGCACACCTCATAATGCAATCGAGGTAAAACTCTTCTGCCTGTGCCAATGGAATAGCAGAGTTGTTATGTGTGTCCCAACCAATACAACCATCTTCAGAAGAAGACTCGCAACTCGAACAAGACTCAGAAGGAACCATCTTCTTCTGATAAGATTGACCAATGTCAATCTCAAGAGTACCAATGTAGAGACTAATGCTCAAATCTCCAATAACTCCTGAATCTGCAGCCATGACTGATGTGTCTATGCTGTCATCAAAACATTCCGCCATAGGTGGTCTCCTGTAGATGTGAAAGATGCCCAATGTAGGTGCATAAAAACATATACCATCCCCTGCCAAGCTGCTGGTATAAATCACAACAACACTATGTAACCTGCTAATTAAATCCATGATAGAGAAAAAGGTATCACTATTACCAAGGGATGATGAGAACTCAACATCAATCTATCCCCTAACACCAAGGTGACAATCCCAACTCCATCTATCCACCTCAATGGCTATAACCCGCAAAATAGTACTGTCAACCCTCAATGAAGTATGAGGTAGAACACTAGGTATAGTTGGAACACATCTGTCCACATGTCTAGCTCCAAACCATAGACTGGAATCAACTAGCAACTCCATCAAACTCCCCTTGAGAGTGATGCATCCCTCACCATCTGACACTGCTTCTGAATCCTGAATGTGAATGCTAGGAAATTCCACGCTGCTATCCTCATACTGTGTCCTGGCTACCAAAGGTGAACGAGTCTCTACTAAATATGATGAATACTGAGCCAAGCTCAATTCTAAGCAGAGCTCATTGACATGAATCTCGAATTCCTTAAGAGCTATCTTAGTACTCGTCAAAGAATCCCTGGTGACCTCAAGCTCATGAGAGAGCTTATCAGCTTCCTCTTCTTTCCTCATCAAGGTATTAAAGTATATCTCAACAAGGTTAAGAAGGTGGTCACGATCTGAAAGAAGGTTCAAATAATTTGACTTCATTGTCCCCATACCTTCTTTGATAACCTGTAAATCATCACGAGAAGACCCTGCTTCTTTCCTCTTTTGTCTTCTCTTCAATTGAATCACCCAAAGATGATCCTCAATCAGTTTGTGCATCCTGTCATGATGAGATAAGGCTGCAATAATCTCATCCTCATTTACCTTCAGCTGAGCTCCCAATGTGTGCGAGTCTATGGGTTTACGAACAACTTCAGCTTCACGAAGAGCCATAAATTGTTCCTGAGTGTCTTGTGCCACACAATTGTCTTCTGTTATGAAATCATCTGCACCTGTAATCCAAGAATCATCATCAATACCCTCATTAACTATCTCAATGCTAGAAGGCTCTATCTCATCATCCAACTCAGCTGATCCACTGGATGATGTCATGCTATCCTCATGTAGAGAAGATGAAGCCTGCTCAAAATCTTTTTCCATAGAAATCTGATTTGCACTCTCCTTAGGCTGATCACTAGTTGCTGAAAACTCGTCATAAAGGTTTTGAGATATGTCACTTGTAAATTCATCATGTTTCTTCTCCTTGTCTTGTGATGTAGACCCTTTAAAAATGGATGCCTTGTACTGCGATAATCTTGGTTGTGAAGTCAATTTATCCATCCTTTTTTGATTCTGACTTAACTCCTCCAATATGGCATTCAACTGCTCCAACATGGCATTCAGTTGCTTCCTATGAGTAGCCATGATTTTCAATTGAAATATCTAATTGACAATTGATTAGTTAAAACCAAATCCACTCTACCCAACAGGCTGACATGATCTTAGCTCTAATACCACTGTAGTATCCCTTGTCCAATTTGCTCTCAAGTTGCTTAATTAAATCCTCAAGGAATATTGTCAAACGCTTGTCCTGTAACCTTCCAGCTTGCTGCTATAAATTTTTGAGTGTTTGTTTGTTGTTTGTTTGATGCCAAATAATATGTTTGAATGCCTTAGAATAATTCAAACTAACTACTATCAAAGCTTGGGCTAAAGGAACTTGAGAAATCTAATTAAATGATAGTGACTATGAAAACTCAAGTTGAGGAGGCTAAAAGAATATAAGAGGTAGTTAAGATGGAACTGCAGTCCAAAACTGAAGTGTATAAAAATTTGAAGCAGAAATAGTAACCTTGACAAAAGAAATAGATAAAAGTCTAAAGATGACAAAAGGGTCAGACATCTTAAATGAATTAATCAGCTGTAAAAAACTCTCAAATGAAAAATCATGTATTGGATATGAGAAAGGTAAAGATTCCTCAACTAGTATGTCAACTAGTCTGTATGACAACTTCAAGATAGGAGTAGCAAAAACACAGAAAGTGAACGACAACAAGGATAATAAGATTGACTCAAACAAAGTTGATGAGAGCAGATTTTTTTTTAAAAATGAAGCTTGAAATCAAAGATGCAGAAGGATACACCTAAGTTGTAGATTTGAAGAAAAAAAAGGTTAGAAGAGTTCAATACACGGCACCAAGAAATTTTACAACCAGGTATTACTCATCTTTTTATGGTTATTGTTACAGTTGTAATCAATTTGGTCATAGGGCTATTGAATGTAGAATTGTGCCTACAAGAAGAACTAGCTTTGCAAGTAGAAACGCATTTGCTTCTCTGTTATATTCAAGTACAATATGCTACAATTGCAATAACTTTGGTCACATAGGAAAGCATTGTAGGACTAACTTTGCAGTATCAAAAGTAAAGAAAGGCAAGTCTTTTAATAAAAACAAAGGTCCACAAGTTATTAATAAAGAAAAAAAGACGACATATGAGAAGCCCAAGAAAATGTGGACAATGAAAAATCAATCCTTGATCTTTCAAACAACACTCCACACCAAAAAGCAGAATTTATGGGTAATAGATAGTGGGTGCTCAAAGCACATGACTGGTGACAAAAGCAAGTTTGTCAAGTTAAACAAATGCAAGGAAAGAATTGTCAGTTTGGGAGATAATACCTGCAGTAAAAATCAAAGGTAAAAGAACATTGCATATTGATGGTAAGCTTCCTACTCATAATGTACTTTATGTTAGAGGACTTAAGCACAATCTGCTAAGGGTTAGCCAAATGTGTGATAATGGATATAAAGTCATATTTGATGTTAAAGGCTGCAAGTTGAAGAGATCTGGAAAAATAGTTGCAGAAGGGAAAAGGACCGAAAACAACATCTACAATCTTGTTGAGGTAAACAATAATAGTTGCCTCATAGGAAAGGTTGATGAAAGCTGGTTATGGCATAGGAAAATGGGACATGTCAATTTTGACAATTTAGTCAAAGTAAGTTCCAAGAAGTGTGTAAGACATATGCCCATAATCACCAAACCCACAGATACTACATGCAGAGAATGCCAATTAGGCAAGCAAACAAGGGTCAAGTTTCAGACAAAAGAATATGCAACAACAAAGCCTCTACAGATAGTTCATACTGATCTATGTGGACCTACCAAGACTAAAGGATCAAAAGGAGTTCACTACTTCATGCTATTTGTTGATGATTACTCAAGAGTGACATGGGTAACCTTCGTAAAGGACAAATCTCAAGCCTTTGAGAGATTCAAGATCTTTAGAACCATGGTTGAAAATGAAACGGGAAGAAAAATCAAATGTCTGAGATCTGATAAAGGTGAAGAATTCACTTCAAATGAATTCGTAGAATACTGTGAGAAACATGGAATTAAAAGGCAATACTCGGTTGCAAAAACTCCTCAGCAAAATGGAGTTGTTGAGAGAAAAAATAGGACTGTCAAGGAGATGGCCAGAACAATGCTGAAGGAAGCTAAACTTTCTGATGGATATTGGAGAGAAGTAGTTCAAACAACAATATACATTTTGAATAGAGTACAACTGAGGGTGGAAAGCAAAAAAACGCCATATGAACTGTGGTATGGAAAGCCTGCATCAGTCAAATACTTTAGAGTGTTTGGAAGTAAGTGTTACATCAGAAGAAATGAGAGTAAACTAGGCAGCTTTGAGTGAATTTTTCTTGGTTACTCCACTCAGAGTAAGGCCTATGTATGTTACAACAAAAGGCTGCACAAAATCGCTGTAAGCATTAACGTCAAGGAAGAAGAAGGATTCAAACAAGTGGAGATGTGATGAGGGAATTTTTCTTGGTTACTCCACTCAGAGTAAGGCCTATGTATGTTACAACAAAAGGCTGCACAAAATCGCTGTAAGCATTAACGTCAAGGAAGAAGAAGGATTCAAACAAGTTGAGCCCAATGAGGAGATCGAAATTGAAAAATTAAAAGAAGCGGAAAATGAAGTAGAAGATAGTGAAGAGGAGGAAGAAAAGAGTGAAAAGGCACTTGCAAAGTTTGTTCAAAAGGAACATCCCAAGGAGCAGATAATTGGCAACAAAAATGAGTGTTCAGACTAGGAGAAGAGCTGTAATGAACAAGGAGCAAGTGAATTTTGCTCTATTTTTAGAAATTGAGCCGAAGACCTTTAATGAAGCCAGCATGGATGAAAATTGGTTGAAAGCCATGGAGGAAGAACTGAATCAAATAGAAAAGAATAAAATTTGGGAATAGTTCCTAGACCTTCAGACAAAAATGTAATAGGAACAAAATGGGTTTACAAGAACAAACTCAAGGAAGATGGAGCTGTTGTAAGGAACAAAGCAAGATTAGTATGCAAGGGATATGCCCAAGTAGAAGGCATAGATTTTGAAGAGACATTTGCTCCAGTGGCAAGACTGGAGGCGATAAGAATGTTCTTGACATTCTCTGTTCAAAAGAATTTCAAGGTATATCAAATGGATGTGAAGTCAACATTCCTAAATGGAAACCTACAAGAGGAAGTCTACATTGAACAACCAGAAGGATTTCAGTTAGCAGAAGAAAATTATGTGTGCAGACTAAACAAAGATTTGTATGGTTTAAAACAAGCACCTAGAGCATGGTATTCACGATTGGATCAATACCTGCAACGACAAGGATTCAGAAAAAGGTGTGCAGAAAACAATTTTTATTTTAAATCAGAAGGTGAGGATATGTCAATTATTGTTGTCTATGTAGATGATATTATCTTTGGAGGTGGCAATAGTAACATGTGCAAAGAATTTGCCACACAAATGCAAAATGAAGTTGAATGTCTATGCTGGGAGAACTCTCTTTCTTTCTTGGACTATAGAATTCATAAACCAGTGATGGGATATTCATATATCAAACCAAGTATGTGAAGGAGATGCTCAAGAAATTCGGCATGGAGGACAACATACCAGTTAGTACTCCTATGATAATTGGATGCAAGTTGAGCAAAGAAGATGAGTCCCCTGATGTGAACAATACATTGTATAGATCAATGATAGGCAGCTTGTTGTACTTACCAGCATCAAGACTATATATCATGCAGGCCGTCTGCATGGTTGCAAGATTTCAAGCAACCCCCAAGGAATCACATGTCAATGCTGTGAAAAGAATCTTCATATACATCAAAAGCACAATTGACTATGGTTTGTGGTACCCTGCAAGTGAAGATTTCACGTTGATTGCATATGCAAATGCTGACTGGGCAGAAAGTGTGGATGACAAGAGAAGCACTAGTGGTGGTGCATTCTTCTTTGGAAATAGACTTGTGTCATGGCTGAGCAAAAAGCAAGAATCAGTTATACTTTCTATAGCAGAATCAAAGTATGTTGCAGCAGCAACATGTTGCACCCAAGTCTTATGGATGAAGCAAACTCTCAGAGATATCAAGGTAGAGTACAAAGAACCTATCTTTATCTTCTGCAATAACTCAAGTGCCATAAACATATCCAAGAATCCAGTGATGCACTCCAGAACCAAGCATATATCCATCAAATATCACTTTCTGAAAGAAAAGGTTGCAGATCAAGAGGTCAAAATTGAGTATGTTTCTACAAATGACCAAATTGCAGACATATTTACCAAGCCTCTTCCCAAGGAGCAATTTGAGTATCTGAGAGAGAAGTTGGGAGTACTGGTCCCACACGTCACTAATTCTTAGTGATAGGGCATGAATCTAGGGGGGAGTATTTAAGGAACATTATTAACTCCTGGATTAAGAGAAAAGGCGGTTTGGTGAGAAAACAACAGTTCTTTTGCAATTTGATGACAAAGGTTTGTGTGCTCTAGCTTATTATGCCTATCTATACAAAGATATGCCGATTCTTGATTGGTCTTTTAGACCAATGCTATATACATGCTCAACTGAAGCATCATGGAGTCAAAAGAGCTACATCTGAAGAGCTTGCGTAGAAACTTAGGCAAATATGCCATTGCCTAAGGGGGAGTCCTTCACAAAGTGCTCTAACCAGTTAGGTTCGAGGATCAGAACATCCAAGCTAACAGTGAATGTTATGGCAAGGACTCTTTGTCATAAATGTCGAAGGGGGAGAAAGAAGCAGAATGAAAGGAGGAGCAAGCAGAATGAAGATAAGAATAGTTAAGGCATTTAGATAATGTTTTGCCATCAATGACAAAGGGGGAAATTGTTGGAAAAAGTCATTGATGTCAAAGGAAACAGGTGGTATTCTGCATTAATGCCAAAGGATGAGTTGAACAAACTTGCACTGTTAATCGAATTTCTCCAATGCCTTTACTTCACAATCTTGTCAAGTCAAGTTGGGTGGAAAGTCCAAACTAGTCTAGCGAAGAAGCAATCGGGGATTCGCAAGTGCTTTACTTCTCTTGTGATTATAAGCTAAGCAAAGTGAAAAGTCCGAAATGGTTTAGAGAAGAAGTAATCGGGGTTTCGGGAGCATCTTACTTCTTTTGTGATTATAAGCTAAACAAAGTGAAAAGTCCGAAATGGTCTAGAGAAGAAGTAATCGGGGTTTCGGGAGCATCTTACTTCTCTTATGATTATAAGCTAAGCAATGTGGGAAACCCGAAAGGGTCCAGTGAAGAGGTGATCGGGGATTTGCAAGCACATTACTTCTTTATGTTGATAAGCTAAGTAGAAGTAAAAACTCGAAAGGGTCTAGACGAAGTCATCGGGTTTTTTAAGAGGGATTGCTTCTCTCAAGTTGATAAGCCAAGTAATGTCAAAAACCCGAAAGGGTCTAGAAGAAGCAATCGGGATCTCTGAGTGGCTATACTTCTCGTACGTACATAAGTCAAGAAGGATGGAAAACCCGAAATAGCCTTGAAGAATTCCTCCGTCCTTCGGAGGAATTCTTTCAGAAAAAGTGGCAAGGACAATTCTTTCGGAAAAATTGTCATGTCCTTTTTCGGAAAATTGTCCCTTTACAAAAATCCGAAGGGTACATTTGAAAAGCCGAAGGACACTTTGAAGAAGGCCAAAGGACACTTTGAAGAAAGCCGAAGGGTATGTGAACCCTTTGAAGAAAACCGAATGACACTTTGAAGAAGGCCGAAGGACACTTTGAAGAAAGCCGAAGGGTAAGTCAAAAAGTCCGAAGGGTAAGTGGACCTTCGGAAGAAAAGCCGAAGGGTAGTTTCGAAAGAACCTAAAGGGAAAGTGCACCGTTGTAAAAAACACGAAGGGTAACTTCGGAGAAAGGTCCCGAGAGAAAAGACTCGGACAAAAAGTCTAAAGAAATTTGGAAAAAGAGCCCGAAGACCAAAAAGAAAGACTCGGACAAAAAGTCCGAAGAAAAGAAAGCCCGAAGGAAAAAGAGAATGGCTTGAGAAAGAGAAGAGCACGAAAAAGAATATGAAGAAGATGAGCACGATAGAAAGAGCCTGAGTAAGAAAAGCCAGAAGGAGAGAAAGCCCAAATAGAAAGGAGTGAAAGCCAACCAAGAGAATATCGAGACATGAGATAAAAACCGACGGTTCCAAAACAAGGAAAGCAACGGACGACTCAAATAAACGGTGACTGACGCTAAAGACAAAATGAGTAAATCCTCGATTAAAGACAGGACCAGGCAAACGGTGAGCTCGAAAATGACTACACGGGGCTTGAGACTAATTGATTCAACCAATCGATCTCGATTGGAGAAGCTGGGCATTTATGAGATAAACTAAGCAGAAGTCAAATGAAGAAAATTTAGTTGACCATTGCAAGGTGATGCATAAATCGAGGCACGAGAAACATGCAAGTATAAGTCATCTTTAATGAGAACTGGTTTAGTGCAGTTGGGTGTGAACGCAAGGAGAAGATGAAAAACCCTAAAAGGTAGTTGAATGTAAATGACTTCATGAGAACTTCATGTGTGGTTGTCGCTGTTGCTACTGCGTTTTCAAGTGTGAGAAAAAGGGTCGTCGACAAAAAAAATATGTAGACAGTTTAAAACGCAGAGAAGAAGGGGAATGAAGTGTATCTGAATAAAGCATAACCAGATGTATGCAGATATAGAGTGAGACATATGCAGACGAAGATTAAGCAAGCAAGAAGATAGAGCACACAGACAATGAGCAGTTATAGATCAGAATTGTAACAAAGAACATTGAACTAGATTTACTTGTGAATCCATCTTGTACATTGGAGTCATAGCTCCATAGTTCAGGTAGGCTAGTGCCTACATACAAACTGGGTTGGTGCTCAGTAAGGAGATTGGTGTCTCTTAAGGATCGGTGTCCTTGAATGTAACCAGTGAGGTTAGCCAATAAGGCATTTTATTGTGAGGCTGGATTAGAATAGTAGATGCTAGCAACTGATTATCACCGTGGTTTTTTCCTTTGGATTTTTCACATAAAATCTGGTGTTATGTGTTTCTGTGTGTGTGTGACTTGTGCATTTGTTCTTTGATTTACACATGAACTCACATTTTCTGCAAAAAGGTTTTTTAAAGGACTAGTTTTAGATCATCTACTGATTCACCCCCCCTCTTAGTAGATAGGTGTGTTCAACAAGAAGTAATCGGGGTTTCGGGAGCATCTTACTTCTCTTATGATTATAAGCTAAGCAATGTGGGAAACCCGAAAGGGTCCAACAAAGAGGCGATCGGGGATTTGCAAGCACGTTACTTCTTTATGTTGATAAGCTAAGTAATGTCAAAAACTCGAAAGGATCTAGAAGAGGCAATTGGGATTTCTGAGTGGCTTTACTTCTCTTATGTACATAAGTCAAGAAGGGTGGAAAACCCGAAATAGTCTTGAAGAATTCCTTTGGAGGAATTCTTTCGAAAAAAGTGGCAAGGACAATTCTTTCGGAAAAATAGTCAAGTCCTTTTTGGAAAACTGTCCCTTAACAAAAATTCGAAGGGTACATTCAAAAAGCCGAAGGACACTTTGAAGAAAGCCGAAGGGTATGTGAACCCTTTGAAGAAGGCCGAAGGACACTTTGAAGAAAGTCGAAGGGTAAGTCGAAAAGTCCGAAGGGTATATGAACCCTTCCAAAGACACCAAAGGGCACCTTTCAGAAAGCCCAAAGGGCAAGAGGACCTTCGGAAGAAAAGCCGAAGGGTAGTTTCGAAAGAGCCTGAAGGGCAAGTGCACCGTTGTAAAAAACCTGAGGTGTAACTTCGGAGAAAGGTCCCGAGAGAAAAGTCTCGGACAAAAAGTCAGAAGAAATGTTTCGGACAAAAAGTTCGAAGAAATTCGGAAAAAGAGCCCGAAGACCAAAAAGAGAGACGGACAAAAAGTTCGAAGAAAAGAAAGTCTGAAGGAGAAAGACAAGCTCGGGAAAATAGCTCGAGAAAGAGAAGAGCCCGAGAAAGAATATGAAGAAGGTGAGCTCAATAGAAAGAGCTTGAAGAGGAAAAGCTAGAAGAAGAGAAACCCCGAATAGAAAGGAGCGAAAGCGAACCAAGAGAATATCGAGACACGAGATAAAAATCGACGGTTCCAGAATAGAGAAAATAGTGGACGACTCAAAATAGACGGTGACTGGCGCCAAAGACAAAATGTGTAAATCCTCGATTAAAGATAGGACCAGGCAAACAGTGAGCTCGAAAACGTCTACATGGGGCTCGAGACTGATTGATTCAACCGATCAATCTTCGATTGGGGAAGCTGCGCATTTATGAGATAAACTAACCAGTCGTCAAATGAAGAAAAGAGATTTGACCATTGCAAGGTGACGCATAAACTGAGGCACAAGAAACGCACAAGTATAAGCCATCTTTAATGAGAACCGGTTTAGTGCAGCTGGGTGGGAATGCAAGGAGAAGATGAAAAACCCTAAAAGGTAGTTGAATATAAACGACTTCAAGAGGAATTTGTGGTCTATTGTCATTGCTGCTACTGTGTTAAGTGTGAGAAAAAGGGATGCCAATAAAGAGAAATATGCAGACAGAGTAAAACGCAGAGAAGAAAGAAGGGGAATGAAGCATATCTGAATAAAGCATATCTAGATATATGTAGATACAGAGTGAAAGACATATGCAGACAGAGAGTAAACAAGCAGGAAGACAGAGCACACAGACAATGAGAAGAAGGTGAACAGTTATAGCTTAGACTTGTAACAAAGAACATTGAACTGGATTCACTTGTGAATCCATCTTGTACAATAGAGTTATAACTCCATAGTTCAGGTAGGTTGGTGCCTACATACAAACTCGGTTGGTGCTCAGTAAGGAGATTGGTGTCTTCTAAGGATCGGTGTCCTTGAATGTAACTAGTGAGGTTTGCCAGTAAGTCATTTTATTGTGAGGTTGGATTAGAACAGTAGATTCTAGCAGCTGATTCTCACCGTGGTTTTTTCCTTTGGGTTTTCCACGTAAAATCTGATGTGTTTCTGTGTGTGTATGTGACTTCTGCATTTGTTCTTTGATTTACATATGAATTTACATTTTTTGTAAAAGGTTCTAAACAGACTAGTTTTAAATCATCTACTGATTCACCCCCTCTCAGTAGATAGGTGTGTTCAACAATTGGTATCAGAGCCTAGAGTTCCTGAGGAGCAGCTTAATCGGCTTAGGTAGATCTTGGTTAGTGAACACAATGGCCAGTCAAGAAGGATCTTCATCAAAAGGGGCTCCTCTGTTTGATGGGTCGAACTATGTTTTTTGGAGCATAAATATGGAAGCATATTTGTCTTCGTTAGGGTTCGATGTTTGGATGTCTGTGGTAAATGGATATATAGCTCCTGCTGTAGCTCCTACTGATCAAGCTGCCAAGAAGGCTTATGAAAATAACGCTAAGACAAAGAATGCTATTCTTTGTGGACTGTCAAACTCAGAGTTTGTCAAAGTCATGCATTGTAAAAATGCACAAGACATCAGGAACAAGTTAAAAAACATCTATGAAGGAGACATTAAAGTGAAGCAAGCCAAGCTGCAAACATACAAAGGCCAGTTCGAGAGTTTGAAGATGATTGAAGAGGAGAAGATTGCAGACTACCTTCTCAAGGTAGATGAGATTGTGAATGCTATCAGAGGACTTGAAGAAATAGTAGAAGAGTCAACTATTGTTAAAAAGATCTTAAGGTCTTTGCCATCAAGATATGATTTGAAAATCTCTGCAATAGAAGAAGCAAGAGACTTGGATAAGCTCACTGTTGATAAGCTGCATGGAACATTCATAGCCTATGAGATGAGAATGGGAGAGACATATACGATTAAAAGGGAAGCTGCATTCAAAGTAGCAAAGCTAGTTAAGGATGAGACAACCACGTCTAGATCTAAGGAGTCTGATGAAGAAGAAGCCAACTTTGTCAGAAAGCTAAAAAGAGGATCTAGAAAGTATAAAGGTATGCTGCTAAATGTCCTCATAAAAAGGGAGAAAATTCTGAGCAAATGGAGTACAGCAAAAATGTAAAACCCCATAATACATATAAGAAAAACTTTTTTAAGAATAAGAAGGGCTTATACACAAAAGAAGACAGCAACTCAGAGAAAGACAACGATAATGATGGTTCGGATGATGATCAGTACTGTTCTTTTGTGGCTAGGGGAAATGAATACCTATTCATGGCAGAAGAATCTACATCATCAAATCAAGAACAAGAGGAAGATGAAGATTGAGATGAAGAAGAGGAAGGTGAAATTGATCTAGAAGGAGAACTAGTTTGTGCTCTAGGAGAGATTGAGAAACTAAGAAAAGAGAACTCTAAACAGAAGAAGCTTGGGCAAAAGGAACTTGAGAAATCTAATCAAATGATAGTGACTCTGAAAACTCAAGTTGAGGAGGCTAAAAGAATAGAAGAGGTAGTTAAGATGGAGCTGCAGTCCAAAACTGAAGAGTGTATAAAACTTGAAGCATAAATAGTTACCTTGAGAAAAGAACTAGATAAAAGTCTAAAGATGACAAAAAGGTTAGACATCTTAAATGAATTAATCGGCTGTCAAAAACTCTCAAATGAAAAATCCGGTATTGGATATGAAAAAGGTAAAGGTTCCTCAACTAGTATGTCAACTAGTCTATATGACAACTTCAAGATAGGAGTAGCAGAAACAAAGAAAGTGAAGGACAACAATGATAATAAGATTGACTCAAACAAAGTTGATGAGAGGAGATTTTTTTTTGAAAGGAAGCATGAAATCAAAGATGCAGAAGGATACACCAAAGTTGTAGATTTGAAGAAACAAAAGGTTAGGAGAGTTCAATACACGGCACCAAGAAATGTTACAACCAAGTATTACTCATCTTTTTATGGTTATTGTCACAGTTGTAATCAATTTGGTTAGGAGAGTTCAATACACGGCACCAAGAAATGTTACAACCAAGTATTACTCATCTTTTTATGGTTATTGTTACAGTTGTAATCAATTTGCTCATAGGGCTATTGAATGTAGAGTTGTGCCTACAATAAGAATTAACTTTGTAAGTAGAAACACATTTGCTCCTTTGTTAGATTCAAGTACAATATGCTGCAATTGCAATAACTTTGGTCACATAGCCAAGCACTATAGGACTAACTTTGCAACGTCAAAAGCAAAGAAAGACAAGTCTTCTAATAAGAACAAAGGTCCACAAGTTATTACTAAAGAAAAGAAGATGACATATGAGAAGCCCAAGGAAATGTGGAGAGTGAAAAATCAATCCTTGATCGTTCAAACAACACTCCATGTCAAAGAGCAGAATTTATGAGTAATAGATAGTGGGTGCTCAAAGCACATGACTGGTGACAAAAGTAAGTTTGTCAAGCTAAGCAAGTGCAAGGAAAGAACTGTTAGTTTGAGAGATAATACTGTAGTAAGAATCAAAGATAAAGGAACCTTGCATATAGATGGTAGGCTTCCTACTCATGATGTACTCTATGTTAAAAGACTTGAGCACAATCTGTTAAGTGTTAGTCAAATGTGTGATAATGGATATAAAGTCATATTTGATGCTGAAGACTGCAAGTTGAAGAGATCTGGCAAAGTAGTTGCAGAAGGGAAAAAAAATGAAAACAATATTTACAATCTTGTTGAGGTAAACAATAATAGTTGCCTCATAGGAAAGGTTAATGAAAGTTGGCTATTGCATAGGAGAATGGGTCATGTCAATTTTGACAATTTAGTCAAAGTAAGTTCGAAGAAGTGTGTAAGACGTATGCCCATAATCACCAAAGCCACAAATACTACATGCAGAGAATGCCAATTAGGCAAGCTAACAAGGGTCAAGTTTCAGACAAAAGAATATGCAACAACAAAGCCTCTACAGATAGTTCATACTGATCTATGTGGACCTACCAAGACTAAAGGATCAAAAGGAGTTCATTACTTCATGTTATCTGTTGATGATTACTCAAGAATGACATGGGTAACCTTCTTAAAGGACAAATCTCAAGCCTTTGAAAGATTTAAGATCTTTAGAGCCATGGTTGAAAATGAAATTGGAAGAAAAATCAAATGTCTGAGATCTGACAAAGGTGGAGAATTCACTTCAAATGAATTCGTAGGATACTATGAGAAACATGGGATTAAAAGGCACTACTCTGCTGCAAGAACTCCCCAACAAAATGGAGTTGTTGAGAGAAAGAATAGGACTGTCAAGGAGATGGCCAGAACAATGCTGAAGGAAGCTAAACTTTCTGATATATATTGAAGAGAAGCAGTTCAAACAGTAGTATACATTCTGAATAGAGTACAGTTGAGGGTGAAAAGTGACAAAACGCCATATGAACTGTCGTATGGAAAGCATGCATCAGTCAAATACTTTAGTGTTTGGAAGCAAGTGTTACATCAGAAGAAAGGAGAGCAAACTAGGCAGCTTTGAGTCAAGATGTGATGAGGTAATCTTTCTTGGTTACTCCACTCAGAGTAAACCCTGTGTATGTTACAACAAAATGCTGCACAAAATAGTTGAAAGCATCAACGTCAAGGTAGAAGAAGGATTCAAACAAGTTGAGCCTAATGAGGAGATCGAAATTGAAGAATTAAAAGAAGCAAAAAATGAAGTAGAAGATAGTGAAGAGGAGGAAGAAAAGAGTGAAAGGGCACCTACAAAGTTTGTTCAAAAGCAACATCCCAAGGAGCAGATAATTGGCAACAAAAATGAGGGTGTTTAGACTAGGAGAAGAGCTGTAATGAACAAGGAGCAAGTTAATTTTGCTCAAAATTGAGCCGAAGACCTTTAATGAAGCCAGCATAGATGAAAATTGGTTGAAAGCCATGGAGCAAGAATTGAATCAAATAGAAAAGAGTAAAACTTGGGAATTAGTTCCTAGACCTTCAGACAAAAATATAATAGGAATAAACTCAATGAAGATGGAGCTGTTGTAAGGAACAAAGCAAGATTAGTATTCAAGGGCTATGCACAAGTAGAAGGCATAGATTTTGAAGAGACATTTGCTCCAGTGGCAAGATTGGAGGCGATAAGAATGTTCTTGGCATTCTCTGTTCACAAGAAGCTCAAGGTATATCAAATGGATGTGAAGTCAACATTCCTTAATGGAAACTTAGAAGAGAGAGTCTACATTAAACAACCAGAAGGATTTCAGTTAGCAGAAGAAGAAGATTATGTGTGCAAACTAAACAAAGGTTTGTATGGTTTAAAATAGGAACCTAGAGCATGGTATTCACGATTGGATCAATACATGCAACGACAAGGATTCAGAAAAGGGTGTGCAGACAACAATCTGTACTTTAAATCAGAAGGTAAGCATATGCTAATTATTGTTGTCTATGTAGATGATATTATATTTGAAGGTGGCAATAGTAACATGTGCAAAGAATTTGCCACACAAATGCAAAATGAATTTGAAATGTCTATGCTGGGAGAACTCTCTTTCTTTCTTGGACTACAGATTTCACAAACCAGTGATGGGATATTCATATCTCAAACCAAGTATGTGAAGGAGATGCACAAGAAATTCGGCATGGAGGACAGCAGACCAGTTAGTACTCCTATGATAACTGGATGCAAGTTGAGCAAAGAAGATGAGTCCCCTGATGTGAACAATACATTGTATAGATCAATGATAGGTAGCTTGCTATACTTAACATCAGGCTGGACATCATGCAGGCCGTGTGCATGGTTGCAAGATTTCAAGCAGCCCCCAAGGAATCACATGTCAACTCTATGAAAAGAATGTTCAGATACATCAATAACACAGTTGACTATGGTTTGTGGTACCCTGCAAGTGAAGATTTCACGTTGATTGCATATGCAGATGATGACTGGGCAGGAAGTGTGGATGACAGGAGAAGCACTAATGGTGGTGCATGTTTCCTTGGAAACAAACTTGTGTCATGGCTGAGCAAAAAGCAAGAATCAGTTACACATTCTACAACAGAATCAGAGTATGTCACAGCAACATGTTGCACCCAAGTCTTATGGATGAAGCAAACTCTCAAAGACATCAAATTAGAGTACAAAGAAGCTATCTCTATCTTTTGCGATAACTCAAGTGCCATATGCATATCCAAAAATCTAGTGATGCACTCTAGAACCAAGCATATATTCATCAAATATCACTTTTTGAAAGAAAAGGTTGCAGATCAAGAGGTCAAAATTGAGTATGTTCCAACAAAGGACCAAATAGCAGACATATTTACCAAGCCTCTTCCCAAGGAATAATTTGAGTATCTGAGAGATAAGTTGGGAGTAGTGGCTCCCACACCACATCACTAACTTTTAGTGATAGGGCATGAATCCAGGGGGAGTATTTAAGGAACATTATTAACTCCTGGATCAAGAGAAAAGACAGTTTGGTGAGAAAACTGCAGTTCCTTTGCAATTTGATGACAAAGTTATGCTGGCTTTAGCTTATTATGCCTATCTATATAGAGATATGTCGATTCTTGATTGGTCTTTTAGACCAATGCTATATACATTCTCATCTGAAGAATCATGGAGTCAAAAGAGCTACATCTGAAGAGCCTGCGTAGAAACTTAGGCAAATATGCCATTGCCTAAGGGGGAGTCATTCACAAAGTGCTCTCACCAGCCAGGTTCGAGGATCAGAACAACCAAGCTAACAGTGAATGTTATGGCAAGGACTCTTTGTCATTAATGTCAAAGGGGGAGAAAGAAGCAAAATGAAAGGAGGAGCAAGTAGAATGGAGATAAGAAGAGTTAAGGCATTCTGATAATGTTTTGCCATCAATGACAAAGGGGGAGATTGTTGGAAATATTCATTGATGTCTGTGATATTGTCATTGATTTCAAAGGATGCAGGTGCTATTCTGCATTAATGCGAAAGGATGAGTTGAACAGACTTGTAGTGTTAATCGGATTTCTCCAATGCCTGTACTTCACAATCTTGTCAAGTCAAGTGGGATGAACAGTCCGAACAGGTCAAGCCAAGCAATGCAAATCAAAGTTTCGGCATGACTTATATTCCCTTTATTTCTTAAGTCAAGCAATGGGAAAAGTCTGAATTGGTCCAGGGAAGAAGTGATCGGGGATTTGCAAGTGCTCTACTTCTCTTGTGATTATAAGCTAAGCAAAGTGAAGAGTCTGAAATGGTCTAGAGAAGAAGTAATCGGGGTTTCTGGAGCATCTTCTCTTATGATTATAAGCTAAGCAATGTGGGAAACCCGAAAGGGTCCAACGAAGAGGTGATCGGGGGTTTGCAAGCATGTTACTTCTTTATGTTGGTAAGCTAAGTAATGTCGAAAAGCCGAAAGAATCTGGAAGAGGCAATCGGGATTTCTGAGTGGCTTTACTTGTCTTACGTACATAAGTCAAGAAGGATGGAAAACCCAAAATAGTTTTGAAGAATTCCTTTGGAGGAATTTTTTCAGAAAAAGTGGCAAGGACAAGTCTTTCGTAAAAATAGTCAAGTCCTTTTCAGAAAATTGTCCCTTAACAAAAATCTGAAGGGTACATTCAAAAAGCCGAAGGACACTTTGAAGAAAGCCGAAGGGCATGTGAACCCTTTGAAGAACGCTGTAGGACACTTTGAAGAAAGCCGAAGGGTATGTGAACCCTTTGAAGAATGCCGAAGGACACTTTGAAGAAAGCCGAAGGGTATGTGAACCATTTGAAGAAGGCCGAATGACACTCTGAAGAAAGCCGAAGTGTATGTGAACCCTTTGAAGAAGGCCGAAGGACGCTTTGAAGAAAGCCGAAGGGTATGTGAGCCCTTTGAAGAAGGCCGAAGGACACTTTGAAGAAAGCCGAAGGGTAAGTCGAAAAGTCCAAAGGGTATATGAACCCTTCCAAAGACGTCGAAGGGCACCTTTCAGAAAGCCCAAAGGGCAAGAGGACCTTCGGAAGAAAAGCTGAAGGGTAGTTTCGAAAGAGCTCAAAGGGCAATTGAACCGTTGTAAAAAACTTGAGGGGTAACTTCGGATAAAGGTCTCGAGAGAAAAGACTCGAACAAAAAGTCCGAAGAAATGTCTTGAACAAAAAGTCCGAAGAAATTCGGAAAAAGAGCCCGAAGACCAAAAAGAGAGACGGACAAAAAGTTCGAAGAAAAGAAAGTCCGAAGAAAAGAAAGTCCGAAGGAGAGAGACAAGCTCGGGAAAATAGCGTGAGAAAGAGAAGAGCCCGAGAAAGAATATGAAGATGAGCTCGATAGAAAGAGCCTGAATAGGAAAAGCCAGAAGGAAAGAAATCCTGAATAGAAAGGAGCGAAAGCGAACCGAGAGAATATCGAGACACGAGGTAAAAATCGACGGTCCCAGAACAGGAAAAAAAATGAACGACTCAAAATAGACGGTGACTGGCACCAAAGACAAAATGAGTAAATCCTCGATTAGACAGGACCAGGCAAATGTTGAGCTCGAAAAGGTCTACACAGGGCTCGAGACTGATCAATTAAACTGATCAATCTTTGATTGGGGAAGCTGCGCATTTATGAGATAAACTAAGCAGTTGTCAAATGAAGAAAAGAGATTTGACCATTGCAAGGTGACGCATAAACTGAGGCACAAAAATGTGCAAGTATAAGCCATCTTTAATGAGAACCGGTTCAGTGCAGCTGGGTGTGAACGCAAGGAGAAGATGAAAAACCCTAAAAGGTAGTTGAATATAAACGACTTCAAGAGGACTTTGTGGTCTGTTGTCGCTGCTGCTACTGTGTTTTTAAGTGTGAGAAAAAGGGCTGTCAATAAAGAGAAATATGCAGACAGAGTAAAACATAGAGAAGGAAGGGGAATGAAGCGTATATGAATAAAACATATCCAGATGTATGCAGATACAGAGTGAAAGACATATGCAGACAGAGTGTAAGCAAGCAGGAAGATAGAGCAGACAGACAATGAGAAGGTGAGTAGTTACAGATTAGACTTGTAACAAAGAACATTGAAATGGATGCACTTGTGAATCCATCTTGTACACTAGAGTTATAGTTCAGGTAGGTTGGTGCCTACATACAAACTGGGTTGGTGCTCAGTAAGGAGATTGGTGTCTTCTAAGGATCGGTGTACTTGAATGTAACTAGTGAGGTTTGCTAGTAAGACATTTTATTGTGAGGCTTGATTAGAACAGTAGATTCTAGCAATTGATTCTCACCATGGTTTTTCCCTTTGGATTTTTAACGTAAAATCTGATGTTATGTGTTTCTATGTGTGTGTGTGATTTTTGCATTTGTTCTTTTATTTACACATGAATTTACATTTTCTGTAAAAATTTCTAAACGGACTAGTTTTAGATCATCTACTGATTCACCCTCCCTCTCAGTAGATAGGTGTGTTCAACAATGGAGTTGTCGTTGGTGTTGGCGGAATCAGTGTTGTGTTGGTATTCATGGAGTTATGGATCACTAATTATTATTAAAGTGGTAACTTAAATAATAATTAATTATAAAGTGAATATAATTCAATGAGTTAATGACTTATTTGACTATTAAAAAATGACTTATTTTAGAATGTAAAATCAAATATTTAATGATTACTTGGGCGCCCACATGAAAGGATATATTAAAAGTGTCAAAAAGTCAATATCATTAATTATATCTTTTATGATCAAAAAGGACTTGGGAAATCATGCCATTTGAGGAGAATATAAAAGGGCTTTCGAAGAAGAAAATCATTCATCATTGATCATTTTCAACACTTGGTTTTTTGTGCTTTGGCATTTGGAGGTGAAGACAAGGGTTTTCAGCTGCAAAAGATCCTGGAGAACTTGGCTCTCTCGGATTGTGCATTCTACAGGGGTGAAATAACACCCAAGGTTTGCTAATGAGGGGACTTTACATCAGAAGTCACATTTTGCACAGATTGAAGGATTTATATCAGATTTTACAAGGGTTTGATGTGCAGATTAGAAGTTTTTGTACTTGATGCTACAGTACCCTCAATACAGTAATTCGCTACAGTGATTAGCTACAGTTCCATATTCTGCCCCTCTGGCAAACGTGGGGTTTAGACATTGCTGTTTAGAGACATTTGCTGCACACTCAGACAATAACCAGGTTACTGCTACCAATCTACGTGCCTTACGTTGAGTTCCCAGGTTGGATCTATGCTTGCAATTGTTAATATAGAGTATTTTGATCTGAACATTTGTGTATTTCTGAGCTTGTACAAGTCTGAGTATAATTTCTGAGCGATTATAGACTACCAATCAGTCCATCAAACATTCAAAAAATCACTGTCTTGGGACCGTGAATGAGTAATCTGATAAGGATATGTGTTTACAAGTTGCTGTAGATAATCTAGGCACTTTATGTAATGAATCTGCTATGTTTAATGCTCAGAAAATTGTTGTTGTAGCTTCACAGGGATATTACTTATCCTAATCTACATTTATTTAACAGGGCTGAAGTAATGCAAGTATGACATTTAATTCTGAGAAGAAATATATTGTCAATCAGACTTATTTGACAGTTGGAATATCTTAATATTGTCCTTAAAACATGTTTTGCATTATATATTGAATGCTCATCATTACACATGTTATATTATGCTTTGAGTTTGATATAGTGGAACACCAAACAAACTGAAAATATCAGACCAAAATCAGAAAATTAAATATCTTGAAGGGGTGGGACATTTCATGCAGATTGTCAAGCGGCTGTGGAGAGAAGGTTTTTCCTGCCTTTTTCCTTCTATCATGAACTACGTTTTTCTCCAGAATTGCAAGTCACTGTGGACAGAAAGGGGTGGTGTTCCCTTTTTCTTTTTGCCAGCTTGTCTCTCTCTCTCTCTCTTAACCCCTTCTCCCCATCGTACCTTGCAAGTCTGCCTTCGCTCCACAATAACTGCTTGTTGGCCACGTGCAAGAGGAACCAAACCCCACGAGTCTCCCAACGGAACAACTCGACAGGCCCATAGGCTCCTCTATTGAAATCCTCCCAGAAAAATGATGGTTTTTCCCAAGTTCGAGCCAAGCAACCCACCCAAAACAATTTGCATTATTTCATTGCAATTTGCAATATTTCGAAAATGGTGCCAGCGTGGCCAAAAACATAAAAATAATGTCAACCCCATAATGTACTGAATGGAGGGCCTCAAAAAGCATGCCATCATGGCAAAAGATTTAGATATATTAATGTCAACCCCAAAGGTTGAAAATATATTAACATGCATGGTTCCACGAAAGCTAAGCACCCAAGGTTCAAGCAAGGCATCCTCCACATGGCTCGAGCTATGGAGTCAGGTAGGAATTCAATCATAAATAGGGAAAGAGAGCAGATGGCTAAGTCTCACATGAGACTTATTACATCTCGCAAGGACCCACATAAGGAGACAATAAAGAACACATAACATAGTCAAAGACATAATCAGTTGAACAAGACGATCATTAATAAGACCACTCAGGACCAAGTCCCACACAGCTAAGTCAATTCGACAAGGACGAAAACCACATACACAATTAAAATAGCAGTCACAAAGTTAACAAAGACGAAAAAGACTTGGAAGCCAATTGGTGTCTTAGGAACTCAATTATAACCCATTATAGCTGTTGGAATCACATCCGACTGCCCATTAGCCCTCTATTATTTTCACCTGGCTGCAGGAGCCCACCACCAAGCCTAGCTCATCGACCTGTTCCTGCAGCCACCGAAAAGGACATCAATAGTATCTGAACTAGTATCGATATCCAAATATTAAAACAATTTTGAATCTGAACATAATATCTAACATGATATAAATGAATCAATATATAATGAACCCTTTAAGGTTAGCGTTGATAGATCTCACCATATCTTGCCAGTGTGGTGATCTAACAACATTAAATTACAAACCACATGTGTAAAGACAACATGCAATGCTCTACTCCGCCATGTCCTTGGATTCATTATGGAATGCCTTGTCCAATGGGCCTGCATCTTTTGTTCTTTTGCGACCAAGAGGTGAATTCTCTTCCTTTGCGGTTGCGACGGATGTAGCAAGAAATGGGTGTGATGGGGTCACCACATTAGCACGAGATGGATCAACAGGTGGTGATCCTCTATTTTTCAAAGGATGCTTCGATATTTGCCTAACAATGGCATCTTGCGTCTTCTTGTTCTTTGGCACATGCAACGATCTTTGCTTGTGGCAAGCCCTTTTTTGGCTTTCCATTTATGCTTGGCCCACCACAAGCTTTGATTCCATCACCAGGAATTGCATACAAATGGGCTTTCACCCGACTATACGAGCTCTTGTATTTATAGTTACACTTTGAGCAAAGCGAAAGGAAACACCCATGAGGCATCTGTTCTAGTATTGTCACATTCCAAAGGGGTGTTCATGGATCGACTTTGGGGGCTATCCCTTGGCCCACTAAATTAGAATTTGAAGCCTGAGATATTCTGGCAAATCCCTATATCCTCTAGTAAAAAATAATAATATTTCTATTAAAAATTTAAAACATAAAGCATTTCGCATTTGTTGAAATAATCATAATGGTTAAAAGAATAACAAAAAATAAATAAAATTAGTTACAAACATTTAAAAACAAAAAGATTAGCCCAAAACTGAAAGCCTACCTTAAATCAGAAAATCCTTTTCCTTGCAAGCTCCTTGGTGCCAAATGGGTAGAGGTAGTAGTGTAGGATTAACAAAAGGAAGGAGTTTCGACCCTATGCAATTGAAAAAATGAAGATGAGAGAAACAATGTGCAATGAGAGGTAAAAATGTAACAAAAGCTAAATGTGGTGTTGTTGCTTTCTTTTGATAAAATGAGTGTGAAAGCTGCTTTTAGGGTTGAGCATCCACTTTTATTTGTTTTTAATTGTTTTTTGAAGTCCATGTGTAACTTTTAATGAAGTGAAATTGAAAAAAAGTTAAAAAAAAATGTTTTTTCTGGGTGATTTGCTACGGATATGGCTAGGAAACGTCCCTGGGCCTGCAGATATGCTTGGATATGTCCATGGATGTATCTGCAGGCCCAGGGATGTTTCCTGATCGAATCCCCAGTGAATCCATATCCCCAAGTGTTTCGTAGCATATGCACCGCGCTAATATGCAGTATCCGGTAACGTAGTTATTTTATTTAAAAGCTCAAACTAAATAAAGTTTTTAGTTTAATCGATTATGATTTGACATCATAGTGTTTGATCTTGGAACATGCTAATGAAAATGTGCTTCAATTGATCATTTATGACATGTTTTTGTATGATTAAATGTAGGATTGTGGGCAACCTGGATTCACAATTGGAGAGAGGCGGCGTTTCTCAACTATATTGTCAGAGTATTTTATCATTTTCCTTTCCCATCAAAATGTTTTGTGTTTTTTTCTCGTTTCCAGTTTTAATTGGATTTGTAGACATTCATCTGGGAGACCCTTATGTTTTTCAGAGAAACTTGAAATGAGCTAAAGTACAGCAACACAGTGAACCCTAAACAAAAAATTACCAAAGCATAGTTAAAATAAATAGGAATTGTTTAAAGAAAGGACATGGCTACATAATTTAAAGGACTCTCATATAAGAGTTTTTTTTTGGCTAGAGATACCTAGGGAGAGAGCCCTACACCAGAAAAAAAACAATTGAGTGAAAAATTCCGTCACTGATATCATAACATTCATCAGGACAACAGGTTAAAATGCATATTGTCATGCCTAAACCAACAAAAAAGAAGTTCCAAATAATTCTTGCTTTTATGCAGCTTCCACAGAAGTATCAGCCATTAGGTTGCCCAACATCAGGGGTCTTCTTCTGCATTACAACATTCTCCTCACATCCACTTGCTAGATCAGCCCTTCAATTGCAAAGTTGTTATGAAGATACATTTCGTGTCTGATCCTCTGTCATACTGAGTCAGGCCTTTTCAACTTCCTCATTCAGAGTCAGCAATCTTATGATCAATATTAAAACACTGGGGCTCATGATGTGGGCACTGCTCAGGCTTTCAGATGTCATCTTCACCTCTCATTCTTTCTACAGAGAATTCTAAACAGGGATTGTGTACTTGCCAAAATAAAATTGCTCTCTCTTGAGCAAATCCATTCCCATCAAATTATAAAGTTTATGAAAATAAAAATGCTATCTATTTTTCATAAAATGTAGTGCATAGTAAACACACAATCTTATACAATTCAGGGGCTGGTAATGCATGTGGGGTTTCTTTTCTAACTGCTCTTTCCATATTCTCACAAACACACTGATAACAACCATCATAACCATAATGCAGACCATCTTTGCTTTCATGTATGCAAACAAGATTTGCTTTCATATATGCACACAACTTTGTTTTCATATATTGTGACCTTCTTAACCATAATGCAATCTTCGTACTACAAATTGATTAAAAGATATAAACTTTCATATATTCTTCCCATCAATATTCCCAGTAATTCTAATCTATCATTAGCCCTAATGCATAATGTAGATTAAATAAAAATGAAGCTAAAAATTGAATACATCTACAACTATCAAAATCTCTAAGAGAAAATTAGATAATTAAGTAGTAGGTTCATTATTTAAATTGACCGAGGTCCAAAGTCTAACAACTACCATGTCTTTTTACTTTTTTTTCGAGAATCCAATTTCATTACAAATTCAAAATGGGCTGCCACATTATGTGGGAAGCCAGCCCTGTGAGACTTTCTATACCATGATGACTTTCTTTACTCTCTAATTATTGTATAAATGAGAGCTGCCTCCATTTCTCGAGATTCAGAATCAAAGACACCAAATAATGAAGTTGGGGGTAAAGTAACAAACAAAGCCTCACCAATCTTTTCCATGCATGAATGAAAATAACCCAACCTCCTAATATTCTCCTTGACTCTATACCTTTCCTATCATGATTCATTTTGTTGATAGCATATGCTATTGTCACATTCCTATTGACTTGTTAAGAAGTACTTGCAATGGCTACCATAATTGTGGAAGAAAGGTCATGGACCACCTCGTAAGTGTTCCTTCTCCCATATGTGGTTCCACAGTCCATCATCATCTAGCTTACCAACTTTTGGGCAGTAACAATTGTTGGCATCAAGTTTTCTCCCCCCTTCGACACAATTGAGAACCCAACATCTTACTGCTTCGTGCAAAATGAGTTGGTAGAGTATGGTGCAAAATGCTACACCCATAACCTACAACATGTATTGGGATATGTGTGGCCGAATTGTGGCTAGCATAACCTTTAACTTAGTCATATGATAATTTCTATATCTTCATATTGATAGTAGGGTTGGCCTATGAAATATCTGTAGCCTAAGTAAGGTGTATGTAGGAGTTAGTGGTTGGTATCAGAGCATCATATTACGAACTTTGTTCTTAAGATTGTGGAGGTTGCCCCCTCGAAGTGGCTCAGTCATATGCTTCATTATTATTCTATTCTTTCAATCATATTTTGATCTATTGCTATGATTCTTGGGACAACTTGAATGTCAAAGGCCTCAAAATCTTCAATTAGGTCCCACACTCGATTTTTGTAGGACCTCATCAAGGAATTCTTTGTAACTTTTAGGGCTCTGACTTGGTTTACTATGAGTTTGTTGTCCCCATAAACTTGCAGCAGTTTGATTCCTTTTTTATTGGCCCATTGAAGGCCACGGATCAAGACTTCATATTCTGCTGCATTTGAAGAGCAACCGAAATGGAACCTGTAGGAAGAGAAAAACTTATTATCCGAAGGGGAAACCAACATTGCCCCAGCAACTACACCATTTTTGCTCCTTGAGCCATCAAAGAACAACTTCTACAAACCATTGGGGTCTTCTTTAGGTCCAATGAGGGAAGACATGGGCTGATTCTCTTCATGTAACAGATAGACACCCATGTCTCTTTCCTCAACACCTTCCAAAGGGTTGAAAAATTGGTTACCTCCCCATAGCTCATCCAAGAACAAGTCTGGAACCTTTTCAGGATGAGTGTTCAGCCCCTGACCAATTGTAAACTCATCCTCATCAAGGATGGTACAATTGAGGTTTATTATCTGGCTGTTGGGGTTCAATATGGAATTGTGCCATGGGTTCAACCTTGATTGAGACCTTAGTCCCATACCTTGTTCTGAATGCCATGTAAGATCAATCTCCTACAAGGTAGCCCCCAATCTTGGTTGTGAACTCTCTGGAAAGACACAATGCAAAGCGAGGGGTGACATCCGGATCAGTACGTCTTGCACCACAACATGCTAGGACAAGCATGCAAGGTTAGGCTCAAATTCCTGATGATACTTGATGGCTTTGTGGAAGAACCATCAAGCTGCAGGATTTCCCTGGTGTGCGGCTCATACTTGATGTTTAGCTGGTCAACAATAGACTTTGGCATGACTGAGGTGTTGGCCCCACTATCCACCAAGCAGTTGTGCACCAAGGAGTCATCGATGATTAATCAGATGTAAAATGGGAGGGTTTGGTCACACCACTTGACTTTTCTCCCAAAGGACTTTTGGCTGCATTGGTGAAGACTTCAGCTTTCTTGCTTGGTTGCTTACTTGCAGCTATAGAAATACTCATCTTGGACAAACCTTCCTAAAGAATGTCTACTTGGCTGGGCATGGCAAGCATATCCCACATTGGTACGCTCACGTTGGATTTCTTCATTTGCTCCACAATGTTGATTGGCATACCCCTAGCCTTTGCATGGGTTTTGGGAGTGGGAGCAACTGCTGCTGGCTTTGTCAGTGAAGGAGCGGTGACAAGAGGTTCTTTGAAAGCTCCCTGATTGTCACCCATATTCCTTCTCTTGAATCTTATGCTTGCTGAGATTGGGACGTGAGTCAGACTAGGGGTGGCCTACTGATTGGACGCATATCACTCCTCTTTCTCACTTACGACTATTGAGGCTTCTGGATGGTTTGACCCCTGATCCGAGCCTTGTTCTTGTGGAGGTTGCTCTTGCTTTGTCAACGTGGGCACCTCTGTGCTTTGGGCCATAAGAGCCTGGTTATATCCATGAGCAACATCTTACTACCATTGATCATTGAACGCTTGGTTGAAGCTATTAGTTGGAACAATGGATTGTCCAAAAGAATGATTCCAAGGCATTGTCCCTTCAGCCTCCTGAGCACCATTGTTCTAAACTGGGACCAAGGAGTTGGAAGGGCCTGCAGTGTTCGGATTATAATTATACTACCTAGCATAGTTAGGCTGCCCTTGTCCTTGGAAACCTCCTTTGTAGGGTGGCCTATTAGCTTGATAAGGCTGCTGCTGAGGCTGATACTGAGCTTGATAAGGCTTGTTGTAAACCTGTTGCCTCTTAACATTGACCACATCATTCCCCAAGGATTGGAGCATGCTTTTCAATTCCAAGTAATTCTTCTGCTTTTGGGAGTCGTTTGATCCACTAGTAGAGGCCTTCTCTTGCTTAGGTGAAGGCACATCAACAATTATTGGCGTTGGAAGTATAACATCAAGTGGAGGAATGACTACAAGAGGTGTTCTGATCTCTAGAAAGAGGCATTGGGGGTCTGGGAGTAAGCTTTCTAGCTTAAACTAGGCAATTTTTTGCCTTGATGGCCATTTCGTATGTATCTGGCAGTATGTCTCCTCCCATAGACTGAGTCATTACAGCTATGTCGCTGTTGAGAGCCTTCAAGTAATACAAGAAAGCAAAGTTCAGAGATGGTGTAACAGCTGCTGAAATTCTATTCCATGCCTTCTGAAATCTCGTATTGAAGTCTTGTATGACTTCATGAGGAGCTCTCTTGATTGTGGTCAGCTGCTTTGCAAGTGACAAATGATCACTCTTATCTGCAAACCTTTTACACAGGGTTGTTCCCAGCTTGTCCTATGAGTGGATAGAATTAGGAGCTAGGCCCGTATACCAGTCCAATGCCTTTCCTTTGAAAGATATAGTCAATATTCTAACAACCATGTCCTCCACTGTGATATTGTGAATGTTGCAGAAGCTAGCTATGTCTGTTATGTGCTCAGTAGAAGTTACAGCTTGGTCTCCTGTGTAATAAGGAACACTTTTGAGGGCTACTACTGGCATAGGATCATATTGTGGTAAGTTCAAAGGGCTTTGGCCACTGAAGCCCACAAAAGCTCTTTGGGGAATCATAGCAGCAAGAGGGGCTGATAAAGATCTTGCGTAGGTATACTTTATGACTGGTTTAGGAGGATAGCTTCTTACGTAAGGGTGAGTATGGGTGAACCTTAACTTTCTTGTTGAGTTTAAAGGTAATTCAACAAACTCAAAAGGAATACCTGCAAAAGTCGATCTTGTAATCACCTTTGGCATGAAAGATAACTACTGCTTTGCCACCAAATAGCTGGGTGTTCTTTGGAGTTGCCAGATGCTGAAGGATGAATGCTACCACTGCTGCAAAATAATCAAAACAACATCAAATTTGACCAATCTTTCATGAAAATGAAAATGAAATGGTAGTTGTCCCATCGGACGTGCCATAATTGTTATAGCTTGGAATTGCACCCTTGTGAGAGAGTTCTTCAGGGTCCCTCACTTCCAGCTATAAGCATGGGGACAACCTCAGGATGTGGGTATCCTATGGTGAAGTTGAACCTCTATTCTTTTTTATGAGGCTAGTTCCTCAAGTGCTTCACTTCAGCTCTTGATCTCACACTAAAATCTACTGTCAGCTAAGAAAAAGGGATAGGAGGATTACTTCAAAAGAAATCTACGCTAAGGGAGGTGATGCATGAAAAGTAAGTGATCCACTTGGTCTGGGGAATGACATTAATTCAACATAAGATAAGTTTGCTTACACAACCTCCTAACCAACTAACTTGCATAAATGTTTCATAAACTAGGCTCAGTGAACCATACGTGAAGCAAAGAGGGATTTCTAAATCCACATTAAGCGTCCATTAATGATGAAAAAGCTCAAGTTCAAACCTGCAACTAACTGAAAACACCTGAAAATAAGCAAGAAAGGACAATAAGGTTGGAAGGACACTTCTTCACAACACTATTGTGCACAAACTAACTCAACACAATTTTTAGACAAAGAGATGGGTAAAATAATCTTTATTGCTTCAAAGGTCTATTACACAGCGATTTTCGCAGAGTGATCCTATCACTAGTTCGGGGAGCATTTACTTGGCTTCAAGGCCTCTATTTATATAGAAAAGGGGGAAGAGAGAAGGGGAAAAAAGAAGTCGCCGATGGTGGGAATTCTGACATTGCACTTTCTTGTTCTCCCTAAATGCGCTGCTCAGGATCACTTGACAATCCTCTCGAGCCCCTCTTGTCTTTAGGTTTTTCTTTTGGCGCATCTGAGAAACCATGTTGTGAGCAGCTGGAATGTCTCTTCTTGGCATGACGCATTTAAGCATCAAACGACGATTGCACATAGTGAACCATGGCGGATGAGAGCCTTCATAACTTCCAGCTACCAGCTGCTTGGACTCTCCTGTGCTCATTGGTCATCCTTGTGCCACTTGTCATTTATTGATTGGTCTTTTCTGCTCCAGCTTACACCACGTGGCAGCGTTTTATTTGTTGCATCATAATTCTTGCGTTGTTGGACCCAACTTAAGTCGATCACTTGGAGAATCCCGATTTACTCTATGCAGAGTAATTTGGGTTCTTTGGCCTTTCCAACTTCGGACTTTCCTAGATCCTTCACTTATAAAGCCTTTTAAGTAGAGTAATTGGAGAAACCCGATTTACTATATATAGAGTAATTCGGGTTCTCTAAGCCTACTTACTTCGGGCTTGTCCATCTTGAATTCTTCTCACTTTGCTATTTCCCAAGCCTTAAGACTTCGAGCTTTTCAAACCCGGGTACTTCCAATGGCTAGTCGCTTATCCTGATTTTGATGTCCATTGGCCTGTCATTTTCTTTGGACACTTGGTCTCGGGCTTCCTTCTCGGCTTATTTCTTTCGGGCAAATCTCTCGAAGGAATTTCTTTGGACAATTTGTCCAAAGGAATTCCTTCGGACTTTTTGTCCACGTCTGTCTTCGGAAACTACCTTTCGGGCTTTTCACAGTGGAATTTCTTGAAGGGTAAGAGACCCTTTGGATTATCTGCATGTCCCCTCGGATTTCCGCAAATGATCCTCCCAAAGGGAAAGATACCCTTCGGGAATTTTGAAATGGTCCTCCCGAAGGGTAACATATCCTTCGAAAAACTTGCAACTGTCCACTTGGAGAAGAAAAAGCCTTTCGGATTTATGAAGTGTACCTTCGGGTTCTTTAAAGATCATTCTAAAAAGTTGAAGAGGACCTTCAGAAAAGTTGACTGGCCCTTTTGCCCTAAGAAGGCCCTTCGGCATTTTGAACAAGACTCGTCCTTTGAAGAACCTAAGAAGCACTATTTTTTAAGACCAAATCGGGTTTGTCAAGCTCTTTTACTTGTTTTGGGTTTTTGACTGCTCACAACTTATGAAGTAATCATGTAGTGCTCCTTGGAGAACTCGAAATACACTGTCCATGAGTAATTCGGGTTTGTAAACCTGAATTACTTATACTTATAAAACCTTTAGAAGTTAAGCACTGCTGGAAACCCGAAGTTGTCATTGCTAGAAAACCCGAAGTTGTCATTGCTGAAAAACCCGAAGTCCTCCCAAAGACTTGCCATTTTTTTGTCTGAAAGCTTTCTGAAATTTTGATGTGGGCCAAAAATGGCCAACAGAATCCATTGCACCTCATATACAACCAGTACTTAACAGTGTAATCCATTTGGCTGCTGCATTTCCAGTATCAACACATGATTATGAATTCGTCTTGACCATGGCAACACACTTTGATAAGGAAAGCAAATTGGTCAAAGATTTAGAGGGTAAGGTGATCATTCGCCTTGATGAGGAATATTTTGATAAAATTTGTCACCTTTCTGAGATTGAAGAATATTATGATTTAACTATGGAATCATTTCAAGAATACTATGACAGAGATCTTGAGAAGTGTAAGAAACATATCAATTCCAAATGGCTCAAGACTCCTCGACCACCATTGCTAGATGGCCCAAGTATTTGTATCGTAGTGACTTTCTGGAGGAGATTGGAGATTTGATTACTCTCCTCAGCAGAGTGAAAGGGTTGTCTACTTCAAACATTTTTCAAGAATGGATGTATCAATACATTTTGGTTATTAAAAGAAACAAGCAAAGAATATTTTGGCGTAAACAAATCAGTTATGCTATTTGTCATCAGCTCTCTGAGGTAGATTCTTCACTCAAGTTTTATATGACTTCATATCTTGTGTATGTTGTAGCCAGTATGAAGTCTTTCTTGGGTCTAAATTTTGTCGACGAAAGGAAAAATGTTCCTGTATATGAGCTCTATCCATAGCTAACTATAAAAGAAAGTGTCAAGCATTACAGGAGAGTTAATGACGCTTTCTTCTATACATTCATTTGCACTCTTGAGAAAGAACTTGAAAAGAAGAGAGTTTCAGATCAGGCATGGGCACATGTCAATAAAGTTGGATGCATTCTTGCGATTCCCAACTTTCACATACATCAGGGTAGGAGGATTTGATCAACAACCTTATATGCTACCCAGATACCCGAGTGATAAACTAATACTAATGGAGATGTGCAGACAAGTGACATATACCTTGGAAAACCTTGGAAACCCTGTTTGGATCCTTTCATTGTAATGATATAAAAAGCTTCGAATAGTAGGGGTGACAATTTGACCTATAGGGTCAAAATTATTAACACCTCCCATTGTACAAGTTGATCCTGTTCTTTCTCAAAATGTTCTTTCACCACCATCTTCACCTCCTAGTGCCACTTTTTTTCAAGTTCTTTCGCAAGGTACACTAGACCAAGTTTTTGATTCATTGTCAAATCTACCCAGTCCTTCAAAGTCATTGGGATCCCCAACTAATTTATATTTCACCCAACAAGATATGGATAAATTTGTCTATACTTTCTTCAAAGACAACAACTCAAGTTCCTATCACTCCAATGTCCAAAATGTCAATAGGAACTAAAGTGGTGGTTACTCCAACCCAAATTCCACTTGTTATTACTACATCCCATTGGTGTCAACCCCATTACCAGATACCTCCGTCACACTGCCTTCCATTCCACTTCACAATCCATTGTTCCTCCCCAAGTATCCCAAGCTTCAACATCCTCTGTCTAAGGAGATCCATCTCCTCTTCCTCCTTGGCTAGCATCACAAACACCTAAGAAGAAGCGAGCAGTGGCACCGGAAGATTTTGGTCAGCTTATGTCAATAAAGCCCAAAACAACAAAGAAAGCCAAAACTACGTCAAGGGTAATTTTTGAATCTGGGCATAAGTATGCTGAAGTTGCAGTGCCTCTCGAAGATAGAAACATTGAAGATATTCAAGCATCCGAATATGCAGTGGGACGAATAGATATTGGGAAACAAACTCATGAAGGTGCAAAGGAAGATTTGCAAGCAACAATGGCCTCCTTGATCGAGAGATATGATAAGGACAAGAAGATCAAAGATCAACTCAAAGTACAAGTAGAACCGTTGACCTCTGCTTTACTAAAAATCACCCAACCTTCTGAGTCTGTTGATCCTATTGTTCATGAAAACACTGAGAAGGCAATTCAACAAGCTAGAGAAAATTGGATCTCAGGGTCAGGCAGTCAATGCTTGTATTGAGAGATTAACATAGGGTACTCAAAGGTTGTGTTCTATCGTTGGATTTTTGAAGAATCTGAGTGAAATGAAAATAGAAATTCAGCAAACAATTAAAACACTCAAGATTTGGAATTAACTGAAAAGGATATTGATACATGGACTCAACTACGCAAATTCAAAATGGAACTTTTGGTTGAGCAGAGGGTCATTCCAAACAGGAAAATGTTCATTGAATATAGGGAAGCTATGAAGAATAAAAGAAAAGTTCTCGAGAATCTAGTTAAAGATCTCGAAGAAGATGAAGATATGTGTGATAATAGGATGTTAGATCTTACGGAGAAAATTGGAGAGCTTCCCTGCCAAGTTAGAAATGACTCTCAGAAAATTCTTCCTGTGGAGACTATTATTCAAAAGTTTACATCTTTGTTTTAAACAAAGATTGAAACAGGTTCTTTCACGCTGGACTCCATTGACAAATTGATTAAATTTCATGTCATTATGGATAAATTACAAAAAATCATGGACAAAAGCAAAGATTTGCTAGTCAACTTAGAAGATTCTATCACAAGGGTACTTGTTTCCAAAAGTACATCCAGCTCAGATAACAGTGAAGTTCAAGCTATATTGAAGAGATATGAGGAATTTTTAGAAAAGAATAAAAATGAAAAAATTCCTGTGTCTAAGGACACTTAGTCTATTTTTGTAATTTTTCATATGTAGTTTTGTTCAATGTAAATTACACGTAGGAAAAGTACACAGTCCTAAGACAAATAGGACTCTGTCAATGAATAAGTCAATGTATTTATGTTTTTCCTATTTTTGTTCATAGCTCCTCTCTATAAATAGGAAGATGCTCTTTGTAGAAAGGATCACCAATGGCTATAGAGGGGAAATACAGCTGAATTGAAAAACAATTTTGAAACTTTGTGTTCATATTGTAAATTTTGAATTCCATTCAATATAAAAAAATCAAGTGATCTTTCAATCTTTGTGTTGAGATAAACTTGTGGTGTGTTGGAGATGTTCTTATGTCTTTTCCATTACACTTTCTTATGAGTCGATTGAATTGTGGTATGAAATTTCTATAAGACAAAAGGTGCGAGGAAGCTGATGTTGGAGTCTTTGAGCTACTTTTTAGTTACTGGGTTTGTGATTACATTGAAGGTGAATTACTGAAGAGACTTTGGGCTGTCAGTTATTCTTTTTTGATAATTTTAATTTTTGTTGGAAATAAGGTGAAGACTTTGGACTGCACTTTATTCTATCTTTTAAGTTTACTTTGCTGGTATTATTCTTATTAATCTTTTGGCTAACAAATCTGAATATCGGTTATATGCTATGTACCTAGAGATATGAAATATTATTGTATATGGGTTGATGGAGATGCCGACATGTGGCACATATCCCCTTAGTTATATGGGTACAATATATTAGGATAATAGAGTAACTTGTGGAAGTAGTACATTGGGTAATGGTCGGCCTACACAAGGATTAGGAGGTTACCCATACATGGGTTAGATAGATGTATATATATAGGAGATGATTATCATGTAAAGATATAAAGTAAGCATTGAGTCTTATATTGTAAGAGGATATTGGAGGTTGTCCCCTCGAAGAGACATTGTGGAGTTATTCCTTCTTAAAGGAGTATTATATGGTGTTTCCCTACCTTAAGGGTATTTCTGCATATATTGAATATCAAAATCAGTACAAGTGGTATCAGAGCTTCGATTTGGGCAATTTGTGGAGTGAAACCCTAGTTTTTTTTTAATCATCAATAACGTTTTATTGGTTGCGATTTTTTCCACAAATTTTTTACTGGATATGGAGAATATTTCAAATAAGTCACAGTAAAAATATCGAGATTTTTTGATTCGTTTTGAGGGATTTATTGTTATTTTAGGGTTTATAATAATTTCGCTATATCTTCCGAAATATAAGGAATTTTTATTCGAAATTTTTACTGGAGATGTAAGCAGATATAAGAGAAGCACAGTCAAAATTTCAGAATTTTTTGAGTTGTTTGGAGTGATTTGTTGCGATTTTATGGATTAGTTTTGACATTTTAGGGTTTCATGAACCCTAATTTTTTAAGGATCATGGAGTTGCAAACATTTTCAGGGGAAGATGATATTGATGCTAAAGAATGGTGGCTCTTTTTGGAGAATCATTTTACAAAAACTTTTGGGCAAAGATGATTACTTCTTTTTTTGTCTGGGCCTGCACTACATTGGTTTGATCAATTGAGTTGTACGGAAAGGTTTTCTTCATGGACAGAAATGGAACAGATCTTTTTAGATCGTTGGGCTATAAAACAAGAAATAGAAAAAGAAGCAGTAGAAGAAGAAGCAGAAGAAGAACAAGAAATAGAAGAATCATCAGAAGAACAAGAAGTAGAAGAAGCAATAGAAGAAAAAACAAATAAAGAAGAAGTAGAAGCAGCAGTAGAAGAAGCAAAAAAAGAAGAAGAAATAAAAGAATCAATAGAAGAACAAGAAGAAGAAGAATTGGATGATAAAGTTTCAAATTATTTGGCTCCAAAGAAATCTGAGTCAATTTTTTAATTTCATGGATGCATTTAAAAGAAAAGGGTTATTGTGTCCATAAACCCTACCAGTAAGTATAACTTCATCAACATGAATGTGTCTAAGCATCTACATGTTCAAACAAAGAATATCAAAGAGCTTCAAGTAGATGGTAAGAATATTTCAATGTTTGAAGATCTAAAGCTCATTATGGAAAAATATGTTTTGCATTCAAATTTTTATGCTTTGGATATGGATGATGTGGATATAGTTCTTGGATATCCATGGTTAGAGACTTTGGGAACAATGAATACTTTTTTGGCAATCACCGGGTCCTTTGACAGGAAAGGAAGAGGGGTTCTCTGCTTAGCAATTGAAATTGCTGGTTGCGGTCGCTCCTCTATCTTTTCTTTGTCGGCCTGCTGGGCTGACTGATTCTCGGACCAGGTGAATACTGCATATGATCATTTGATTGCTTCACCTTCACTTTTGGGTTCATCTTGGTAATTCAAGAAACCAATGTGGGAGTCGCCAGCTGATTCTTCTTGATCCTCCGTGAAGAGATCAACATTATTTTCTTGCTCAAACTCAGGCTGGAAAGAGAAATCATGTTCTGTTTTCAGATATCCAACTACTGAGTTGGTTGGAGGCGCTTTAAGGGCAAAGTTGCTTTATGGGGGAGGAAGACGTTTTGGCTGCCCTTGATCCTTGGTGGCATTGCCTTGATATCGCTGATTCTGAAATGCCCTCCTTGACATATCCCAATTAGGAGCAGACATAGTTAGGGCCATTTGCCTTTTCAAGGCTAGCAGTTTATTTGCCAGCTTTTGCACCATCTGATCCGTGGTGCCTGTAGATGGATACTTAGAAGATGAAGAGGATTTACCTCTGTTAAGATCTCTCTTTATCTTTCCTGCCAAGATAAGGTCATCTTCTAGCTCAGTAGCCAAGTCCTGAGCAACAACAAGGTCAATGTGTCTAGCCCGTCTCAGCAAGAAACTCACTTCAGGCAGCTGTGAGTTGATGAAGAAACACTTGAGATTCTGAAGTGTCGACTGGGCGATCATGAGAATCCTGTGCCTCAGCTTGTCGAACTTGGCAATGAAATCCCTCATAGGTTCATGGGGCTCCTTCATTTGTGTGAGCTGGGCTAGCAAGGCATGTGCATCTTCTGCAGGCTTGAACCTTACTTTGAACTTGGCTTTAAGTGTGTCCCAGTTAGTCATTGATCCAGCTTGCAGATGGTAGAACCACTCTGCAGCAGCGCCTTGTAGGGTCTCCACAAAAAGCCTGACTGTCACGTCTTCAAATTCCACCCCTATCACACCACAGGGTATATTGAAGGCTGCAATGTGTTCATTAGGGTGAACTCTCCCATCTCCAAAGAATTTGGTGAAGTTATTTCTTGAGCTGCGTGGAAGTTCATGCAGAGGTGGAGTCAAATTGAGTGGGCCGAATGAGTTACCCTAGGGGCCTTGAGCCATGATTTGATTATGTAAAAGTGGGATCATAAATCTGGGTGGAGAATGGATAGACAAAGCTCTGCTAGCAGCGGAAAATGAAGCTCTGCCTTGTGTTGGTGGCCTGGTAGGGCTAGGAGGAAGAATCCTAGTTCGTTGAAGGTGAGGTTGTGGAGGAAACAACTCAAAATTACTCTGCTGCACCAACTCAAAAGCAGGGTCAACAACACCTTGGGATTTTTGGCTTTTGGTATAACGTGGAGTTGCCAGATTGCAGAACAAAAATGGAAAAGAGTAGGATCTGCTTCAGCTTGAAGTTTGAGACTTCAAACTGCGCGCTCTTCACCAGCGGAGTTGCCAAAAACTGCTGGGTGAATATTTTGTCGACCAACTAACTGGTGAGCAAAATAGTTCCCATCACCACAGCATAGAGAGATTGGTCGTCCAAAGTTGCAGGTTTACCACATCCAATGGGGACAAATCTCTCCTCTCATCAAGGGGAGGTTCCCTATTAAATATGCAACGCTATATACTATATAGATAAGCAGAAAGTAAGACACAGGGGTGGGATAAACCATCCATCTCTCTTTTTTCAGAGATGATGCTAACAAATAGAGGAGAAATCCTGGGTGATTGGTGAAGGTACTTCTCTTCTTTTAGAAGTAACATTCAGTCAGGAGCCAGATCTCTTCCTAGATAGTAGAAATCCTGGTGAAGCGACAGAAGGCACTTCCCTTCTTTCAGAAGTGCTTGTTCTTGCAGGCAACAAGAATCTTTCTGGTAACAAGCAACTGATAACAGAGTATAGAGTAACCAGCAATCTAAGATGTAGCACAAAGTCTCCACCTTGACTGCCCAAGAGTGAGATACGAAGAACAATGGGGGCACAAAGTCATCCCGAGGTCCTTTACATAGAAATAAACTAAAAACACACACTGAAAACAATTATGTCAACACAAAGTCTGAAAATAACTAGTTTCAGGACACCTTCCTTATCACTTCTACTAGCTCTGCTTGTTAAATTAAATAAACAAGAACACATTCCGAAGATAGACATAAGAACAATCTCCTAAAATGATTCAAGCTATACAGTACAAAGTCTGCGAATCACTTGCTTTCTCATTCAGATAAAATAATATGAAATACAATCTGAGCTCAAAGTCTCAATATTCGCCTTTCAATTTGGGCATAGTTTTGCTTCTGTGGTCAAAAAGATCTCCCTTGTAACAAATGAGAGATTACAATATATAGCCCTTCAAGAAAGACTTGGGCGCTTGTTTTCATGAAAAAGGCCCATGTTGAATTGAATGCCTTCAATGCCCTTCAGTTCTGTCTGGAAGGACCATGCTGGGAACAGTGTATTACCATAACTATGGCGTGTCTATTCCTCTAATATGTCTCTTCTTAGTATGGACTATTTGGTCCTTTTCTTGATGTTTGCGCAGCTATCCAATTCGCCATTACTTCATGGAAGAAAAACAGGCTTGCGTCTTTGATTTGGTGCGCTCAGAAATCTACTTGATCCATTGTTTCACCTACTAGAAATAACTCTTTTGAAGATATTTCTGGTCCTTTGGACTCGCACCTCTCTTCACTGCTTAAGTGCTTCTTTGCTCTCTGGTTGAACCATCGCTTTAATTGAACTTGCCTTTGGAATCGTCCATGTTGCTTCTTTGTCCTTTCTAGCCCTTCTTGTCTAAGTCTTTGGGGGGTCCTTTCTACGTCTTTAACAAGTGGCAAGTTCCGCTATTATGAAACTCATTAGAAACTTACGGAAAATGGGATCCACGACACGTCTTGCCCGAGCAACTTCAAAAGGGGAACGCGGATGCAAACACTTGTCACGTTCCGCTGAGTCATAACAGGACACATGACGTATTCTGCTTAACTTATAGAAGCTTTAGAAACCTTTTGAGGGTCTTGCGGAATATGACACGTGGCGGCTTCCGCTGCACTTTGTCTTTTTCCATCGGGCGTTTTTTTGCGGGCTTTTCTCTTCAGTCGGGATTTTCCTTCTCTTTCTTCGGGCTCTCTTCTCGGGTGAATTCTTTCGGACAAAATGTCCGAAGGATTTTTGCCTTAGTCATTTTCTCGTGGAAAACACTTCCGAAAGAATTCTAACGGCTCTTTCACTTAATAATTTCCTTCGGACAAAAAGTCCGAAGGAAATGTTCCCTGTCGGCCTTTGAACAAATCCGAAGGAATTTTATCTTTTCGGTCAGTCGCTTGGTTCTTCCTTTAAGTTCTGCGCTTTATTTGAATTTCAACAGATATTCCCTTACTTCAAATTTGATGTCTTGGGGCTGTCAATGGTCGCTAGCCGCTTGAACCATGTTGAACCTTAAACTTTTGAACCCGCTGAAAGTACATTGGTTCATTGGTTCATTCTGTCTCTTTTGTTCCATCGCTTCTTGGTTCAATCGCTTTCCTGCTCCTTGGTTGAACCATCCGTTGAACCACCTGTTTGCTGCTTCTTTCCTTGACTGAGGCCACCTTTGAACCCATGAACCATTGATCTTTGAACTCTTTCAGTTCAAGGTTCAATTGGTTCATTGGTTCATCTTTTGTCCGTCATTTGTTCTTTCTAAGCTCTTTGATCTTCATCGCACTGGTTGAACCTTTGAACCTGTGAACTCGTTGAACCTTATGGTTCAAGGTTCAACGGTTCCATCGGTTCATTCTTTTTATTTGGCTAAGTCCTTTTGATCTTTTTGAACCAAACGCGTTGAACCATTTGGTCGTTGAACCTGTTGAACCATTGATCTCGTTGAACCTTTGAACCAAAGTGGTTCAATGGTTCAACCCTTCTTCTCTTTGACAAGTGTTTTGAAGCCGTTGAACCTTGAAGCAGTTGAACTTTGAACCTTGACAAATGCGCATAACTCTTGTTGATGACGTTGAACCTTTGAACTCACTGAACCCGTTGAACCAAAATGGTTCAAGGTTAAACGGTTCAATGGTTCAATGGTTCAATCCTTGCTTAGAAGCTTGCCGATGGACATTTTGGTTGAATCTTGTCGTTGAACCAACCTTGAAATCGCCTAAGTGTTGAGAGCTTGCTTCTTTCCTGCAGAGTCCGTAGAAATCAACCTGCGAAGCCTGTAAAACTTGCCATGCAGAGTCCGTAGATTTTCTTCCTGCAGAGTCCGTAGATTCAAGCCTGCAGAGTCCGTAGATTTTTTGAGAAGCTTGAAAAATGAGGAATTTGAATGCTTAGAACAAATTTCGAAAAGGGAGACAATTTTGCTCTATTGAACCAAAATAGTTCATAGGTTGTTCCAAAAATGAGTGATATTTTTGGGGGACAATAGCTGGCTCCAGTTGGGGAACTTCCTTCAGTTGAAAACTTGGAACAGCTGAGGGGAGTAGAAACAGAATCTCCAGTGCCTTGAAGTATGCCATTGGGCTATGGAGTCATGCTACCCAAAAAGAAAGGCTCCAAAAAACGAAAATGAAAAGCAAAAAATAGAACTAAAGACTATACAACTATACATATGTACAGATGATCTTATATGATGCCTCAAGATTTGAAGCACTTCAGATGCCGCCCATTGTGAGACAGTGAAAATGGTGTGCCATCTTGATAAACCAACAGGTAACTATTGTCCCCAGAAACGATGACGGGCGAATGGAACTCTCCACCATGAAACCAATTTTCTGTGTCTTCCTCTTGTCTCTTTCTTCTTCTTGCCCCATGGCAGGACGTGGTCTTCAAACTAAAAACCATAACTCCTTGCTCCCTTGGCGAAGAGTTCCTTTTGCTGACTTTGGAGTACAACAGTATGGTCCACCATCATAGCTTGTTGTTCTGCTGGTCCAGTTTAGCACATGCTTTGTTTGTCAACATCAAACTCTTGACAAACCATCAATTCAACATTTCCTTTGGTATGGAGGAGTTTGATCTCTTCATCCTGAGCAGTCTTCAATCCGAGCAACAAAGATTCACATCCAGCGGTGTTGTTGGTGTCACTGAACTGCAACTTGCATGAAAGAAAAATATTTCTTTGAGGAGATATCAACACAATCTCAGCTCGAGCATTAGTGGAAGAATCGCTGCCATTGGATTCTAGGATCCAAGCATCATCAGAAGCTGATCTTCTATCAGATTTCTCTTCATGGGAGATGGAAGATCCTTCTTCATTTGTACTGCGCCCTACCAATTCTTCTGATGCCTTTTTTGGATCAAATCCTGGATTGCCAGCTACGGGACTTTCATCCGCTGAGACATGAGCATCCTTTGTGGTCAAAAAGTAATTGCCCCTGCCTGAAGGCTCAAACCGAATTTGAGCTGCAGACGCTGACGTTTGGGTGACCACAATTTTTGTCTCAGACAAGTCCACACTTAGTTCTCCACCAATGTTTAACTGCTCAGGGTGGGCTTGTAGGAATTCAAATTCAGTCATTTGAATTTTGGATTTTTTGACATGATCAATTATATCAGTAGATTGAAATGGACTTGGAAGAGGGGATGGGAATTCATCCTTTTGGTTTTCGGGAGGGGAAGGATTGGGCTGCGAATTTGAAGTAGGTGCAGAAATGTTCGATGTACTTACTTTTTTGGCAATCACTGGGTCCTTTGACTGGAAAGGAAGAGGGGTTCTCTGCTTAGCAATTGAAATTGTTGGTTGGGATCGCTCCTCTATCTTTTCTTTGTCGCCCTGCTGGGCTGATTGATTCTCAGACCGGGTGAATACTGCATATGATCCTTCGATTGCTTCACCTTCACTTCTGAGTTCATCTTGGGAATTCAGGAAACCAACGTGGGAGTCGCCAGCTGATTCTTTTTGATCCTCCGTGAAGAGATCAACATCATTTTCTTGCTCAAACTCAGGTTGGAAAGAGAAATCATGTTCAGTTTCCAGATATCCAACTGCTGAGTTGGTTGGAGGCGCTTCAAGGGCAAGGTTCCTTTGTGCGGGAGGAAGACGATTTCGCTGCCCTTGATTTCTAGCGGCATTGCCTTGATATGGCTGATTCTGAAATGCCCTCCTTGGCATATTCCGATTAGGAGGAGCAGACATACATAGAGCCATTTGCCTTTTCAAGGCTAGCAGTTCATTTGCCAGCTTTTGCACCATCTGATCCGTGGTGCCTGTAGATGGATACTCAGAAGATGAAGAGGATTTATCTCTGTTAGGATCGCTCCTTATCTTTCCTGTCAAGATAAGGTCATCTTCTAGCTCAGTAGCCAAGTCCTGAGCAACAACAAGGTCAATGTGTCTAGCCCGTCTTAGCAAGAAACTCACTTCAGGCAGCTGTGAGTTGATGAAGAAACACTTGAGATTCTGAAGTGTCGACTGGGCGATCATGAGAATCATGTGCCTCAGCTTGTCGAACTTGGCAATGAAATCCCTCATAGGTTCATGGGGCTCCTTCTTCATTTGTGTGAGTTGGGCTAGCAAGGCATGTGCATCTTCTGCAGGCTTGAACCTTGCTTCGAACTTGGCTTTAAGTGTGTCCCAGTTAGTCACTGATCCAGCTTGCAGATGGTAGAACCACTCTGCAGCAGCGCCTTGTAGGGTCTCCACAAAAAGCCTGACTTTCACGTCTTCAAATTCCACCCCTATCACACCACAGGCTATACTGAAGGCTGTAATATGTTCATCAGGGTGAACTCTCCCATCTCCAAAGAATTTGGTGAAGTTTTTTCTTGAGCTGCGTGGAAGTTCATGCAGAGGTGGAGTCAAATTGAGTGGGCCGATTGAGTTACCCTAGGGGCCTTGAGCCATGATTTGATTATGTAAAAGTGGGATCACAAATTTGGGTGGAGAATGGATATGCAAAGCTCTACTAGCAGCAGAAAATGAAGCTCTACCTTGTGTTGGTGGCCTGGTAGGGCTAGGAGGAAGACTCTTAGTTCGTTGAAGGTGAGGTTGTGGAGGAAACAACTCAAAATTACTCTGCTGCACCAACTCAAAAGCAGGGTCAACAACACCTTGGGATTTTTGGCTTCTGGTATAACGTGGAGTTGTCAGATTGCAAAAAAAATGGAAAAGAGCAGGATCTGCTTCAGCTTGAAGTTTGAGACTTCAAACTGCGCGCTCTTCCCCAGTGGAGTTGCCAAAACTGCTGGGTGAATATTTTGTCGACCAGCTAACTGGTGAGCAAAATAGTTCCTATCACCACAGCATAGAGAGATTGGTCGTCCAAAGTTGCAGGTTTACCACATCCAATGGGGACAAATCTCTCCTCTCATCAAGGGGAGGTTCCCTATTAAATATGCAGCGTTATATACTATATATATAAGCAGAAAGTAAGACATATTGGTGGGATAAGCCATCCATCTCTCTTTTTTCAAAGATGATGCTAACAAACAGAGGAGAAATCATGGGTGATTGGTAAAGGTACTTCTCTTCTTTCAGAAGTAACATTCAGCCAAGAGCCAGATCTCTTCCTGGTAGTAGAAATCCTGGTGAAGCGACAAAAGGCACTTCTTTTTTTTCAGAAGTGCTTGTTCTTGCAGGCAACAAGAATCTTTCTGGTAACAAGCGACTGGTAACAGAGTACAGAGTAACCAGCAATCTAAGATGTAGCACAAAGTCTTCACCTTGACTGCCCAAGAGTGAGACACGAAGAACAATGGGGGCACAAAGTCGTCTCAAGGTCCTTTACACAGAAAAAAACTAAAAACACACACTGAAAACAATTATGTCAGCACAAAGTCTGAAAGTAATTGGTTTCAGGACACCGTCCTTATCACTTCCACTAGCTTTGCTTGTTAAATTAAATAAACAAGAACACATTCAGAAGATAGACATAAGAACAATCTCTTAAAATAATTCAAGCTATACAACACAAAGTCTACGAATCACTTGCTTTCTTATTCAGATAAAATAATATGAAATACAATCTGAGCTCAAAGTCTCAGTATTCGCCTTTCAATTTGGGCATAGTTTTGCTTCTGTGGTCAAAAAGATCTCCTTTGTAACAAATGAGAGATTACAATATATAGCGCTTCAAGAAAGACTTGGGTACTTGTTTTCATGAAAAAGGCCCATGCTGAATTGAATGCCTTCAATGCGCCTTCAGTTCTGTCTGGAAGGACCATGCTGGAAACAGTGCATTACCATAACTATGGCGTGTCCATTCCTCTAATATGTCTCTTCTTAGTATGGACTGTTTGGTCCTTTTCCTGATGTCTGTGCAGCTGTCCAATTCGCCATTACTTCATGGAAGAAAAACAGGCTTGCGTCCTTGATTTGGTGCGCTCAGAAGTCTACTTGATCCACTGTTTCACCTACTAGAAATAACTCTTTTGAAGATATTTCTGGTCCTTTGGTCTCGCTCCTCTCTTCACTGCTTAAGCACTTCTTTGCTCTCTGGTTGAACCATCGCTTTAATTGAACTTGCCTTTGGAATCGTCCATGTTGCTTCTTTGTCCTTTCTAGCCCTTCTTGTCTAAGTCTTTGGGGGGTCCTTTCTACGTCTTTAACAAGTGGCAAGTTCCGCTATTATGAAACTCATTAGAAACTTACGGAAAATGGGATCCACGACACGTCTTGCCCGAGCAACTTCAAAAGGGGAACGCGGATGCAAACACTTGTCACGTTCCGCTGAGTCATAACAGGACACATGACGTATTCTGCTTAACTTATAGAAGCTTTAGAAACCTTTTGAGGGTCTTGCGGAAGATGACATGTGGCGGCTTCCGCTGCACTTTGTCTTTTTCCATCGGGCGTTTTTCTGCGGGCTTTTCTCTTCAGTCGGGATTTTCCTTCTCTTTCTTCGGGCTCTCTTCTCGGGTGAATTCGTTCGGACAAAATGTCTGAAGGATTTTTGCCTTAGTCATTTTCTCGCGGAAAACACTTCCGAAAGAATTCTAACGGCTCTTTCACTTAATAATTTCCTTCGGACAAAAAGTCCGAAGGAAATGTTCCCTGTCGGCCTTTGAACAAATCCGAAGGAATTTTATCTTTTCGGTCAGTCGCTTGGTTCTTCCTTTAAGTTTTGCGCTTTATTTGAATTTCAACAGATATTCCCTTACTTCAAATTTGATGTCTTGGGGCTGTCAATGGTCGCTAGCCGCTTGAACCATGTTGAACCTTAAACTTTTGAACCCGCTGAAAGTACATTGGTTCATTGGTTCATTCTGTCTCTTTTGTTCCATCGCTTCTTGGTTCAATCGCTTTCCTGCTCCTTGGTTGAACCATCCATTGAAACACTTGTTTGCTGCTTCTTTCCTTGACTGAGGCCACCTTTGAACCCATGAACCATTGAACTTTGAACTCTTTCGGTTTAAGGTTCAATCGGTTCATTGGTTCATCCTTTGTCCGTCACTTGTTCTTTTTAAGCTCTTTGATCTTCATCGCACTGGTTGAACTTTTGAACCTGTGAACTCGTTGAACCTTATGGTTCAAGGTTCAACGGTTCCATCGGTTCATTCTTTTTATTTGGCTAAGTCCTTTTGATCTTTTTGAACCAAACGCGTTGAACCATTTGGTCGTTGAACCTGTTGAACCATTGAACCGGTTGAACCTTTGAACCAAAGTGGTTTAATGGTTCAACGGTTCAATGGTTCAAGCCTTCTTCTGTTTGACAAGTGTTTTGAAGCCGTTGAACCTTGAAGCGGTTGAACTTTGAACGTTGACAAATGCGCTTAACTCTTGCTGATGACGTTGAACCTTTGAACCCATTGAACCCATTGAACCAAAATGGTTCAAGGTTCAACGGTTCAATGGTTCAATCCTTGCTTAGAAGCTTGCCGATGGACATTTTGGTTGAATCTTGTCGTTGAACCAACCTTGAAATCGCCTAAGTGTTGAGAGCTTGCTTCTTTCCTGCAGAGTCTGTAGAAATCAACCTGCGAAGCCCGTAGAACTTGCCCTGCAGAGTCCATAAATTTTCTTCCTGCAGAGTCCGTAGATTCAAGCCTGTAGAGTCCGTAGATTCAAGCCTGCAGAGTCCGTAGATTTTCTGAGAAGCTTGAAAAATGAGGAATTTGAATGCTCAGAACAAATTTCGAAAAGTGAAGAGACAATTTTGGTCTGTTGAACCAAAATAGTTCATAGGTTGTCCCAAAAATGAGTGATATTTTTGGGGGACAACAAATAGTAATTGGGTTCTTACTTGCTACATGTGGAGTCTTTTCCCTCAAATTTTTCAATAAGACTTATCTCCATTATGTCCCACCACAAACTTGACTTTCATAGGACGTTGACTTCCATTGAAAATACATCCTTTACAATAAGATAATTTGACCATGACAAGTGACGCACCCTTGATTGATTTAAACTCTAGACCTAATACTTTGACATATAAGATATTTAAACAAAATGACGATGTATAAATAGCTTATACAAACTGACTTAGAAAACACAACTTACAGATGTTGACATTAGGATTATGACGATATTTAAATTCATACATCCAATGTCTTGACAATGACAACTTAACTTCAATATCTGATATAGCCTAAGGCTACTATTAGAAATTAAACTTATTAATAATCTAAGACACTTGCCAATTTATCTAAACAAAAATTAACTTAAAAATGAATGGCATATTGACTTATAATAATTGAATACTAAAAATTTCAACCTTGCAAATTTTAAACTAGAAAATAAAGTATCACCTAGAAAAGAATATTGATAAATACCAATAATTATGGACTTCACCGAATATCTATACAATAAAATTGATGTAGATTAAGAAGATTCCGAACGAAGACTTGACAGGTCATGTGGTCAATGATCTAACAGAAATGACAGTGATTTTTTGTATTGACAGGTGCACGGGGATTGCAAATGTATGATGTTATGTCCCCTTTTTCAAATAAAGTAAAAAATAATAAAGTTAATATTTTAAGTTGTCTAAGTGACTTTTTATTTTACTAAAAGGTGACAACTTAATATTAGTTTATTATTATTAGAAATAAAAGAAAAGGGTGAACAAATGAAAAAGTGAATAAAAGAGAAAGGGTAAGAATGAAAAGTAAAACTCTAAACCTAAAAGTGACAATTGAGTCTATATATTGAGAGTTCTCTCTCATTTGTATTCATTCAAGTTTATGATCAATATATTTTCTCAATTTGTTGATCTTCATAGTTGTTTAGGTTTTTCAACATAAGGATGAAAACCCTTATTGGTTGAAAATGGTTGTGGGGACAAAAACCTCAATCTTTCATGATTTAGGGTTTGAGGATGAAAACTCTCCTATCTTTTGAGGTGATTCCATATAGAGATCGCAATTGTTCAGACAAATCAGAGTATTTTCAAATTTCAGTTAGCTGCAAGGTATTATCAATTTTCATATTTTTTTTAGGGTTTATTAGATTAGCAAATCAGGGCTTTCTATTGTAGAAAGGGTTGTTGTGCCCTAGAAGAGGCCGCCTTAACTTTTGGAGGCTGTTGAACCTCAAATTGCAGCCATGTGGGACTACTATGTAGGCTTTGGTGAGGGGTTACAATGGTATTCACTTTGCTGGCAGCCAATCTTTTCATTTCAACAATTGCATGTTGTTGTAATTCAATTTTAGCTAGCCGATCTTTCCATTTAAACAATTACATGTTACTATAACTCATTCATAGCCAGCTGTACCTTCATTTACAGCTGTCATAACATTAAAATCAATTAAGTTGTGCCATCCAACACTGCTCTTGTAAGTGTTATGTTGCTGGATATTGATAATAAACTAGGGCTTTCTCTACTGTTGATGATTAGTTTGTGTAAACATTCATATTTTCTACTCAATACAAGAAGGATTTCAGTGAAGTTTTCAATTGGGTCTTCAATACTTGTGTTGCATGTGTTGTTTAGTATTTTGTTGATGTCCCACTGTTGAAAAGGAATCACAGCAAATTCCAGAATTCAAATAATTCTCCAAAAGGGACATTACAATGGTATCAAAGAATATGATCCTCCCAACCTACAGGGTAAGAGATAGAATGGACAAGCATTTGCAAGAGTATTAGAATAGCATGCCAAATCTAGTAGCATCAATAAAAATACAGCTGAATAGAAAAGAGTCAGAAAAAGAAGAATGGTAGCAACAACTTAGAATTGATTATGAAGCCTATTGTGAAGAATATTATAATCTAAAATTGAAAGTTCAAGCTAACATAACCCTCTGAGATTTCTCTGACTTAATAAGGAGTCATGAGCCAAGAAGAAGAGGAAGAAGGATCATTCAAAATCGTTGGAGCAAGCTTCCCATATATGATGAAAAGTTTGACTTTACCTTAGAAGAATTCTCAAAGATCCTTGAAGAAGGTAGTAGAAAATTAAAAGAGGTCAAGGAGCAAGAAATTGACAATTATTGCACACTTGAAGTGGACGAGAAAGCAGAATCTTTCTCACCAGTTTCTAGAGCTAGTGAGTCTCTCTCGAGTCAGTCCAAAAGCTCAGGTTTTGGGAGTTGGATTGAAGTCCCTGCTTTATTTGATCACCTAAAGGATGTCAGAAGTGCCCAGGCTACTGAATTTGTCTTACAAGAGCAAAAAACTACAGGATTAACACAAATAAATTCCATTGCAACGGATTCATTTTGTCAGCAGAACCCTGTTTTAGGTCTGACCAAAAACAAATTTTGCAAGGGCACTAAATATTCTCTTGGAAGGCTTCCTGAGACCGTGGCTGTGACCAAGTTAACTACATGCATTGTTCCAAGTCTTATCTGTAGGACGAAATCTCATGAAATCTTGACTTCTGATGACAAATGGAATGTTAATGCCTGCAAATCTACAGATTTCAAAGGTTGCAATCATGGATATCCATATGCTCTTAATACATTGTCATCTACAATAGATAATACAAATCTATATGTAAGGAATTCGGTTCATTCATCAGTTACAGACCAAAGTATCACAAGCAAAATAAATACAACATTATCATCTAACTTTAGTGATAAGAAGACTATGACCGTGAGAAAAAGCAAACTCCAAGAAATGAGAGAAACATCAGAGTATACCAACGGGAATATGTCATCAGGCACGTTATCTTTAGTGCATATTGAGCAAGTTAAGGAAGAAATAGTGTGTTCAGAGTCTATTATGGACACTAGGGTGATTGAACTTCCAGAATGTTTGGACTGGAATTACATTTATGGAAGGTCCATTCCTATGAATATCTCTCTACTGTATGTACTACAAAAATATGCATATGATGAAAAAATAGATCCTTTTCAAAAATATGGGAAGGAAGCTCAACTAGTACCGAAGCAGCGGATAGTTATTTTTTAGGACAGAGTAGAAGGCCCATTAATTTAAACCCATTTGAAACAGTGGATGTTGGCACATCAACAGTGCAAGAGTCATTATGCACTTTGACCAACATGCGTGCAGAATTTCTGAAGCAATTTTATAAGCTGATCTTTGGAACTGCATTTCTTAGAGAACCTGGTGGCTGACAATAATATATATTTGAAATATGTAACTTTTGTAATTGATTCAAAGGAGAAAATGGTGGACTTCTGCTCAAGAATTTTTTGCTTCAGCTCACGGAATACTGCAGGGACCTAGTTGCTGATCTATTAGTAGTCCTTAAGAGTCACAGTTCAATCCAGCAAGGAAGAACATGCTTTAGACACTTCTCAATTTCTTCTCCAAGTGTTTACAGTGCTTGCAAATGGTGCAGCTGATTATTCACAAGAAGTTCAATGGAAGAAGCTTCCCTTGCATCCACTAGATTCAGAGATAAATGATGCAGCATGTGAAATGGACAAATCAAGCAAGGTATCTTTTCTTAAACCTCTTCCTTGTGTTCTAAATAAGGGAAGCTATGGTTCCACTGAAGTCTTTCTGGATACGTATTTTCGGCTTCTAACAGGGGACTATTTTGCAAAATTGAAAAGTGGTATATCTGCATTGAAGGCTAATCAACTGGATCCAAGAGACATGAGGGTTTGGGTCAATTGCAATAAGGAGTGAAAAGTTAGGCAGAAAATTCAATAGCCATTGTGCTATTTCTATGACTGGAAACCTTCTATGTATTTATGATGATGTTGGAAATTTTGACAGTCCTATTCGGGGAATTGCATCACGGTGTAAGAAAGGTAATGTCCAGAATATGTGGACAGCAATGCTTGAGTTAGTGTGGGATCAAAAATGTCTTTGGAATGGAGATTTTCTATTAGCAAAAAAAGCTTTAGCTTAAGCTTGCTCTATGTGGCCTGAAGAAGGTTGTTTACATCTTATTCATTGTGCCATTTGCATGGGGCTTGCAAGGGAAGGTTTCAGCTCTCAGTTCTTGTTGATGATTGTACACAGTCTTCTTAAAGCACAAGATATTAGCCACTTTTCACTTCCGATGGTTTCTATCATGCTTGCACAAGTAGAAGCTAGCATAGCCAGGGGGAAGACAAGGTGGGAGAGATACCTTCATCTAGAATGGTTAACATGGCCAATACAGATGAGAAGCACAAAGTTATTATTTTAGATGCTTTTACTTGCAGAGCGGTCTAGAGCTATCCCATAAGGAGCCATTTGGAATTGTAAATTTCCAAGGATGAATTGGGATCCAGGTATTACAAAGTTGGTCAGTTGGAGTAAGTCAAAGCAGTGGAGCTTGCAATTGCTTGAGGACAAGCAATCTTTAGGAAGGGCGAACTGTCATCTCCCATTTTTCAAATAAAGTAAAAAGTAATAAAGTTAATATTTGAAGTTATTTAAGTGTCTTACTTTTTATTTTATTAAAAAGTGACAACTTAATATTACTTTATTATTATTAGAAATAAAAGAAAATGGTGAAAAAATGAAAATAAAAAAAGGGGTATGAGTGAAAAGTAAAACCCTAAATCTAAAAGTGTAACCCTAACCTTAAAGTGATAATTGAGTCTATATATTGAGATTGATCTCTCATTTGTATTCATTCAAGTTTATGATCAATATAGTTTCTCAATTTATTGAGCTTCATAGTTCTTCGAGTTTTTCAACATAAGGACGAAAACCCTTATTGGTTGATGATAGTTGTGTTGACAGTTCTTCCATAGGCCAAAATTGTCAACCTTACTATTCGGAAGATGGACTTATGGTAACATTTTGTCTTGTAAATCAGTTTTTTGGGGTTCTTAAATAGACACCTACAGCCATGTAAACTGGTAAAGACACCTACAACCATGCAAATCCCAAGGAGCCATCTACAACCATCATATAAAGCATGCAGTCTGTTTGAGGGAAAGACACCTATAGCACGTTCAAAGGCCATATCCCTTATTCAAAATGTCACATACAATCTTAAAGCTCCAGCCTTGTAGAAGGAACGACTTTGTGAGGTGTATAGGAGCCAATGAAGAATTAATAGCTACATCCATCCTTGAAGTTAACCTACAAGCCTGTAGGTTCACTTTCAATGAAAGCACGGGATCAAAGGCAACATCATGTAGGTTTAGTTTCTCGGATTTTTTCCTAGGTGGTTCAACAAAAGGACGTGGGTGGATTTAGGGTACAAGCTTTGTTGGTGGAGTGGTTCCAATACTTAGCCCCAAGGCTCATAAATTGGCTCGATACATGTTGAAAGTTTTCGATAAAAATACTATTTACCGTGCTCTTGATTCTCTACAACCTTCACCTAAAACATGGGATGATCTACTTGAGGATGTTACAGGTGTCCTGGGTTGCGACTGAAGATACATATGTTCTACTTGTTGAGACATACTGCATATCTAGACTGTTTGAAAAGGCAGAGGTTGTTTTGCATGCGATGTGCAAACATGGTTATTCTTATAGGGTTATTGCGTACAATACATTAATTAATGCCTTAGGCAAGGTTAGAAATATGCACAAAGCAAAGGAAATTAAATTGAAGGAAGATATCCTTCGGAGAATTTGCAAACAAAAACCCACAGCCATAAAAAAATAGGAATACTTAGGAGAATTTGCAAGTCAAAAAGCTTGGGTGACTTACAAAAAGCCCGGGTGACTTACAAAAACCTTGGGTGCCCTACAAAAAGCCCGGGTGCCCTTCAATTCTTTCGAAAACCCAGTTCCGAAGGACACCTGCCCTTGCGAAGGCCACTTGGTCAGTGAAATGGACCTTTCCAGAAGCCCTTGCGAAGGGCACAGAGGAGAGACAGAAGCCCTTGCAGAGAGCACTTGGTTGGTGGCAGAACCCTTCAAAAGGTCCGAAGGGCATGAAAAGATAGCCAAATGAGACGAATTCCTTCGAACTTTTTGTTTGAAGGATTTCCTTTGGACTTTTTGTCCGAAGAAATTCGAGAGAGAAGAAAAACCCGCAGAATGGAAGAATTCTGGAAGAATTCAAGAAGGGCAGGAAATAAAGAATTCCGAAAAAATTCAAGGGAGATAAAATAAAGTCCAAAGGAAATGAGAATAAACATAAAGCCCTCGGGAATTTGAAAACCAGAAAGCCCGAGGCATATAGAAGGAATAAATTCAGGAAAATTGGCACGTAGAAATCCAAGGGAATTTACAAATCGCAAAAAACCCGAAGAAATGAGAAACAAGGCAAAGAAAGAAAAGGAGGGAAGATATCCTTCAGACTTTTTGTCCGAATGAATACTTTGGGAAAATTGCAAGCAAGAAATACAGCCAAAAAAAAAGTGCGCAAAAAAGAATAAAGGCCATAGAAATTAAAAGGAGATAACAAAAAATCCAAGACCATGGGAAATCCGCAGATAACAAAAGAATATCCGAAAGAATTAGGCTAAGGGGTTGAAATAGGATAATAGACCAAATATAGATAAGATTATCAGAAAATAGAATCTTGCCAAAAATAGATAAGCCACGAACAGGGCAAACCAGAATAAGAGAAAATACATGCAAGCAAAGGCTATTTTCGGTTGATTGGTCAAAGCTTCAGTTGACTGGTTGTTGAAGTCAAGCTCATCTTCGGGTCAAACTCGTGCTTTCAAACGTTCCAACTCAGCTTCCAACGTTTCAATTCAAGTTCTAATTTTAGCAGGGCGTGGATTTCATGTATGCTCTTGTTTATCTCGTGCTTTCAAATGATCAAACGGCTCAAGAGGAAGTCCATATTTGGAGGTGGGCGTAGCATTTTGCATGATAAGAGTTTGACTTTCAACAAACCCACCGTCAATTTCCTCTAACGCCAAGGAGCTTCATGCAAGACAAATAGATTTTTTGTGAAGGCTGAGTTGGACGGATTTAGCCTCTCTCCTATTTTTCCAACGCCAACTTTTGGCTGTTGTAATTTTCTATATAAGTTGGCTTTTCAGCCTTGAATTGTATCCCTCTCTTGGTAAGACTAGACTCTGCCATTGGTGAGTTGTGTAACCTCTTCAATCAATAGAAGGATTGTACTTTCAGATTTCAAGTGCTGGTATAGTGTACATTCATTTAGCAATTTGCATATGTGGTAGATTTCTCTCCCTTCCCAAATTCTGATTCGTATCTAGTTGCTAGCTCATCATATTATGCAGGTCGTGTTCAGTGTTATGTATGTCTTTTGCTGAAGCTGTAAGTGGATGTTAGGTGGCTGCAAAGTGTCTTGTATTAGACCTCTCTCCATCATTTTCCCTCATATTTTGATCATTGGATCGAACCTTCTCATAAAATGTTTATGCATAGTGATAAATTAAAATCAAAGGTCTTCTTTTTCCCTTGGTTGATTCAGTGTTCAAGGTTCCAAGTAGAGTGGATCAATATTTTGGTGTATCACTGTCATTAGGTAGGATTTCCCTTTCAAGTTTTTTTCTCCCTTTTCCATGGTAGAGTCGCAACACAGAGTAGAGATCCATTGATACATCTTACAGGAACCAGCCTTCTTTGGAGGTTCTTTTCACCATTGACGCACCCACCCTCGTGAGAAGATCCTATTGTTTCAACCGGAGAGAGGATTGACCATTTCAACATGTCTTCGATTCAGGGTGCAACTCCAGGTTGACAACAGTTTTTGGCATGTCCGGTGGGACCATGACAAAAGTTCTTTACATAGAGCTTTCGCAGCAGCGGAGGATATTCATCTACATCCAGTTGCAGAGTTCATAGCATCATTCAGAAAATCCATTCATGCCAAAGGTTACCACAAGATCAGCAAGTAAAGGTATTCCTTTTGAATTTGTAACTTATAAAAGAGCAAGGTCTAGAGGGCAAATCCATATCCTCAAAGGGAATATTTACCTCCCCCTCATCCTATCATTCTAAACACTGCAATCCCCACCATCCAGATGGCCGTTAGAAATCAAGTGTTTGCTCCATTCAATAGGGGAAGTCCACTGAATCTAGCACAGTTAGATGACATTCCTGTATCTGCCCTCAAAAGTATTCCATTCTTTTCAGGAGAAAATCAAACAACCCCTATTGAGCATATCCAGGATGTGGCTAATTTTTGTTCAGTTCATAATGTTGTTGATGATAATGTTGCTATCAAATTGCTTGCTGCTTCATTCAAAGGAAAAGCATTACAGTGGTATAGAACCCTCCCACTTAGATCCGTTTCCACTTGGGATGAATTGGGTGCAGCCTTAGTCAAGCAGTTTGAAGACAAATCTGATCACTTATCTTTAGTTGAGCAATTAATTCCCATACAGAGAGCTCCTCATGAGTTCATGTCCGATTTTAATCTCAGATTCTAGAAGACATGGACCAGGTACCGGTTCTGATTAGGCCATCCCCTGAATATGCATTTTTGTATTTTTTGAAAGCTCTTAATTCTGACATTAGTGTGATGATATAGTCAATGGGTGGTACTACTTTGCCAGATGCTTATGAAGTTGCAATAAGGGCAGAAAATAGTTTGATACAAGCAAGTAAGCTTTCTCCAAGACCTCCGATGCCCATATTTTCAAAAATAAGTTTTGTACCAGCTCCTCAAGTTTTTCAAATTTCATCTTTGGCTCCAATTCCAACACCTCAATTTCCTATTGCAGCCTCTACTAGTCAATCTAGTGAGATAGGAGAGTTGAAAAGTTTGCTACAATCTTTTGGAAATGAAATAGTACAACTCAAAAGGCAACAATTTCAATCACTTAGGCCCTATCAACAGCAAAATCAGAACAACTATTAGCTCTTCAAAGATCAAAGGTCTCTTTATCAGGGTTTCAGAGAAAATAAACCACTCTATCAAGCACAAGGAGCCATAACTCCAGCTAAGCCATATGCTGCTCTTGATCCGAATGCTCCTTCCACTTCAAAAGCCATTGTTCCAACCCCACCAAAAAATCATTTGGTGCAAGATTCAGGTTGGTAGCCCTCAAATCTCAATGATGTTCAAAACCAGGCCTTGGTATCACCGAACATCACCATGCCACAGATGACACAAGAAGAGTTCTCTTTTCAAGAAGGTCAATATTAATATACAGGTTTGACATCACAAAGAGTGACTCAAGGGCAACCTGATGCTATTAATGTAAATTGGTAGGTAGATAATCATGTCGCTTTTACTCATGATGTTAAAACTAACGATTCAAATGGTCAAGTTGCAACTATAACCTATCAGAGAGCTAAAAGAAGTGCTGTTGTGGAAGCCCAAGCGGTAGCAAATACTTCAAGTGCTCCTCGTATTGTTGCTCAAAGTACAAAAGAGCAGCTTGCTGCTCCCACAACCCAAAAAAATTAGAATATAGAGGTTAGTAAAGTGCAACAAATACCTCTAATTTGTGAGCAGCAAGTACCACAAAAATCGCAATCAAAGGTGAGTGCATTTCAGTTCAATATGTAAATCAAATGAAGAAGTCTAACATCAACATTAACATGTGGGATTCTCTTTCAATTCTAGGGCAAAAGGATAAACTCATTCAAGAACTTTCCACTCTTGAATTGTCTCCAAAACTAGTTGAGAAAGGTGTCATCTTGACAAATTCAGATCAGCCAACTAAGCAACAGGTGCAACAAGGAGATAAAATATCAAAAGTGGACAAAATTGAGGTAAAAACAAAGAAAACTCCCCCTTTTAATCTTTCTTTGATAGTGGGTGATACTTTGGTTCATAAATGTATGGTGGATAGTGGAGCTAGCAGTACAATGATGCCCAAACAAATTGCAGACAAGTTCGACCTTGTTTATGAGCCAAATACTAAAGGGGTATTGCAGTTGGATGGTTCACCAACAAAAACGGTAGGCATTATCAAAGATTTGAAATTGACATTACATGTTTGTCCTAACATTATTGTTGATCATTTTTTGCCCAACAGGCCAAAAAATCGGTCCCCTTCTGTCCCTGCTGTTCTAGGCCATTTCATTTTCTGATTTTGCATGAATCTGTTCATTTCCACAGACTCTGCAGGTCTAAATCTACGGACTCTGCAGGCCTAAATCTACGGATTCTGCAGGTTTTGGATTTCTACGGACTCAGCAAGTTAGTCCTTTGGCGCATGAAGGAGCAGTTCAGAGAGTTTCGGGGTTTTATAAGGCTTCTTCGGGCTCTAGTCTGAAGAAAATCACAAGAAAAGTTGGCATGGTTGAACCATTGAACCAGTTCAATGCTTTGGTTCAACGCCTGGTTCAATCGCTTTGTTTCATCGCTCAAGTTCAACGCATTGGCAAGTTCGTCGGCTTGGTTCAACAGGCTCAGCGCACAGCATTGAACCGTTGAACCGGTTCATCGGCAAAGTTCAACGCGCTTGGTTCGAGCCTTGGTTCAATAGGCAGTTCAATCGCTCCATTTCAAGGCCTGGTTCATCGCTTCAAGTCCATCGCTTCATTTTTTAGGTTTGGTTCAACGCCTTTGGTTCAGCGGCTTTGGTTCAACGCAGGTTCAACAATTAAGTTCAAGCGGCAGTTGGTTCAATGGCTAGGTTCAACGGGCATTGGTGCGCAGTGGTTGAACCGTTGAACCAATTTTGGTTCAACAGGTTGGTTCAACGGCTTGGTTCAAGGGTGTGCCCTACAGCCAAAGGGCAGTTCAAGATCCAAAAGCCCTTGTGGAGGGCAGAGAAAGTTTCAAAGAGCTCAACAGAGAAGACAAAGAGCGGCCAATTCCTGCGGACTTTTGTCTATGGGAAAAAGTCCGAAACAGAAAACCCGTGGGGAAAAAGCCCGAAACAAAAGACCTGATGACTTTTGTCGAGGACGATGACATCCCGAAGGCCATCAAATTTAAGCAGACGAACTAGCCGTTGGGTGACGGCCGCGTGAACGTCAAATTTAATGCAGTGAAGTAGCCATTGTTTTTGAACTACCTTAGCGCCAAATCATGAAAAGAAGCCCGAGGAACGCAGCAACCCGCCAGAAGATCGCCCTCGAGGGCTGAAAGAGCAGGAAGAAGACAAGGAGCAGAAACGACAAAGCATTCAAGTGGCGAAGGGAAGGTGAGTTATTGCAGATGAGCGGCGCGACTTGTTTTTTGCAGCTGGCATTGATGAGGGGACAAACCGCAGTCTGTTTGCAGAAAAGAGGTGCGGCCATGTCCTTACATTAATGCTTGAATGCCAAAGTCAATTTTGGCGATGGTACAGCATGACTCCAGCAGGCCTCTTCTAAAAAATGACATCAGTAACAGTGGTTTTCCTCTTCCCGATGTGTTCAACGCACATGGGCTACTTGCAAAAAAGGGCGCCAAAATCCTTCCCAAGAAGCGCCAAGTTCTCTTCCTCTTTCTATAAATTGTAAACTTCTCATTTGAAAAAATGATCGACTCTCAGCGTTAAGGCAAAACTCTGCCCGAAAATCTCTCGGGCTTGTAAGGCAGAGTTCTGCCAGAATTTTACTTTGAATCGAAACATAGCATTTTTACCTCCATTCTGAGTTTTGCATCTTTAGTATGTGTCTATGCCTTGATTCTGTGTTAAGTCATTTTCTTAATGCTTTTGTAGAATGATTTCAGCATGTTTGGTGCATTTTTGAGTTTCCTTTTACAGGTTTGTCAGAAGTGTCCCTAGAGGAGTATAGGTGAAGTGGATATGCTGCTGTAGTGTGTCTCATAATGCCTCTAGTAGTTATTCCCTCTTTGTATCTCCACGGATCCCTGACCCACTGATGCAGAAGGTTTTCTCATGTCAGATGAAGTGTATGGGAGCTTGTTCTCAATGGAAAGTGTATGTTCGGGCGGAGTAGATCAACCTTTTCTGGTGTATCACCTTTTCTTTTTAGGCTTAGGTTCTGTTTTCAGCATCTCTCTCTCCCTTTTCATCCCCCCCCTTTTTTTTTGTTTGTTAGCAGTAAGAGAAACTGGGACCTGAAAGATACATCAGAGGGAGCTAGCCCTCATCTAGAGACTCTCCCCTCTAGCTTTGCTGGTCCCACAGGCGAGAGGGGAGTTTCCATTGTTGCATGAAGAAGGCAGGAGCTCGGCCTCCTGCCAAGGGTGCAATCTTCTGCGTCAACAGTTTCTGGCACGCCCGGTGGGACCAACTAGGACAAGTTGTGTCCAAAGAGTTGAAGAATTTTTGGTGTGTTCTTCAACCGACCAGCCTTTGGAGGCTTTGCATCAAACACCAATGGCGACTCCGAGTTGAATCTACTGGTTAAGCAGCCTGGTGCCATCAGAAATCACTTTTTGTATGTATAATCCCTCTGCACAAAATCATGGACCTTGTTTTCCTTCCTATAATTTTGATCAAGCTCAGCCTTTTTATGGCATCTCCCCAAGCAGCCCTCCTAGTTGCCCTGCAACAATAAGGGAAGTGGCCCTTGAGTTTGAGAAGCAGACGATGGAGATTAACAGACTGGAGGAGTACAGATATCAACAGGAGCTGTTGTATAAAGAGGAGTGTTTGTTTAGGCAAGCACAGGCCTTGCAATCCATGGAGGAGGTAGCAAAATGGAGAAATCCATTTATTCAAGGCAGTCAACCTTATGTGCCCCCTCCTATTCTGAAGAAAGCCCCCTCTTATGCACCAAATCCTTTTTATCAGATAGCACTTGCTCACTCTAGCTCATCTGATGCATCTGCTCTTAATACCGTGCGCTTGGCTTTCCAACATCAAAGGGCATCAGAGCAACCCCCCATGGAGATCAATCTTTTCAATTCCTTATATTGTGAATCTTCCATTGGGGGGAGTACCATGAGCCAACACGTCCCTCTTCTAGAGACTCTTCCGGTGCATCAACAGTCTCTTCCTAGCATTCCTCAACTTCCCCAAGTCTTTCAGCATGATGTGCAGATCCCAAGTTGGAGGAAGGAATGTCAGGAACCAGCCCAGAGCCTTGAAGAGGATGATGCTGGTGATCTCCAAGAAAGGCTCCTTCAAGAAAATATAGCCAGGAGAATTGCAGAGTTGGAGTCCCAAACGAGATTCCTCAGCAAACGTGTGATGGACCTGTCTAAATCCAGCCCGTCCACACACCTCCAAGAGAGCTATCAGGCCACACTTGATATAGATGAAGTGCTGACCAAGTGGAAGGAGGAGAATCATTCGATTCTAGCCCAAGGACTGCCTCTTCCACATGGTTCTCCCACTTCACCCCTTCTCAAGGAGGAACCTGTTCTGCAGGAGGCGAGTGAGGAGCAGCGGATCCAGTTTGCAGTTCTTCAGGAGAATATCTTTGAAGGTCTAAAAGTCTAGATCTTGGAGGAGGTTCAGGAGAATATCTTTGAAGATCTAGAGATCTGGACCTTTGAGGAGAAAAAGGAGAGGCTAGTCTCCCTTGAGGAAAGCCTTGAAGAAGAAAACTTTGAACAAAGAGGTGATGTTCTGTGGGATGAGCAATCAACTTGTGATTCCATTTCAGACATCACAACTGTCACCCTTCTTCAAGAAGGCCAAGAGGAAGCAGAGGATGAGTCTGACAGAGTCTGCAACGAGGCAGAAGAAAACGAGTCAGATCATGATGCATTGCAGAGGGAATGTGCATATCAAAGGGCTAATGGTGATGAGCCAGCAGCCATTGATTTTTTGGTGAAGAGCACCAGTATGAGGGACTAGCATTCAACAAGCTTCCAAAGACAAGCAGAGTATATATATGTCGGAAGCATGTTCGATTCTGATCCACTCGGATACAAGCCGAGCAAGGTGACAAGCAAGAAGAGTAGGTCACCAACTCTCTTTTTCATTCAGCTACTTGCTTGGCACCATAAGTCTTCTTGCCAGGAAGGGGACTTAAGAAGTTTTCCCTTTGATCCAGGAGGGAGGCGAGCATTCTTGGTTAGCTATATATATTAGTTTGCTTTCAGTTTCTTTCCTGCTTTCCCTAAGTGCAGTTTGCACATGTAGTGTTTTTAGCCTTGTGTGTTGCCCTTTGTGTGTGGGGTAAAAGCTTCATGTTTGATTCTTGGATCTTTTGGGCTGTTGCTGATCTTTGTTCAAGCTGCATCTGACTCCGTGCCCAATGGACTGGACTGCTAGGCAACTGGTCTTTAAGCATAGCAGGCATGCTTCCCCTGGGAGTCGCCAATTTGTTGACCATTTTTTGCCCAACAGGCCAAAAAATTGGTCCCCTTCTGTCCCTGCTGTTTTAGGCCATTTCATTTTCTGATTTTGCATGAATTTGTTCATTTCCACAGACTCTGCAGGTCTAAATCTACGGACTCTGCAGGCCTAAATCTATGGATTATGTAGGCCTAAATCTACGGATTCTGCAGGTTTTGGATTTCTACGGATTCAGCAGGTTAGTCCTTTGGCGCATGGAGCAGTTTAGAGAGTTTCGGGGTTTTATAAGGCTTCTTCGGGCTCTAGTCTGAAGAAAATCACAAGAAAAGTTGGCATGGTTGAACCATTGAACCAGTTCAATGCTTTGGTTCAATCGCTTTGTTTCATCGCTCAAGTTCAACGCATCAGCAAGTTCGTCGGCTTGGTTCAACGGGCTCGGCGCACAGCGTTGAACCGTTGAACCAGTTCATCGGCAAAGTTCAACGCGCTTGGTTCGAGCCTTGGTTCAATTGGCAGTTCAATCGCTCCATTTCAAGGCCTGGTTCATCGCTTCATTTTTCAGGCTTGGTTCAACGCCTTTGGTTCAGCGGCTTTGGTTCAACGCAAGTTCAACAATTAAGTTCAAGCGGCAGTCGGTTCAATGGCTAGGTTCAACGGGCATCGGCGCTCAATGGTTGAACCGTTGAACCAATTTTGGTTCAACGGCTTGGTTCAAGGGTGTGCCCTACAGCCAAAGCGCAGTTCAAGATCCAAAAGCCCTTGCGAAGGGCAGAGAAAGTTTCAAAGAGCCCGACAGAGAAGACAAAGAGTGGCCAATTCCTGTGGACTTTTGTCTGCGGGAAAAAGCCTGAAACAGAAAACCCGTGGGGAAAAAGCCCGAAACAAAAGACCTGATGACTTTTGCCGAGGACGATGATGTCCTGAAGGCCGTCAAATTTAAGCAGACGAACTAGCCGTTGGGTGATGGCCACGCGAACGTCAAATTTAATGCAGTGAAGTAGCCGTTGTTTTTGAACTACCTTAGTGCCAAATCATGAAAAGAAGCCCGAGGAACGCAACGACCTACCAGAAGATCACCCCCAAGGGCTGAAAGAGTAGGAAGAAGACAAGGAGCAGAAACGACAAAGCATTCAAGTGGCAAAGGGAAGGTGAGTTATTGCAGATGAGCGGCACGACCTGTTTTCTACAACTGGCATTGATGAGGGGACAAACCGCAGTCTGTTTGCAGAAAAGAGGCGCGGCCATGTCCTTACATTAATGCTTCAATGCCAAAGTCAATTTTGGCGATGGTACAACATCTCTAGCAGGCCTCTTCTAAAAAATGACATCAGTAACAGTGGTTTTCCTCTTCCCGATGTGTTCAGCGCACATGGGCTACTTGCAGAAAAGGGCGCCAAAATCCTTCCTAGGAAGCGCCAAGTTCTCTTCCTCTTTCTATAAATTGTAAACTTCTCAAATGAGAAAAGGATCGACTCTCAGCCTTAAGGCAAAACTCTGCCCGAAAATCTCTCGGGCTTGTAAGGCAGAGTTTTGCCAGAATTTTACCTTGAATCGAAACATAGCATTTTTACCTCCATTCTGAGTTTTGCATCTTTAGTATGTGTCTATGCTTTGATTCTGTGTTAAGTCATTTTCTTAATGCTTTTGCAGAATGATTTCAGCATGTCTGGTGCATTTTTGAGTTTCCTTTTACAGGTTTGTCAGAAGTGTCCCTAGAGGAGTATAGGTGAAGTGGATAGGCTGCTGCAGTGTGTCTCAAAACGCCTCTAGTAGTTATTCCCTCTTTGTATCTCCACAGACCCCTGACCCACTGATGCAGAAGGTTTTCTCGTGTCAGATGAAGTGTATGGGAGCTTGTTCTCGGTGGAAAGTGTATGTTTGGGCGGAGTAGATCAACCTTTTCTGGTGTATCACCTTTTCTTTTTAGGCTTAGGTTCTGTTTTCATCATCTCTCTCTCCCTTTTCATCCCCCCCTCTTTTTTTTTATTTTGTTTGTTAGCAGTAGGAGAAACCGGGACCTGAAAGATACATCAGAGGGAGCTAGCCCTCATCTAGAGACTCTCCCCCTCCAGCTTTGCCGGTCCCACAAGCGAGAGGGGAGTTTTCATTGTTGCGTGAAGAAGGCAGGAGCTCGGCCTCTTGCCAAGGGTGCAATCTTCTGCGTCAACAGTTACTATTCAATAGGGTGTAGTGGTGGACCTGCCTCCTTATTTCTCTATGTGTCTTTCAATGGATTTCACCTCAAAGATTGTGGGATATTTATCAGCTAATTGGACCTATTTGTTGTTCAGAACTAGATATGGCACAAAAGTAACAATTCATTCAGAGCTTATTGCACGTTTTCATATGGAGCCTTATACGCCAAGTGTGGTCAATGCAAATTGTATCATCTTAAATGAAATATTACAAACTAGTGATATAGAAAAGGACTCGCCTTTGGATGGAGTTCCAGATTTGTTTCTTGATGAGTGGGCTTCCACCTTGCATGAGCATGATCCCTACAAGCTAATTGAAGAGGAAGGTCTTGGTGTGTATTGTCTTCATGAAAACGATGCATCAATTCCAGCCATGGTCAAAGAGGACGCATCTAATGAAGACATCAGCTGGAATATCAAATTGTGTCCCAACAGCAGCCAACCTATCAGCATGTTTATTCCTATCTCTTGGTATTGCCTGAATATTAAAAGCCTGAAAATCTTCAAGTAAATCCCAAACTCTGTGTCTGTAAGATTTAAGCAACAGATTCTTACATATATTCAAACCTCTTACTTGGTGGACTACAAGTTCACTATCTCCAAACACTTGCAAACAATTTGCTTTCATCTTCCTAACCCACTGCAAACCGTGGACTAGTGCCTCATATTCAGCAACGTTGTTTGAATAGCCAAACTGAAATTTAATAGAGGAGAAATACCTTTGTTTTGTAGGAGAAATTAACATCATTCCAGCTCCGGTCCCATGCTTATTTCTTGATCTATCAAAGTATATTTTTCAGTCACATATAAAGGTAGTTGTAAGGCCTTGTATTCTGGATAACCAAGAAAATTGGCAGGTGTTTGAAAATGGCAATCAAATTGTCAGATTTTTGCAAGAAGACGCTGAGTTTTCTTTAAGAAATCAGTCGAAACACTTATAGCAGTATGGTGATCAGGTTGTACAACTGAAAACTAATAAGCGTCACTTTTGAAAATTTTCAGTGAAGAGGATGAGCTAAGGAAAAAGAAACCATCCTTGTCAACAAAGGAAGAGCACTATGCCAATGTAGAGATTGCAGCAGGTAAAATTTTGAAATTGGGCAAGGTATGCACTCCACAAAAGAAAGCTTTCATTGATTTATGCATGAGTTTTGTTGATATATTCGCATGGCAGTATAGTGATCTCAAAGGTTTTGATCCAAGTTTGGCTCAACATACTATTGAGTTAGAAGACGAAACTAAACCAATGAGACAAAGACAAAGGCCAATCAATCCAAAGCTTGAGCCTTTGATAAAAGCTGAGCTTCACAAGCTCATAGAATCAACTATCATATTTCCAATCAAGCACTCAACTTGGGTGGCGAACATCATTCCAGTATGGAAAAAGAATGGTGAGATTCGTTTGTGTGTTGACTTCTGTGATTTAAACAGGGCTTCACTTAAATCCCACTATCCATTGCCATCAATGGAACAAATTTTACAGCATGTTGCATGTTCAGAGAGGTTTTCCTTGGATGGATATAGTGGTTACAATCAGATTTTGGTCAAAGAAGATGACCAATTCAAGATAGCCTTCACGACTAAGTGTTCTCAACCTGGAGTTGCGCCCTAAATCGAAGACATGCATGAAATGGCCAGTCCTCTATCCGGTTGAAACAATGGGATCTTCTCACGAGGGTGGGTGCCTCAATGGTGAGAAGAACCTCCAGAGAAGGTTGGTTCCTGTAAGATGTATCAATGAGGATCTCTACTCTATGCTGCAAACTACCATGGAAAAGGGAAAATGAAACTTTAAGGGGAAAATGAAGACCTTCGATTTCAATCAATCACTTATGCATAAATATTTCGTGAAAAGGTTCGATCCAATGACCAAAGCATGAGGGAAAACAACAGAGAGAGGTCTGGTACAAGACATTTTGCAGCCACCTAACATCCACTTACAGCTTCAACAAAAGACATAAAGAACACTTAACATGATTTGCATAATATGATAAGCTAGCAACTAGGTATGAATCAGAATTTGAGAAGGGAGAGAAATCTACCACATATGCAAATTTGTTGAATGAATATACACTATGCCATCACTTGAAATATGAAAGTACAGTCCTTATATTGATCGAAGAGGTTACACAACTCACCAATGGTAGAGTCTGGTCTTGCCAAGAGAGGGATGAATTTATTTTCTAAGGCTGAAAAGCCATTTTATAGAGAATTACAAAATCCAAAGATTGGCGTTGAAAAATTGAAGAGAAAGATCAACTTAGATTAACTCAAGGCTGACTTTGCCTTTCAATAAAATATGTTTTCCTTTGTCTTTTCATGAAGCTCCTTGCGCTTGAGGAAGTGAACTTGTCTTTTGCTTATTGAACCGCCCACCTCTCTTTGCATGGAAATCCATGCCAATGTCAATTTTAGAACTCTACGTGAGCTGTTGGAACGTTTGAAAGGTTGAGTTGATAATATCATGCATGAAATCCAACGCCAATGTCAATTTTAGAGCTCTGACTTGATCTGTTGGAAGCTGAGTTGGACGAAGAGATTGTTCTCCTTTGCATGGAAAACTACTAGTAGATGTGGCGTTTAACAATTAGTTAATTCTAAATCTGGAATGGTCAACTCAACGTCTGAATTTGGAATTCCGGTTGAGGCTGAGTTGGACCTTCGAATGCATGAGTTGATTTGGGGATGAGCTGGACTTCAACAACCAATCAACAAGCTTTGACCAGTCAATTGAAAATAGTTCTTGCTTGCATGTATTTTATCCTATTTTGGTCTCTCTGTTCATTTTTATTTTTGGCTGGATTCTATATTTGGATGTATTTTTTCTATATTTGGTCTATATTTCCTCCGTTTGACTTTTTTTAACTTCTTGTCACTTAATCTGAGGTCAACTTCCCATGGTTTAATTCTTTCAGAATTCTGGGTTTACCTTTGTTTTTCCGTTCCTGCGGATTTTATGTCCTTCAGATTTTTCTGTTGACTTTATGTTCATCCCCTTAGTCTTCTTATTTCCTTCGGAATTCTTGTTGACTTTACCTTTGATTTCATTCGGAATTCTTGTTGACTTTACCTTTGATTTCATTCGGAATTCTTGTTGACTTTACCTTTGATTTCCTTCGATTTTCTTGGCAATATTATATCTTGCCCTTAGCCTTTGGATCTCCTTGGGACTTTATGCTTGCCAATTTCCCCGAATTTGTTCCTATAGACTTTTGTTTTGCCCTATGGCTTGGTTTTTCTCGGAATTTTTGTTATCTCCTTTCATTTCCTTGGATTTCCTATCTTTATAATTTTTCTTAGCTTCGTCTTTAGCCTTATTTCCTTCGGGATTCTTTACCGCATTAATCCTTCGGACAAAAAGGCCGAAGGAATTCCTTCAGACTTTTGTTAAAAGTCCAAAGGTTTCCTTTGTTTTTTCTCGTCTACCTTTTGTTCTTGGCTGTATTTGCCTCGGGTTTATTTCCTCGGGCTTGTCTATGCACTTTTTCGCAGCTACTTCTCCGAAGGGATTCTTTGGACTTATGGCTCCGCACCTTTCCTTCGGCTTTATTTCCCTGCTCGGACCTTGCCTTTGGCTTTACCCTCCAAAGGATTTCTTCAGACAAATTGTCCGCTTGAATTGTCCTGACTGGCGTTGGTCATTTTGAATTTCTGCAGGGTTTTACCATTTGAACATTCTTTTTCCCGAATTAATCCTTCAGACAAAAAGTCCGAAGGAATTCCTTTGGACTTTTGTCCAAAGGATATCTTTCCTTTGTTATTTCCTTTGCTTTGTTTTATTCCATCGGGTTTTATTTTAATTTTTTCTGAACTCTGAATTTCTTCAGACAAAAAGTCCGAAGGAATTACTTCCTTGTCTTTTGTCTTTGACTGCATCTTCAAAATGCCCTTCAGAAAAATTTCCATGGTCCAAGCACCAACCAAGTGCCCTCTGCAAGGGCTCGTGGCTTTGCCTTTGTGCCCTTCGGGAAAGTTGCAATGGTCTTGTAGCCGACCAAGTGCCCTCTGCAAGGGCTTCTGTCCTTCATATGCGCCCTTTTTCAGAAAAATTGTAGGGTACTCGGGCTTTTTGTAGGGCACCCGAGCTTTTTGCAGGGGTCCTTATTCCCTTGAATTTCTGCGGGCTTTGACTTCTCTCTTGGATTTCTTTGGACTTTTGTCCGAAGGAATTATTCCTTATCTTTTTCTTGCTTTTGGGCGGACTTTTCTCTTTTGAATTCTCCAAAGTATTCATTCGGACAAAAAGTCCGAAGGAATTACTTCCTTTGCTGGAGACTCTTTCCTTTGTCTTCATTTCTTTGTGCATTTCTAAGCCTACCTTTTGATTTTTTGGCTCCTCCTTGGTCCTTTATCCTTGTCTAATTTCTTGCGGACTTAAGTCCTTTGCAAATGAGTTATTTCAATTGGTCTACCTCTTACCCAATGTATTATTTCTTCTTTGGCTAGAGGCATGAATTTTCCAAATGGCAAGAGACAATCTTGCCCTGTGGAAGAATTGTCAACACTAAGTTGGGGACATTTACATACAAAAAGATGCCATTCGGTTTGTCTAATGCTGGAGCAACCTTTCAGAGAGCCATGGATATGGCCTTCCAAGGCCTTCTTAACAGGTTTGTGTTTATTTATTTGGATAATATAACAGTATTTTCAAAAGATGCAGAAGATCACATGGTTCTTCTCAAGCAAGTTTTTGAAAGGTGTAGGCAATTTGGGATATCTCTAAATCCCAAAAAGTGTGTGTTTTCAATTCATGAAGGTAAGCTTCTTGGACATGTTGTTTCAAAGCACGATTTAAACATAGATTCTAAAAGGATTCAATCCATTCTTGTAATCTCCTTGTCTAAGAGCAAAAAGGCTTTGCAAAGTTTCTTTGGAAAAATTAATTTTATAAGGAGATACATTTCAGATTTCGCTACTGTAGCTAAACCACTTACAGCCATGTTAAAGAAAAATCAGAACTTCAACTAGTTCAAGGAGGGAGTAATAGGGTTTGAAGATGTTAAGAAAGCCATAGCAAGTGCTTCTACACTTTTAAATCCAGATTTTACGAAAGATTTCATTTTGTATACATATGCTAATGTGGACACCATTTCATGTATTCTAATGTAGCAGAATCATGAAGATTTGGAGCAGCCAATAGCTTTCTACAGTCAAGGCTTGCAGGAGTATAAGACAAGGTATTCTTTTGTTGAAAAACATGTCCTTTTAGTTACAAGATCTTGGAAGAAATTTAGGCACTTGTCTAATAATAAAATACATCTAATGGTTGCTCATCCAAGCATCAAATAATTTCTTCTGAACAAAGACAAATGAGAAGAGGGCTGGTTGGATAACCAAGGTAATGGAATATGACGTAGAATTTAAGTTACAACTCTGGTTAGAGGCAAAGGACTTTGTGAGCATCTAGCTCAAGACTAGCAAGAAACTAATGAAGTTGTTTTAATGTCAAATGATGAAGAGATTGTTGTTGTTCACACCTCACCTTCCAGCTGGTTTCGTGATTTGGTAAGCTATCTACAAAATGGTTTTTTACCCTTCTCACCTAAGTGCTTCAAAAAGAAGGAATTTCAGATTGCAATCAATTCCATTTTTGCTTGTTGACGGTGTTTTGTTCAAAAATGATATTAATGGAATGTTACTAAGGTGTGTGGAACCAAGCCAAACTCAAAGATTACTTGAAGAATTCCATCATGGACTTGGTGGAGGATATTTTTTTGCAAGAACTACATCACTTAAAATCATGAGAGGTGGGTACTATTGGCCTACTATATTTGGCGATTGCCATAAATGGGTTAGGAGGTGCCAACAATGTGCTATGTTTGTAGGAAAAGTTAAACTTGCAGTCCTATCCCTTCAGCCAATTGCGGTGGATCAGCCTTTTGTCCAGTGGGGATTGGACTTTATTGATCTCATTAATCCTCCTTCGAGTTCAGGGCATAAGTGGATTCTACAGCTACAGATTATTTCACATGTTGGAGGGAAGCAATTGCATTGAAAGAAACAAACGAAACTAACGTTCTTGATTTCTGTGAAGGTTTGCTTACTAGGTTTGGAGTTCCTTCGACCATTATTTCTGACAATGCAATGGCTTTTGTGGGATCTAGGATCAGCCAATGGGCTGTCCAACATGGAGTTTATCTCAGCACTTCATCAAACTATTGTCCACAAGGAAATGGCCTTGTTGAATCTACAAACAAAAACCTCTTAAGAATCATACGAAGGACTATTGAAGACAATTAGAGGTCAGGCATCTCAAGTTGAAGTCAGCACTATGGGTTGATAGGATCACTTACAAGAGGTCAATAGCCAACTCTCCCTACAAGCTAGTCTATGGTAAGGAAGCAAGGTTACCTATTTCTCTCGAGTTTCCAGCTTTGGAACTAATGCATCAACTTGAGTTGTTGGAGAATGAGCCTATGGAGATCAGGTATGCAGAGCTTATGGAGTTGGAAGAGACAAGAAATCAAGCCATGCTAGCCATGGAAAGTCATCAGGCACAAGTGAAAAGAACATTTGACAAAGGAGCTTCCTCACGAAGCTTTAATGAAGGAGATTTGGTCCTCAAGTGGGATGAGGATCGAGCTAAACCAAGAAGGCACACAAAGTTTGATTCCCTTTGGAGTGGCCCATACACGATCTCCAACTGCAAATCCCACAACGTCTTCCAACTTGCCAAGATGGACGGCCAAGAGCTTTCAATCCCAATCTATGGGATACATCTGAAACATTGCTATTGAAGAGCAAAGCTCTATGTACATCGTTGTTTTTGCTTTCCTCCAAGTGTTGTTGAAGCACAGTAGTTTGCTTCAGTTTTGTTCGATAAGTGCTTGTTTGCACATTTGCTTCTTAGTTAGTTTTCCTGCTTTCTTGTGTTTCCCTTCTTATTTTGAAAGAGGAAAGTTACTTCAACCATGGTCAAGAGGAGATTTTCAGTCAGAAGTCAGGTTTATCATTGTTTCAATAGTTCGAATAGCATGTACATGGTCTAAGTTCTCAAGCATAGCAGGCATGTTGGGCTAGCTGAGTCGCCAGAAATGTTGAAAATTCTTCCACAGGCCAAAATTGTCAACCTTACTATTCGGAAGATGGTCTTATGGTACTAGTTTGTCTTGTAAATCAGTTTTTTGGGGTCCTTAAATAGACACCTACAGCCATGTAAATTGGTAAAGACACCTACAACCATGCAAATCCCAAGGAGCCATCTACAACCATCATATAAAGCATGCAGTCTGTTTGAGGGAAAGACACCTACAACACGTTCAAAGGCCATATCCCTTATTCAAAATGTCACATACAGTCTTAAAGCTCCAGCCTTGTAGAAGGAACAACTTTGTGAGGTTTATAGGAGCCAATGAAGAATTAATAGCTACAACCATCCTTGAAGTTAACCTACAGGCCTGTAGGTTCACTTTCAATGAAAGCACGGGATCAAAGGCAACATCATGCAGGTTTAGTTTCTCGGATTTTTTCCCAGGTGGTTCAACAAAAGGACGTGGTTGGATTTATGATACAAGCTTTGTTGGTGGAGTGGTTCCAATACTTAGCCCCAAGGCTCATAAATTGGCTCGATACATGTTGAAAGTTTTCGATAAAAATACTATTTACCGTGCTTTTGATTCTCTACAACCTTCACATAAAACATGGGATGATCTACTTCAGGATGTTACAGGTGCCTTGGGTTGCGACTGAAGATACATATGTTGTACTTGTTGAGACATACTGCATATCTGGACTGTTTGAAAAGGCAGAGGTTGTTTTGTATGCGATGTGCAAACATGGTTAATCTTATAGGGTTACTACATACAATACATTAATTAATGGCTTAGGCAAAGGTTAGAAATATGCACAAAGCAAAGGAAATTAAATTGAAGGAAGATATCCTTCGAACAAAAAGTTCGAAGGAATTCCTTCAAACTTTTTGTCTGAAGGAATACTTCGGAGAATTTGCAAACAAAAACCCGCAACCAACAAAGAAATAGGAATACTTTGGAGAATTTGCAAGTCAAAAAGCTCGGGTTCCCTACAAAAAGCCTGGGTGACTTACAAAAAGCCTGGGTGCCCTTCAATTCTTCCGAAAACCTAGTTGTGAAGGACACCTACCCTTGCGGAGCGAACTTGGTTGGTGAAGTGGACCTTTCCAGAATCCCTTGCGGAGGGCACAGAGGAGAGACAGAAGCCCTTGTGGAGGGCACTTGGTCGGTGGCAGGACCCTTCAAAAGTTCCGAAGGGCATGACAAGATAGCCAAAGGAGACGAATTTCTTTGGACAAAAAGTCCGAAGAAATTCAGGAGAAAGAAAAAAAAACCCACGGAATGGAAGAATTCCGAAAGAATTCAAGAAGGGCAGGAAACAAAGAATTCCGAAAGAATTCAAGGGAGATAAAATAAAGTCCAAAGGAAATGAGAGTAAACATAAAGCCCATAGGAATCTGAAAACTAGAAAGCTCAAGGCATATAGAAGGAATAAATTCCGGAAAATTGGCAGGTAGAAACCCGAGGGAATTTACAAATTGCAAAAAACCCGAAGAAATGAGAAACAAGGCAAAGAAAGAAAAGGAGGGAAGACATCCTTTGAACAATAGTCCGAAGGAATTCCTTCGGACTTTTTACTTCGGGAAAATTGCAAGCAAGAAATACATCCAAAAAAAAAAAGTGCACAAAAAAGAATAAAGCCTGTAGAAATTAAAAGGAGATAACAAAAAATCTGAGACCAAGGGAAATCCGTAGATAACAAAAGAATATCTGAAAGAATTAGGCTAAGGGGTTGAAACAGGATAATAAACCAAATATAGATAAGATTATCAGAAAATCGAATCCCGCCAAAAATAGACAAGCCACGAACAAGGCAGACCAAAATAAGAGAAAATACATTCAAGCAAAGGCTATTTTCGGTTGACTGGTCAAAGCTTCAGTTGACTGGTTGTTGAAGTCAAGCTCATCTCTGAGTCAAACTCGTGCTTTCAAACGTTCCAACTCAGCTTCCAACGTTTCAATTCGAGTTCTAATTTTAGCATGGCGTGGATTTCATGCATGCTCTTGTTTATCTCGTGCTTTCAAATGATCAAACGGCTCAAGAGGAAGTCCATATTTGGAGGTGGGCATAGCATTTTGCATGATAAGAGTTTGACTTTCAACAAACCCACCGTCCATTTCCTCTAACGCCAAGGAGCTTCATGCAGGACAAATAGACTTTTTGTAAAGATTGAGTTGGACGGATCTAGCCTCCTATTTTTCCAATGCCAACTCTTGGCTATTGTAATTTTCTATATAAGTTGGTTTTTTAGCCTTGAATTGTATCCCTCTCTTGGTAAGACCAGACTCTGCCATTGGTGAGTTGTGTAACCTCTTCAATCAATAGAAAGATTGTACTTTCAGATTTCAAATGCTGGCATAGTGTACATTCATTCAGCAATTTTCATACATGGTAGATTTATCTCCCTTCCCAAATTCTGATTCGTACCTAGTTGCTAGCTCATCATATTATGCAGGTTTATGTTCAATGTTCTATATGTCTTTCGCTGAAGTTGTAAGTGGATGTTAGGTCGCTGCAGAGTGTCTTGTATCAGACCTCTCTCCATCATTTTCTCTCACATTTTTATCATTGGATCGAACCTTCTCATGAAATGTTTATGCATAGTGATAAATTGAAATCAAAGGTCTTCTTTTTTCCTTGTTTGATTCAGTGTTCAAGGTTCCAAGTAGAGTGGATCAATATTTTGGTGTATCACCGTCATTAGGTAGGATTTCCCTTTCAAGTTTCTTTCTCCCTTTTTCATGATAGATTCATAGCACAGAGTAGAGATCCATTGATACATTTTACAAGAACGAGCCTTCTCTGGAGGTTCTTCTCCCCATTGAGGCACCCACCCTCGTGAGAAGATCCCATTGTTTCAACTGGAGAGAGGATTGGCCATTTCAGCACGTCTTCGATTCAGGGTGCAACTCCATGTTGACAACAAGTTGTAGGGACGGAAACGTCTATTTTCTATAATTCAAGATTTGAGAACGAAAATCCTCCTATCCTTTGAGGTGATTCCATACAGGGATCACAATTGTGCAAACAAATCAAGGTATTTTCAAATTTCAATTGGCTGCAAGGTACTATGAATTTTTAGTTTTTTATGGGTTTATTGGATCAGAAACTTAGGGCTTTCTACTGTACAAAGGGCTTCCATGCCCTAGAAGAGGCCGCCATGCCTTTTGGAGACTGTTGTGCCTCAAATCGTAGTCGTTGGGGACTGTTGCGTAGGCTTTGGTGAGAAGTTACAGTGGTATCCACTTTGCTGGCCACCGATCTTTCCATTCCAGTGATTGCATGTTAATGTAATTCATTTGTAGCCAACCGTTCTTTCCATTTTAGCAATTGCATGTTGTTGTAACTCATTCGCAGCCAACTGTACCTTCATTTACAACTGTCCTAACATTAGAATCAGTTAAGTTGTGCCATCCAACACTGCTCTTGTAAGTGTTATGCTATTGGATATTGATAATAAACTAGGGTTTCATATCAAATACCAGGATTCTCTACTATTGATGATCATTTTGTGTATCAATACAATAAAGATTTCAGTGAAGTTTTCAATTGGGTCTTCAATACTTTTGTTGCATGTGTTTAGTATTTTGTTGATGTCAAGTGTTAAAAAGGAATCAAATTAAATTTCAGAATTCAGAAAATTCCCCAAAAGGGACACTACATACGAAGATTGTACATGACAGGCCTGAGCAGCAGTTAAAAAAACGTAGACTGCTAAGCTGTATATTACAAAAAACTGCAAAAGACTGTACTGCACAGCATTAATTGTCTCGAAGGTTTTCAAGGTTGATTGATTAATGCAAATGCACAACAATTGTATAGATCTGATGCGAGCTGGCAGAATATGCGAGGATAATACGTAATGTCTCCAACAATGTTGACCTTAAAACTCTCGAAGAAGATTTAAATATTTTCAAAGACAAACCTAAAGTTTGGTAAATATTTACATAGACTTCCATAGCTAATGACCATAGTTACCAGGAGGTGTGAGGGTACGAATACTGGGATGTGGACAAATACGCCATTCAAATCAGGGTACGTGAGTAAATGAATAAGGATATGGCTACATTGTATATAAATGTTGTCACAAACAAATGTGGTTATGAGGATGGGTACATGGTCCTTGTCCCTATTGTGTAGTTTCCTGGTAACTATGCTAATGACAAACTCTGCTCTGATACCAAGTATTATTTTGGACAGAGTTTTCAAAGATAAAAACAGAAAATACTGAGACTGCACACAATAATCTTCCTTCATTATTATTGTTTGCAAACTCATACACACATATGTAGTGGAGAGAACTATTATTAAGGAGTCAATAACCCCACAAATCTCTCCTACAACCATTATTCTTAACATAGACGAGTTATTAGACTCATAACACACTCGAATATTACAAACTATATTTGTAATATTTCAAACTCACAATATTTATTAATGAACTAGATTATTTTCTCACACCTCTATGACTTAATGTGAGTGCTAATTCCTAGTAATCTTTAAAAAAAATGGGAAGTTTTCCAAGCATACCTTGCACATCTGCTTTCCTGTGGAAATATGTTCAAATACGCAAGAGTTTCTTACATTTCCAAAATTGTTGTATTTTTAGCACGCTGCTCCATTTGTGATGCTCAGAAAATAGAGTTGAAGTTTCTTTTATTTTACTCCTGAAAATCATGTATATGACAACAAACAATTTATAACCCTAGAAATAATACTTACCCTTTCAAGTAAACTGATTATATACTGCAATGTACCTAAAACTACAAAGCACCCTGATGTTTCCATTTTCTTAAAAGGAATTTGTATTTCTCTCTCATTCTAGTTTCAATAGTTCTCATTTCGTGTTTCATGTAGGTAGTTTGTGGCTGAGGCTTTCTATGTAGAAATCAAGTTTCTGAACTTACTGAATAGTTGTTTGAACATGGGCAAGTTAACAGAGATTTATGCTTCTATTGTGCAGTCCTTTTACAAATTATCTTGGTTTGCTGACTAATTTTTCTCACAGGGGGAAGCTGCTGGATACGTACAGGTGGCTTCATAAAGAACAAGAACCAGATTGTGGTTATACGTGGTCAGGGAACCCAGTTGGAAAGTATAATTTTTTCAACCCAAAAATTTCTACATTTAACAAAGCTTCCCAGCCTTTTCAGTATCTGCTGAGTTCCATCTTAGATTTACTACCCTATAGTGTCAAGTGCTTAATATTGCCAGCTTTTTGTCCCCAGTTCTGTTACCATGGATTTCACTGCTTACATAACATAGACTCTTAAATGTACAGTAAAATCTACGTCATTATCCAAATATTGGCCTTCTCTCACCTTGGTCCTGTTTTTATTGATTGTAACTGGAAATTTCATTATTTTCCCCCAAAAGTTTTGACCAATTAACAAAGCTGAATCTTATTTTCAGATATAGAGGCAAACGGATGAGGATAGACTATTTTTTAGTGTCAGAAAAATTCAAATATCGTGTAGTTGCAAGCAACATACATGGACGTGGGATTGAAATGGAAGGTGATATTCTCTGCAAGATTGATAAAATGTTTCTAGTAATTTCTAGATGTTGCAATGTAGGAACAAATTTCTTTGCATTTTAGAGAGAATTTTATTGTTTGTCGTGACAATAATGTGAACTCTTTGGCAGGATTCCTTGGAAGTGATCATTGTAAAATATCACTGGAGCTGTCTCATGTGCAAGAGGCATGATGTTATGTTGTAAAATTCGATTGTTTTCCCTCAAATTTATGGAAATTTAGCTTAGAAAAAAGAATGTTTCCCTTTTGAATGCCTTTTACCTTCATGTACTATGAATTATAAGTACTCATTCTAAGGATTGGAGTTTGAGTTAACAAATCTGTTGTTTAACTTGCATACTTTTCTATAGTATTTCAGTTTTGGGATGAGTGGAAATCGTTTCCTCAACATAGCGTGCCCTTTATACTCTCCCTCAGCAGCTGTTATTATGTAGCATCTCTATAGTCACCATCCAAACTGAGCTGTTATTATGGAGTGCTGCATTAGGTAAATCTGGAATGTTTGAACATATCGTGACTACCTCTCATTCTTTATATTGTATTTCAAAAGTGGACAATATGCAACCACAATGTTTGGCTGCAATCCTGAAATATCCCCCTTAGATTTTTTTGATTTTTCACACACAATATGGGAAACAACAATGCATCCGTTAAGATTAGCTCCAAAATAAAACCAGCTTGAAAGGAACCCTTTCACTTTCTGATCACTCAGATCCTAGTGAGGGCGAGGTGAGAGCATACAGTGCCAAGGGATTGTCAGAAGAAAACTGGAAATGAAATTACAAACTGTTGGCAGCTTGCCGACCATTCTGAAAAGTAAATGCTTGAAATGCAGGCGGATAACCGACCATGAAAGCTCTACCACTTATTCAGCAGGAGTGTTATTACAATATTAACGATAACACTCAACCACTTATCCAGTGGGAGTGGAAAACAATTAAAATTTAAATAGCTCAACCACTTATTCAGCGGGAGAGTAAACAAACTGAGATATAAATAACTCGACCACTTATTCAGTGGGAGTGGAAGCAAGTACAAAACTGAAAGAACAACTTGGCGGCAGAGCTGGCCACTTCCACTTATTCAGTGGGAATACAAAAAAAATGCAAGTATAGAAAGCTGATTAGTACTACTGATTTAGCGTTACAATGTGAGCACCAGTTGCATTTTACAATAAGATATAAATGTCCACTGAACACCAAAATGTTAGGGAATGATCTCCAATCAAGTATGAGATATCCAACATATGGTAAATGGCAAAACAGATGAAAATATCAGTTCTGATATAAATGGACAGCGAATAGAAAACTCAAACCAATGAATATGAATTTCACCTTAAAGCTCATAACTCGCTCCAAACACCTCCGAATGACCTCAAACCAAGTGCAAAGGAAGCCTAGGAGGGAGGTGTCCAAGTTCCAACTGAGAAACTCCACCAATCAGCTCACCATATTTTATGCACGCATTCCAAAGCTCTGCAGGAAAAGGGGCAGCCACCAGAACTAGGGCGACCAGCTCTAGAAAATGAAAGACTCCACCAAAAATTCTGAAAACTTGAGAAAGGGGGCGCCCAAGGTAGGAGAACACAGCTTCAATACCCAAAACAAAATAAAAAACACTTCGAAAGCTATGACCCAAAACATGCTACAGAAAGCACCAAACCAGCACACCAAAAACTGATAAATCCACTCCAAAATAAAAAAACATCGAAGAAATCCATCATCAATAAACTCAATCTACACTTTTGGATGAAGAATAGTCATTGAATCAACTAGGTACTATCTTGCAAGTACGAAACTGAGAGAGGCTAGGAGGTATGCATTCCTCGAAGCTAGAGGTCTGAAATCATTTTAGCAGCACTTTGTTGTATAAAAAATGGATACCAAAAGATGGAGCAAAGCCTTGTCTATATAGCACTTTGAGTATGACCTTTCAACTTCCTTTTCTTCACACCTTCCTAGGCATCCAAGGTGCATAGGCAAATAATATATTATTAAAATATTTAATTCCTCAAGTGGGGCGTCCAACATGAAACTCACTTTTTAAAAACAACTTAAAGTCATTTGCCTAGGCATGGGGTCCATTAATGATATTCAAATATAAAATGACCCATCTTAATACATTGGCCAAAAATGAGCCCAAAAGTGCCAAGCACCAAATTACCCATTTTGGTCTTCCCGAAATAGAAACTGTATTGTGCTGTTGAACCGTTGTTACACAAAGCTCTGCCAAAAATAGCATACTGCTAAAAATAGTACGTGACTCCAACTTCATTTTATCCTCAATTTGGAAGCCATTGCAACTTACTAAAAATAGCAAGTTTGGAAAAGTCATCCGATGCAGAAGCATGTTACACCGTTCTGAAGCTCTCTGAAAACCCAACAAGATCCCCAAAGCACACTGCCAAACTCCGGTATGCAAGTCCTAAAAACTCCACTGGAACCTCCTATAAAATAGGAAACCCTAATTTCCACTTCTGACAAGCCTACGGGTCTCTGGAATACGCTGACGGGCAACAAAAAGGATTACTGTTGAGAAGGGGACATTACAAATCCAGTAATATGTGTGAAGAAATTCATGCCATTTTTAGAGTTGCTTCCAGAAATAAATATCAAATCCTTGGGGGCTGCAAATGCAAATCTTACAAGCCACTATTGGAGACTGAACAAAATTTTGTTTTCTCCTTGGACATTTTTCCCATTGTCCTTTATGCCTATAAAACCCTTATTAGATTTATGGCTGGTCTCTTGTTTCTCTTCATCCTCCAAATTGTAAAATTCATGTCCATGGATTTAAGGAAATTACTTTGGATTAACTTGGGTGAAAATATACAATGAATGCACATACTTGTAAAATTTAGGCCAAGTGAGATGACAAAACTAGTATCCTTACTCATCATTGTGGTTGAACAGATTTATAAGAATATCTTGGTGTGTTGTATAGAGCCTAACACCAAATAGAATGCCTAAATTAGTTTGGTACTTATTTGATCTTTTATAGAAAGGCTCAAGTGGAGTGTGAAATGTCATATGAAATATATGTAAGGACGTTTTTTTTATTAACGAGTACTACAATATACCATGTAATCATCCTATAATCCTTGTTATAATCCTTTTAGAAAAATCGCGATGCCCTTGTAAATATTTTGAATTTTGTTATATTTAATAGGTCAATTATAAATTATGGTAATCATGTGAGATGTAATTTTTAATTTTTTAATATATTCCAAATGCAATAATAATATAAGCTAGGTTTTATGGTTTCTATATGTCAAGAAAGAATTCACATTGTCATAGAAACAAAATATAGACTTATATACAAAAGAGACGTTGATGCACTTCGCATCATTTTTAAAGAAAATGGAAAATGCTGTCCAAAGTATAACATGCATTGAAGGATTATAGAAGAGATCATAACTAATGACAATGGATTTATACTTATTATGTTTTCTTTATTTAGAAGGTGAAACCTATAACTCCCATGGTGAATCTACATTCATCATACATAGGCAACGATGTTAAATGTTAGCATAAGTCGGATGTGTTTACATCAACTGACAAGATTTTGACCCTAGTTAGATATGACACTACACCAAATAAAGTAAACCAATTTACTTTGATACATTATTGCATCATGACCTTAATTAAAAAGAATGAGGTACTAGATTTCACATGTTACATCAACATAAGGCTTGAAAACTGATGTTTCCTATTTTTAACAATCTTTATTCTTTATAATAATATATTATAAGTTGTTATACACTATATCGCTCTTATCTTCTCATCTCGTATAGTACATTACCGAGTATATTACAACGACATTGGTAGTGCCTCAATACAATGCAATACAAAGTGACATGTCTCTTGGACATGTCTATTCTTTATACAGATGTGTAGGTGATGTCACAAAGCTTCGTATAATGACACATAGGTATTGGAGTAACACTATTTTGTTATGTATATCTATCATCATAATTGATGTCGAAATATGTTTGGGTTTTTTGTAGTGTATGAGAAAGCTTATTAGATCCAGACGAATAATTCGCTCAACATAATACCTAGACTTAAACATTTGTCTCATCGTTAAGACAATTAGATGAAGAATGTTTACAGTGCTAAAAAAAGTGACTCCATATTGTCAAAACCAAAATGCAACAACTACAAAATAAATAAATTTGAACTCAATATCCTATTGATAAAGTATCTCCTTATACTTAATGAACAACATCATATGGATTATGTCACAACTTTTTAGAAGAGTATCCACCCGTTGGACATGATGCTTCAGCGCAACTAATTTTGTGGTGGTGGCATCGACAATGTTGGAGCATAGTGTCTTGTCTTTCACTTCTTTCAAGTACACCTTTGTTAAGCCCTTAACCTATAAGATCCACATGGATATGTGTGGTTGACCTATGGCACACTCTTCATTTGTAATTGCATTCATTAGTTAATTATTGCTTTAGGCTGATTTCTTAAGATATATGGGTGGTATGAATGGGTGTGACTCTTCCCATTAATTCTATATATGGGGATGAGTGCGGCCTACTCAAAATATCTTATTTGTGAATTATATTTTTATTAAGAGATTGTGGAGGTTGCCCTCTCGAAGTGACTTATCATATATTTTGCTATATTTCAATTATATTGTGATTTATTGCTTTATTTATGAAGAAAAATCATTACAAGTGGTACCAAAATATCGATTTTGGCAAATAATTTTGTTTCCGCTATATCTTGCAAACCATTGCGATTTTTTTGCCAAATTTTTTATTGAAGTTGGAGGATTATATAAGGCGTCTACAGTAAAAAAATTAAGATTTGACGATTAGTTTTAAATGAGTTATTGTATTTTTATTGTTTTTCATAAAATTGCTCTACAGTTTGCAATTTAAGGTTTTTTTCTCATTTTGTTACATTTTCAAAAAGCTTGAAGAAATTTAGTGTAGGGACATTCTTCGTGTTTTCATATTTGAGGCTGATATTATTGCAAAATCACTTGGTCAAAGTCGGGTCAAAGGTGAAAATCAGGGTTTGCATTGTCCAGGTTTTATGGAAAGACCACCAACTAGGGGTAAAAGCAAGAATTATGAAACCCCAAGTAAAACTCCTAGCCAAGAAGATACGATTTTAAAACAAAAATCGATGGCTCATCTGCTCCAGGGTCTTCCTTGATGGATTACAAAGTTAGCCAAATCGAGTATGATCTGCATGGCCTATGATCCGAGATGACAAATAAAGTAGACTAGATCAATCAGTGCTTAGATGATATCATGCAGAAACCCATTCCAAATTTGAATGTTCCTCACCATTCCCCCAACCAGCCACAAATCCCTTCTACTCAACCCAACCATGGTGGATTTTCAATCCAACACAATCCAAATCCAAATACACCACATTTGAGGAACATGATTCCAAAAGTAGAAATGCGAAAGTTTGATGGGAAGGATCCCTTCTCTTGGATCAACCAAACGGAGAATTTTTTTGATGTACATCATATCTCTTGTGGACAAAAGGTGGCCATGGCATCCTTGTATTTGGATCCATAGCAGTTTATTTATTATATATGGCTTTGCACTCAGAAGAAAAAGAAGGGTCTTATTATTACTTAGTCAATGTTCACTAATGAGTTATAAATGCATTGCCGTCATAGTGTAATAGAGAACAACTTTGGCCAATTAGCAAAGTTATGACAAATCGGATCAGTCAAATATTATATTCAACAATTCCCAAACTTGTCCTTAAGGATGGATGGCATCTCAAATGACATGAATGATCTCTTCTTAGGTGGTCTCGATGACACAATCCAACTGGATGTTCGCATGTTCAATCCAAGCATTGTATCTAACTCCACAGTTTTTGATCATAGGGCTAAGGAAAGAGATCTAGTCAACCAAAGGGCTTTCACTACTACTACCGAATAGCGTTTGGATGTAGTGCAAACCTTCCCTTAGTCTACAAGATTGGCTTCTCCCCAATTTGAAGAGAAACGAGCAAAAGGATTATGTTTCAATTGTGATAGCAAATGGAGCAAAGGTCATAAGTGTGTTGAGAAGAAATTATTCTACATTGAAGGGATCAATGATGAATAAGATGATGCTACGAAATCCGGTGAAAAGGAAGAAGTGTCACATTTATGCAACAACATTTAGCGTTGTTCAACATTGAGGGCAACATTGTTTTGAGGGGAGGGGGTAGGTGGGGGTGCAAAGACGACTGAAAATTACGTCTCCTAAACATTCAATGCTTTTTAATGTTCTATGTTTGGATGTCTGACTTAAGGAGTTTGAAAAATATTTAGCTGTGTCATCCTTGGCTTATCACAACTTCTCCAGCCTTGTTTTCAATTTTTCCTATTTGTCTTCTAGGTTTGTGAGGAGGGGAGCAATCTTTTCGTTCTCATTCTCTAGTGGCTTCCTTCTTAATACGACCCTTATTATCCTCGATGGGATTTACGTGATCAAACAAATTCTCACTATATCCTTTGAATGTTGTTCGATTGATAATGAGGAATCCGATTCATATTGAGGATGCATTGTTGTGATCGTTTGGATAGGGCAAATTATCCTTTCTTCCATTTTCACACCATGCATCGAATCAGTCCTTGTGTTTTCATGTATCACATCCCCTAGTTGTTTTTGAAGAGGTGTCAACTTTTGGAAGTTGATGTCTTGACCTTTCTTTGTTTTTTGCAATAATCCTAGGACAATGTTGACACTCGTTTTTTGTTGTTGTTTATCCAACAATGCCTTAGACCTTAGCAAGGGGATCCCATGACAAATTTGAAGTTGGGGACAAAAAAGAGATGATCACTTTTTGGCTACGTTTAGGTTGCAGTCCTACATAATCATTTCCCCCTTATCCTCTAATTTATTTTCTTAGATTGTTGATGTGGAGGAACTCCATGTGAGTGTATCATCTATTTTCTTTTCACTTTCTTCACCATTGTTTTGCTCCACAATCCTAAGATCTCCTAACATTTTTTTCAAGGTCTCTTGTTTCATGTTTTTTTTATTTGTTTGTTTGCTTGTTTCAATTTTTCTTCTTCTTGGCACCTTTTCCCTTCCTTCGTTTCTTGTCTTCATTTTTATTTTTTATTTTTCTCTTCTTTTCTCCATTTTGTCTAGGTCTCTTTTAAGATCTTCCTTATCTTCTTCAAAGATGTTTCTCAAGTGCCCCTTGTTTTTTAATAGCTCCAAGCTCTTAATATTTTTTCTTTCCAACAATCTTTCTTGTTCAGAGGTGTGCATCAAAGCTTAAAGGCATATCAATATATTGCATCACCGCTTCAGCTATCTTTGCATTTCTAACCTTATTAACACTATGTGTCTAGTTGTGGTAGTTCTTACTCTTCCTTTGCTTTTTAATCGGAGGAGGGCTTCTACATCTTCAATAGTCTCTCATAGTTCCTCCTTTGAAGTAAACCCAAGGCCCATACTATTGCCTTCTACCCCCTCTTCCTCTTATCTTTGGAGACTCTTTGTCTAAGTATGCCCCCAACCCTTGCTTGGAAGTTAGAGACATCCTTGCCTCCTTGTGCATCTTTCCAATCTTAGCCTGTGTCTTCAGTGTTTTCCATAGTTTTTATTTTTGTGGGCTTGGTGACCATTTCTCGTTGGTCATGTGGACCAATGCTTGATTGACTACTTCCCTTCAAGAACTAGTTGATACATGTCCATGCTTGAGCTACTATGTGATGTGATACCTAAGAGGTTCTAACATCCCATTGTGATCTAGTCCTCTTTAGACTACACAACATGGCTCCTTTCAACACCATCTCTTTATATTCCAATTGCTGCCATGTTTTAGAGTCTCACATCTCATAGCTTGTGGTCCCCTATTGCTTGATTTTTGTAATGCCCATCCTCGATCTCGAAGTCTTGATATTTACGGATCTTTGCAATACAACTTGTGCTTTTTCTTTCCTTTTTTCTTCCTTCATGGTTGGGGTACTATTGATGTCAATTGTTTCTTGTTGAGCACTTGATTCCCCTTGTTGTGTTTGGAGAGGAAGTGTGGCGGTGCACGTGGTATCCTCCAAGTGCTCTATCTCCAAACAATATAAATTGGCCATGTTGTTGTGGGGTGTTCCCATTTTGTTTAGATCGTATTCCTCCCTTGGGGTCGATTGAGAGTGTGTGTATTGTTGCAATGAATTGATCCACTTGCACGTTAGTTAATGCATTTAAGAGAGGGGGGATATTGTTAAGCACAGGTTTATACTGAGAGCAGGGGGGGTGAATTAGTATAATATATTATTTTAAATTCAATACTTAATCTTAAATCCGAAGTCTCAATTAATATATCCAAAGCAATCAAAGAACACAATGCAAATAAACACATTTACATGGAAACCCTTTCGGGAGAAAACCACGAAGAAAATCTTTCTTAATATATAACTTTCAAATATTCGTAGGCGCCAACCTACAGGAGACACCAATCTCTAATTACAATTGCAGGCACCAACCCACAGGGGCACCAACCCCTTCTGCCAAGCACCAACTCAGCTTAGATTCATGAGCACCGACTCACAGGAGCACCAACCCCTTATGAAAATTCTTCTTACCATCGTAAATCTGTTGCTAACTCAACAAATGATGGAACTCTTCTTTTCTCTCTTTTGGATCTGCTCTTCCTTTCCAAACACAAGTTTGATTTTTTATTTTCAATTGATTGTTTGGACTCCAATTGATTGTCGATTAAAATATGCTCTTCCTCAAAATAAAAAATCCTTCTTATATAGGCAATAAATGCGCTTTCATCAACGGTTACATCTCCTCAAAAGATAATGCCCATTCGAAAGGGTGTAACCTTCTAGAAAATAACCTTTTAATATGGGTCAGCCAAGACAGATTTAACACTTTAAAATCTTGGAAAATTAACTCCTTAGGTGCATTTAATTACCCACATAATTACCTTTATGCACACTAAAACACGGCGATTTTAAATTTGTCTTTTAATTTTCTTTTTTGCACATTAAAACATGGCAGTTTTTTCATAATTAATGCTGATATCTTTCTCTAATGTATAGCTGTTTATATTTCACGTATACTATGATTTTCCTTATGCCTAACAGCTCCTTTTCATGTACTCAAACTTCCGTTTTCTACCCTTTTATATTGTTGGGTATTTCCATCAACATCCATTACTTTTTGCCATTTCCATCGAAGATTCCATCAATCAAAGACTCGTTTGACATCAATGATTATGCCTTTGACATCAATGACAATATTTCCAACAATCTCCCCCTTTGCCACTGATCGCAACCTTCCAAAAGGATCTTTTTTGCAACTCCCCCTTGTTGTAACTTCCCCGTACTGCCATTCTCCCCCTTTGACATCAATGGCAAAGGTTCATCCAAGGAGTTGAATAATACAATGTTTAGCTCCCCCCTAACCAGTGCTTCTCTTAATTTTTTAATGAGAAGAAGCAAAGGATATTACTCCCAAATTTTGTCGTAGGTACTCAAATGTTTCCTTTGGAAGTGGCTTAGTGAAGATATCTATTGTCTATTCGGATGTGGCAACATATTCCAATTTTATCTGTTGTTCTGACACCTACTCTCTCAAGAAATGATACTTTATAGGGATATGCTTATTTATGGAATGCATAACTGGATTCTTTGAAATAATTATCGCACTAGTATTATTGCAGAATATGGAGATTGGATGATCATACTCTACTTTGATATCTTTCAAGGTTTGCTTCATCCATATAATTTGTGTACAACATAGCATTGCCATTATGTATTTTGCTTCTACTGTGGATAGAGATACATAATTTTGCTTCTTACTCAATCATGATACTAGGCTATCTCCAAGAGAGAATGCTCCTCTACTTGTACTTTTTATGTCATCTACACAACCTACCCAATCTAAATCCATGTAAGCCACCAATGTGAAGTCCTTACCTCCTGGGTACCACAACCCATAATCCAAAGTTCTTTTTAAATATCTAAATATAAATTTCATGGCTTGCACATGTTTCTTTCGATGTTGCTTGAAATCGTGCAACCATACCCACTGCTTGCATGATATCTGACCTACATGCCATCACATGTAGTAAACTCCCAATCATTGATTTGTAAAGAGTTTGGTCAGCATTCAGAGATTCATCTTTGCTCAACTTAGTCTCTATAGCCATAGGTGTGCTAACAAGTGCACACTCCTCCAAACCGAATTTCTTCAACATCTCCTTCACATACTTGTTTTGGGATATGAATATTCCTTTGTTAGATTGAGATATTTATAAACCAAGGAAAAATGACAACTCACCCAACATGGACATCTCAAACTCCTGCATATCTTCGACAAATCTCTTAGACATTTGCTCATTGTCTCCTCCAAAGATTATGCCATCCACATACACCACAACAATTAACTGGTGCTCACCTTCAGTTTTGATGTAAAGATTACTATTAGCATATCCTCTCTTGAATCCTTGGTCTTGTAGGTATTTATCAAGCCTAGCATACCATGCTCTAAGAGCTTGTTTCAATCTGTACAAAGCCTTCTTCAGCTTACACACATAATCATTATTTTCTGATAAGAGGAACCCTTTTGGCTGTTCTATGTATACTTCCTCTTCTAGTTTGCCATTTAGAAATGCTGATTTGACATCCATTTGATAGATTTTGAAATTTTTGAACATCGAAAAAGCAAGAAACATTCTATTGCTTCTAATCTAGCAACAGGAGCAAAAGTCTCTTCAAAATCAACACTTTCTACTTGAGCATACCCTTTACATACCAACCTTGCCTTGTTTCGAGTGACTTGGCCATCTTCATTCAATTTGTTTCGGAATACCCACTTAGTGCCAATTACATTTTGATCCTTCGGCCTGGGAACAAGTTCCCAAGTCTTATTCTTTTCAATTTGATCTAACTCTTCTTCCATTGCTTTTACCCAATGTTTATCATGACTAGCTTCAAAAAAATTCTTAGGCTCTACCTTGGATAGCAAAGAGAAATTTACTTGCTCAGATGTACTTACAATTCTTCTTCTGGTTTGTACCCTAGTGCCAATGTTGCCAATGATTTGACTTTCAACATGATTCTTCCGAACGAAGCGAGATGGTGCTTTGGTGTCCTGCCTTTCAGATCCATTCAACTTTTCTACATTTTCTTTCTCTTCTTCTTCTACAAGATCGGGTATTTCTAAAGGCTCTTCTAAAGGTTCTTTTGCCTTTTGGTTCATGATCTCATCCATTCTAACATTGGCACTTTCTACGATAGTTTGTAGCCTTTTGTTATAACATCTATAGGCTTTGCTTTTGGTGGAGCAGCGAAGAAAAATTCCTTCATCAGCTCTTGAGTCAAAATTTCCCAAGTTTTCTTCATTCATGTTGATAAAACATCTACTTCCAAACACTTTGAAATATTTGACCGAAGCTGATCTTCCTTTCCATAATTCGTAAGGAGTTTTGTCATGATTAACTCTGATTTGCTCTCTATTCAAGATATACACTGTTGTATTAATTACTTCTCTCCAGAATTTATCTGATAGCTTAGATTTATTCAATATAGTTCTATTTATCAACTGAACGGTTCAATTCTTCCTTTCCACCACTCCATTTTGTTGTGGAGTTCTTGCAGCGGAGTATTGTCTTTTAATTCCATGATCTTCACAAAACTCAATGAATTCATTTGAAATGAACTCACCTCCTCGATCTGACCTTAGGCATTTTATTTTCAACCCAGTTTCATTTTTTACTAACACCTTGAAAGCTTTAAACTTCCCAAATGCTTTTGATTTTTCTTTCAAAAAGGTTACCCACGTCATTCTAGTGTAATCATCAATGAGTAGCTCTCACCTTGCATGCTTTCAATTCTGGTAGGTCCACAAAGATCTGTATAAAATAGCTCTAGTAGTTTGGTGGTCGAATGCTCCTTCGTTCTGAACCTTGCTTTGGTCTGCTTCCCGTACTAGCATTGCTTGCATAGAGTGCTTGAAGGTTTCGTTAACTTGGGCATATCTCGCACAGCGTGCTTGTTGCTGATTTTCACAAGATTATCAAAATTTATGTGCCCTAATCGTTTATGCCATAGCCAACTCTCTTCAACTTGGCTCGGACAATATTTATCTCCTCTCACTTCTCCAAGCATGTATAGGTTGTTTTTGGTTCTATGAGCATCTGCAACTAATTCTCCTATATCTGCCTTCTTTATTTCACGTCCTTCAGCATAAAACTTAAGTGTGTGTCCTTGATCACACCTTTGGCTTACACTCAAGAGATTATGATTTAATCCTTCAACATATAAAACATTTTCCGTTTTTGTTTTACCATTATCAAGACTCAACGTACCTTTTTTGGTGATCTTTGTTGTAGCATTATCACCAAATTTCACCATACCTTCATTCACTTTCTTCAGTGACATAAACTTGTTTTTATCTCCGGTCATATGTCTTGAACGTCCGCTAGCAATGTACCACTACTGCCCTTCATCTCATGCATGAAATGTCGTTTGAACAAGCATGGATTTTTCCTTATCTTGCTTAACTTCCTTTGACTTCTTTTTCCAGATCTTTGCAGGTTCCCTCTTCTTTTCCTTTACATTTGAAGATTTTGTCTTTTGATCCTGTTTGGAGGATTTAAACACACTTCTACAAAAATGTGTTGTGTCCATAATTGTTGTAATTATAGCAGACAATAGCATCTCATTATAGTCTAATAGGGGAGCAAATGAATTATACTTTCTATTTGAAACTCTATGAACACCTTTGTTCGTATTCCATGCTTCGTTATCTTTTGCTCTCTTTCTGTAGTCTACCTTCTTATGACCAAAGTGATTACAATAAAAGCAATAACCATGAAAAGAAATTTCAAACCTGGTCAGATATGATCTCTTGGAGGTGTTCTCTTCTTTCCCTTATTTATGCATGATGCTTGTGATGTTTTCTTCCTTCCCACTTTCATTCTTCATAGGTTCCTTGAAAATTTCTGCATAGCTTTTGGTATTCTCTGCATTTGTCTTCTTTGGGATCTCCATAGCTTTTGAATTCTTCTTAGTAAACTCTTGTTCATCTCCATAGCCAAGACCTGACTTATCGAAAAATTATCTCTGATGGTTTAAGATCTTATCTAAAACCTCGATGCTCTTTCCAAAATTTAGATTACTTGTGTTTGCCTTCTCTAAGTCCTTTTTTAAGGCAACAATCTCATACTCATGCTTCTTATACTCTTCTTCTTTCATTCTTAGCTTTCTTAACTCTTCCTCAACTCATTTAGTCTTTTCGATTTGATTTTTCAAATCAACGATTACCTTCTCTGCTTCCTCAAGGATTTGTGATGTCTTAGCTTCGAAGTCTCGATTTTCTTCTTCATATTTCTGGAGCTACAACTTCAGTTTCTGATTCTTCTTCTGAAATGCCTTTATTTCTCCCAATGCACAAATAAGTTCTTCTTCAAGGTTCACTTCACCTTCTTCTTCCATGTCTTCATCTTCCTCCAAATTATCTTTGCTGGTGGTGGCATTGTCTTTTATAGCCATGAACAAAATCTCTTCATTATCACTCTCAGAATCACTTTGCTTTTTTCGGATGAGCTACCATTCCTCTTGGAGTATAGACTTTTCTTTTGTTTCTCAAATTTTTTCTTGCCTTTGCTCGGCTTGAATCCTTTTTTGGACTTTGGTTTGTTTACCTCATCATCGCTATTTCCTTTATCTGGAAACTTGGTTGCAAAATGACCAATTTTACCACAATTAAAACATTTAAATGGCAATTTTCCTTTATATTTCTCCAATCCTTTCTTTAGCTTCCGAATGAATAGAGCTTCATCTTCATCTTCAGACTTTCGAATTGCCTCTAGTGGGTTTAGAGTTTTGCTTTTTTCACCTTACTATCACCTTCATTGCTGAACACAACTAAATACAGAAATTACACATACACACAAAAACACATTACTCAATTTTTACGTGGAAAACCCAAAGGGAAAAACCACGGTGAAAATGGCTGCTAGAATCTACTGTTCTAATCCAACCTCATTGTTAAATGCCTTACTGGCTAACCTCACTGGTTACATTCAAGAGCACCCACTCTATAGAAGCACCCACTCCCTAAGGAGACACCAATCCCCTAACTGAGCACCAACTCAGTTTTCTGATGGCACCAACCAATCAGAACTATGAAGCTGCAACTTCAGAATACAGGATGGATTCACAAATGAATCTAGATAAATTTCTTTGTTACAAGTCTAGTCTGTAACTGCGCATTCTCTATTCAATCTTTGCACATTCTCTGTGTGCCTTTCTTCCTCTCTACCTCACTCTCTATTGCTCTATCTTTCACTCTGTGTCTGCATACATTTCAAAGTGACACTCTTCGAGTTCCTCTACAACACTCTCTCAATTGCAATGACAACAGCCACACCACAATGAATAAGATGTCATGTATATACATTGAGTTTTTAGGGTTTCATCTATACAACATGTTCACACTTCAGCTCCTCTTAACTGATTCCAGCTATTTGTTCTCATTCAATGCGACTTTGACATATGCAAATTCCCGTGTCTCGATTCATACATCACACTTCAATGCTTAGATCTCTTTTCTATATTTGACAACTGCTGGATTTTGGTCATAATTGCGTCATTTCCCTTTTGCACTTCAACTCCCCTTTTTTGGTTCTTCATTCAATGCGAATTTCACATATACCCTTTTTACGTCTTGATTCATGCATCACGTCGCAATGTTCAATTCTCTTTTCTATTTTTGGCAAGTGCTGAAATCAAGTCATAACTTCATCGTTTCTTTAATTGAGAGTTGATTGGTTGAATCAATCAATCTCGAGCTCTATGTAATCATTTACAGGTTTTGTTTGTTCCTTCATTTGTTCGTTGAGAACATATTAAATGCAGGGCTTCGATTTCTTTCTTCGCACCAAGTCTAACCATCGAGCTCCTTTTTTGCATCTCATTATTTGCTATATATTAGGATCGCTTTCGCTCCTTTCGATTTATTCGAATATGCTCAACCTTTACCCTTTCTATTGTATCGTTAAACTTCAGCATGTTGACGTGATCTCATTTTCTTCGGCATTCTTGTAATGCTTTTGCACCGTTGATCCTTGTAGACTTGCTCGATCTTTAACATGCCTTGCCCCTTTGAGAATGGCCAATAAGACTTCCAGACTTTATCCTTTGGCAAAGTTGCAAGTGACCTTTCTCTTTGGACAATTTGTTGCGGTCTTTTTGTCAAGGGCTTTTCGGGACAATTTCCCTGAAGGAATTGTTGTGGACAGTTTCCTCGAAGGAATGTCTAAGCACCATTCGGATTTTCTTTAAGGGTCCACATACCCTTCGACTTTTTTTAAGGGTCCACATTCCCTTCGACCTTTTGAAAAGATCCCTTCAGACTTTCTGCAATGGTCCACTTGCCCTTTGAAACTTTTGCAACAGTCCACTTACCCTTTGAACTTTTTGAAAAGATCCATTCGGAACTTTTGCAATGGTCCACTTACCCTTTAGAATTTCTCAAAGTGTCTTTTCAGAAACTTTGTTTGGTCCACTTGCCCTTTGGACTTCTTGCAAAGTACCCTTCAGAAATTCTCAAAGTGTCCTTTTGGAAACTTTGTTTGGTCCACTTGCCCTTCGGATTCTTCTCATTGCTTTGCTCATTAGATTGAAATAAGTAAAGTCATTTGATAAACCCAATCAACTCCACTAGACCAATTTGGGTTCTCAACATTGCTCAACTTATAAAGTTGAACGAAGTAAAGTTGTTCCATAACCCCGATTAACTCTTCCTTGACCCATTCGGGTTCTTCACATTGCTTGACTTATAAAGATGACAGCAGTTAAGTCATTCCAGAAACCCGATCAACTCTAGTAGACCCATTCGGGTTCTCGAGAATGCTTTACTTGTGAAACTTTATGAGTCAAAGCAATTGAAGTACACAAACGCGATCAACATTCTCCTGACCCAGTCAGGGTTTTGACACGGCTTTACTTATGAAACTTTATCAGTAAAAGCGAATGGAGTACATGGACTTGACAAACCCGAATCACTATGCCTTTGTCATTAAAGTTTGCCTATTTGACATCAATGACAATCTTACAGACAATCTCCTTATACACCATGATACCCAAATTACCAACATTCATAAATAGCCTTAAGTTTATCCCAAATCTCCTTTGCAGATTCACAATGCATAACCTTAACAAACTCATTATCCGAAAGCCCGCATAAGATTGCATTCATAGCTTTCACATTGTTCTCGCTGGCCTTCTTTCCGGTAGCATCTGTTGGTATAGTTTGTGGCGTTGTGTATCCGATTACCACTGCCTGCCAAATATCGAAACCTAGGGCCATCAAATAAGTCTTCATCTTTACGCTCCAAAATGCGTAATTTGTTCCATCGAACAAAGGAGCCTTGTTAGTGGAGAAACCATCCAGCACTTGAGATCCTACCATATGTGCTTTCCAAGATCTACCTTCTAGTAGTTATGCTAACATCGAAGGAACCTGCTCTGATACCAAATGTTAAGCACAAACTTATATTGAGAGGGGGGGGGGTGTTATCAATATAAGATATTCTCTTAAAGGCAATAGTTAATTCTAAATCCAAATCCTCAATTAATATTTCCAAAGCAATTAAAGAACACAATGCAAAATAACACAATGCAAATAGGCACAAATTTATGTGGAAACCCTTTAGGGAGAAAACCATGAAGAAAATCTTTTTCAATATATAATTTTCAAATATTCGTAGGCACCAACCTACAGGAGACACCAATCTCTAATTACAATTTGCAGGCACCAACCCACAGGAGCACCAACCCCTTCTGCCAAGCACCAACTCAGCTTAGATTCATGAGCACCGACTCACAAGAGCACCAACCCCTTATGAAAATTCTTCTTACCACCGTAAATCTATTACTAACTCAACAAATGATAGAACTCTTCTTTTCTCTCTTTCGGATTTGCTCTACCTTTTCAAACACAAGTTTGATTTTTTATTCTCAATTGATTGCTTGGACTCCAATTGATTGTCATTTAAAATCTGGTCTTCTTCAAAATAAAAAATCCTTCTTATATAGGCAATAAATGCCCTTTCATCAATGGTTACATCTCCTTAAAAGATAATGCCCATTCGAAAGGGTGTAACCTTCTAGAAAATAACCTTTTAATATGGGTCAGCGAAGGCAGATTTAACACTTTAAAACCTTGGAAAATTAACTCCTTAGGCGCATTTAATTACCCACATAATCACCTTTATGCACACTAAAACATGGCGATTTTAAATCTGTCCTTTAATTTTCTTCTTTGCACATTAAAACATGGCAGTTTTCTCATAATTAATGCTGATATCTTTCTCTAATGTATAGCTGTTTATATTTCATGTATACCATGATTTTCCTTATGCCTAACCGCTCCTTTTCATGTACTCAAACTTCTGTTTTCTGCCCTTTTATACTGCGGGTTATTTCCATCAACATCCGTTACTTTTTGCCATTTCCATCGATACTTCCATCGACAATTCCGTCAACCGCTGTCACACAATTCCATCAATCAAAGACTCTTTTGACATCAATGACTATGCCTTTGACATCAATGACAATATTTCCAACAGATAGAGGGTTTCCGTCCCTGGTAGGGTGGGCATAAATGTTATCTAACAACACTACAAACATGCACTCGTATTTATCAACTACCTTGTTAGAGATGCAGTATTGTTGCCCCACTAGATTTTTCATTTTATTCCCCCACTCCAACACATTTTTTATTATCCTTGTGCCATTTGTAAATCCTTTCAAATAGTCAAATACTATCTCCTACCAACGTACCTTGTTTCGATACTGCCATGTCTTCTCTTGTGGGTAGAGTTCTTGTACATAGCCAACACATTGAAGAGGGAGCAATAGCAAAATTCATGCTTACCTCATTTTATTTTGTTGAGGTTCTCTATTAGATGCTCATGGATGGTGGTTCAGAGGTTGTACTTGAATTCAATAATCATTATGCCATGCATGACCCTCATACTTCAAGCGTTGGCTAAATCATCTCTAATTGTGTAATACACCTTCCACGCCATCACTTTATTTGCATGTTCAGTCCCCACATTCTTTATTTGTTTTATAGAGGGGCCCTCATGTTCCCAACAATATGTTGAGCTATATTATCCCCTTCGCTATGGTGCTTCCTTTCATATTCTTCTTTTTGACATCACACACTTTATTCAATTCTATCACAATGAAGATGACTTCGGGTGTGATTTGGTAGGGTTGATCCAAGTAGAGTGTATGCTCATGGACCATGATGAGGAGTATTTTCACCACTCATTTTTGCATGTTGAAGAAATGAGAATTTGGCCCATGCATCCAATTTCATTTGGTGTACCACATGTATATTGGGCTTCCATTTCTATTGGCTCGTCAGTAAATCCCTCTACAACATGGATTCTCTCCACCTCCATGTTTGTATGATCAATATCTCCTAACTTGATTTATCTTTGCACGTGTTCACAATATGCAACCTTATAGAATTTGCTAGAGAACACTCTCTTCGGATAAAAAATCACTTTCCATGAGTATATCTTGTACTTCGAAATTTTTATTTTATCCTCTGAGATTACTTGTAGAGTTGTGATTTTACATTTCTCTTATTTATTAATAGAGTTACTCCGACTCATACAATTCTTTTCTTTGACTTGGCTTTTGCTATTTTTTTTGCTTTTGTCTTTTTTTTAGTTTCCACCTTGCCTTTTTATAGATTTTTAATCTTTTCATTTGTTTAGAATTTGGTTTGATTTCCACCTCTTACATTTTTAACAACTCCATATTTCATTTATTGTTTTTACCATTTCCAACTACTATTCTCTTATTAGATCCATTTTCATCCCATATTTTTTACTTTTTTCTTTTGCGCATTTCCATATTATCTCAAAAATTCTAAATTTTAATTTTCTTTCCTTGTTTGGTTGCCCACTGTCCTCCCACTCATTATACTTAACCAAATTTTGTATTTGGTTAAGCCATCAATCCATATATTTTTTGTGGTAACGAGTGTTAACTACACTTCTGGGTGCACCCTTTTAGGTTTTCACCCCGTTCACCAAGTTGTTGTGTAATGATTTTCAACTCGGTGGTGAAACACATGTGCACACACATTTCAAAACAAATGTTGTATTTTTGAAAATTCTTGAATTTTATCTATTTTTTCCAAAATTGTTTTCTTTTTATATTTTTTCATTTTATCTTACTAACTGATCAAATAGGCTTTTATCATAGTACCATTTACATATCCCTTTCGTGGTGTTTGGGATCACCTTTTGATCTTGATTGGCCTAAAAATTGTACGTGATCTATAAAGTATGGTCTTATCCATCATATTTGTAGCTTCCCCAATGCGTATGCTTACCATCATATAATAACATCTTATCTCTTGAGAGAACTCGTGATTGCAATTTCTATCATGCCAAGCCATCTATGCTCTCTTTTGTTGCATCTAACTATATTCTGCCATGAATATTTTTTCATATAGTTTCTCTAATTCTATTCTCATTTCTTTCAATGCTTCATATTCATTCAATAAAAATTTTGTGACCAACCTTAAGCTCAAAATGGTTTTGTTCCATTGGAAACACTCATTCTCATGCATATATTGACTAGAAAGGACAATACGTTTTTAGTCTCTTGTAGGTTGTGCAACACACCTAGAGTACCATTGGTATCTTGGTTTCTTAGCCCACCAACTTTGTGTTACAAATCTTTGTCAAAACTTCCAAAATTTTGTTAAATGCTTCAACAATCTTGTTGGCTTGTAGGTGATATGTTATATTTTTGTATCATGAAATGTTTTGACAATTCTTCTATGGTGTGATAAATAAAATAGTTGTCATAGTCACTTGTCTTGTTGATAAGACATCTAAACCTTGTTATGATGTTTTCATACAAGAACCATGTTGTCATCTTTGCAATACAAACCTTTGTAGGAATTGATTTTGCCCACCTCAGAAGGTAATTTATTTATGTAATGTTAAATTGTGTTTGCCTTATATGTATTGCGAGCTTGATTGAGCATATAAAGCAAATTTACCGGTTTTAAATCACACCAATGCAAGCGCTAGTCTTAGCAGAGCATCTCATCTTGTGTGTTAGGCTTCCTTACTCTCTGACACACATTGCATGATTTAGCATGTTGATGGGTCTCCTTGAATAATGTTGGCCACCATAGTCTAACTAATAGTACTTTCTTTTCTATTGTGTCACTTGAATTATGACCATTGGCTATACATTCATGAGCTTCTTTCAAAATGGTATCCCTCTCATGCCACAACACTATGCCTCTTAATATTGTGCTTTGCCTAATCTTATAAAGTTGTCCTTCAATTAATGTAAATAGTAGTGCTTAGATAAGTAACCTTTTTTCACTCTTGGTTTGTATATCCCTCAGGATATTACCCCACTAGATATTTCGTGATTAATTCTAACTCTTCAGGTATCATCTCAATGCAAAATAGATGCCACAACATTGTTCCCATGTCCTCTCCCATAAAATCATCATCAATTGGTCCCTTATCCTCCCCATTCTCTATCCTAGACAAATAGTTTGACCCTTGGTTCGATTTCTCTGGTTTAACAACAATTTTAAAATCAAACTCCAAGAATGACATCAAGCATGCATGCAGGTTTTCCTTTTTATTATTGGATTGTTTATCAAATACTTTAATGACGCATGGTCTATATAGAATAGAAATGGTGTTGCCAACAAAGTGTTTGAAGTTTTGTGGCATGTACACCATTGCCAAGACCTCTCTCCATGGTGGTCTAATTTACTTCCGCCTTTGTCAATTCCTTACTTGCAAGGTAAACTGGATGGTCCTATATTTTTATTTGGTTGTGTTAGTATTACTCCTATAGCAAGCCCAATGCATCCACATGAACATGAAGTTGTGCTTTCCTATCTTGGAATAATAATATTGATGCCTTTGCTAGTTTATCCTTCAAGCTATAAAATGCTCGTTAGCATTGTGGAGTCCATTTAAACTTACTATTTTTCTTTCACAATTTCTCAATTAGAACACTCACCACAACATAATTTTGATAAACCTCCTATGGTATCTTGTATAACCCAACAATGCCCTGACATATTTTTTAGTTTGTTTAGGAGCTGTGTCTATCATGACTGCAATCTTAAGTGGATCTACCATCAATCCTTCTTTGCTAATTATATCTTGTGGTAGAGTTCATAAAGGGCTAGAGAAGTACATTTCTTTAGATTTAGCATTATTCCTAGGGATTTGCATCTGTCAAATATCAACCGCAATACTTATAATATTAGCCCCATCTTATCACCAATGCACCACTTCTTAGCATTGGTGGTGCTATCAGCAATGCTAAGTGTTGGTGATAGCATGAAAATTCATTCGTGAAGGAATATACCTATCTTCTCGCTACAATCCCCAATACTTCCTCTCTAAAATGTGTAGGGAACAATCATATATACATGATTTATTCAATTCCCTAAAAACAATGCATATCCTTATCCCTTTTTTTTTTGGGAATACTATGGGGCTAATTAAAATTACATCCTCCATTGGGTTAGGATGTTGTTAGCCAACATTTTGTCCAACTACTTTTTTTTGCCTTAACTTTCACGTTCAAATTGAGGTGGTAAGGCCTTTTTCTGATTGACTTAACATCTTTTATCTTTATTTTCATTTTTGCCACTTATTTTTTATTGTCCTTAACTTTTGTAAAATTATGTGGGAACAAATCCTCATAATCTTAAAGGAGCTCAACTATTTTTCTAAATTACACCTCTTCCTAGTAATGCCCAATTTTGCTATCTGAGTTTTCATTAGTCACAATATTTTCTTTCTTTGATCTTCAACAGTTAATATAAATATTTGGTTTTGTCTTCATCAGTTGTTATTAGCTCCCTTTCACCTTCTTCCACTTGTATATTTAAATGTATCAACTCATCCTATGCCGCTTATGCCTCTGCTTCTTGATATTATATCACGACATCTTTTTCATCTATTTATTCATATTGATGAACCCTATCGGTTCTAAATTGTTCATAGTACCTAAAGGTACCTTATTGTTTATAATTACAGTGACCATCTCTTCTGCTCTCTCTTTGGGTATCAATAGGAATGCTCTTATTCTTTAGAGTAATCTACATAGGTGTTCAAATGGGTCCCAGAAGTTAAGGCCATACACAAATATTTTTCAACTCTTCTCAATCTTTTGTTCCCTTTCTCATTTCTTGGTGCATATATGATGTTTGCAGTAGTGGTTACAAGGTCTAATAAAGGTATTTATCCCATATTCTTTTATTTACATCCCCAATGTTTGTTCAATATTTTTCACATCTTTCTATATATGTGCTAGGACTAGAATTTCACGTGAACCTCATTGTCTTTAAAATATCCCTCCTTTATATACCTTGTTCTTAACAAAAGTTCCACTTCTTTCTAGGATTTGATATTTTATTTGTATGTGCCCCACCGACAAGCCACATTGATTTTCAATGTGTCCTCTAGTACTTCCAACCTTTTTCCTTTCATCAAGGGATTCTACCCTCATTTGGATTAGATAATCCTCCAACTCTCCTATGTTGTTGAACTTCAGGGTCTTCACCCGTGAATTCTTTAATTTGGAATAGTATCTTTGAATGGATTTGTTGTATATCTTGTGGGTTTGTGATATTTATGGCGTTAGTGGCAACCACCTTCTTGATGTGTAATAGCTTGTGAACTCTTGTTTTGGGCTCTCCATATAATCAACTTTTGATATTTGCTTCATAATTTTATTCAAGTTCTTCATATTCCAAGTTGATTTGCTTATCATAATTGGTTTCATAATATTTACTCATATTTGGAAATTTTCCAATAAAATGTAAAACACCAATATCATCATAGTAGTTTTCAACTTTGTCGTCCCACACCTTGGTCCTTACATATGCCATACATTTTCTAGCAGCAAGTGTGCTATTGATTTGTTCCCTCTAAAGTGATTTTTCATTTTCAGAGTCTAATATACTATTGCAATCTAAAAACTAATCTAAATTAAAAAACACTAGTATGACACATTATTCTCATAGATATCTATAATTTCAAAGGCCACATTACAAAATTTGGCCAAAATTTAAATGTCAGTATCAAAGAATTTGAAGTTTGAAAAATGTAGAAATGCATATCAAAACTCTTGGGTCAAAATTTCCACATAGTTGACCTCAAAATTTCAAAGAACATTTCACGTTGAAATTTTGACATAAATATGTTGACATTCTCAATTGCCCAAATTTCTCTCTGGGCGGGGGGGTCAATTTCTAGGTTCTGTCATTCACTTCAACATGCACAATTACATCATTATTTCAATGTAGTGTTTAATGCATTGAACTTTTGATGTCAATGGATATTAAAAAAATATTAGCATAGCAGACAAGCCCATATTGTTGTAGTAGATTTCATTCATGTTATAGCCATGCTTTGCATATGTTGTAATGATTGCATTCTATGCAACAAAATATGGGTGTTGTAGTTTGAAAAACAATTATCATCCCTTCTCTATGTTGCCACATTATTATAGTAGAGGGTTTTCACCTTATATAATGTTTTGTAGTTGCTACATAAGGATATTTGTATGCATCAAAGCATAATCGAAAGAATCTATTTGTCATATGTTGCAGTTTCAAACACCATGATAGACATGCACATAAAATGTGGTAGCATACACAAAGCGCATGAACCTTTTGACAAAATGACTCAATGAAGTGTGCTTACATTGACTATAATGAACTTAGGACATAAATTTGTATTTATGAAGAGGCAATGGTATTATCATAATTCCATAATTTGGTAAACATATTTCTCATTCCTTCACATTGGTTATGAATTTGAGGGGATTTTATAGTTTTTACATCAAGTTATCCTATAATAATTGCATTAGTTTTTTAAACAATTTGTGTCTTCTATATGCTATAACATTTTTGCAACATAGATTGCATTAGGTTATTTTGTTGTAATCATTTATTAGGTTGTCAAAAAATTGAAGGTTGCTACATAAAAGTATGTAGATTCATCAAAGCATGATAAAAAATAAATATGTGTCATATGTTTTAGTTGCAAACACCTTGGTAGGCATGTATATTGTAAAAAGTGACAATAAAACACAACTAAATGTTGTACGTCTATCCTGTCAATGTGGGGACATTTGTTCAAAATACAATTGATAAATTTTATCAATTTCATAACCAATGTGAAGGACAATATCATTTCGAAATTACTTGTGTTTGGTGAATAGGCAAGGATCTTAATGTTATGGCTTCGTATGTTGAAAAGTAGTGGAGATTCTTACCTAAGGACAATATGTATTTTAGCATTTACACTTTATAACCTCAACACTTCTTATATAAAGAAATAAATTAAATTCCATAAGTAATATGCAATATATAAAAAATATTAGTGCTAAAATCCTTTCCTATTCACAAATCCCACTTAAAATGTTGTAATCCCATCATTGCAGTCTATGTGACCATAATTGCCAACCAATTGGTAAAGGCATATTAACAAAAAAATCATATTGGTATCAAAACCAAAAAGGCCACACTACATAAGGGCATACACATCAATCAAAACATGATAGGAAGCAAGTATTTGTCATATGTTGTAGTTGAAAACACTCTGACAGACATGCAAAATGTGACCACAAAATATGACTAGATGTCCTAAGTCCATCATTGCAATCCATATGACCATATTTTTTCAAACAATTGATTAATTCCCTAAATTTCATAAGCAACATGAGGGCATCAGAACATTACGACTTGTGTTCAGTGAATAGGCAATGATATTAGTGTTATGGCCTTATATGTTACTGGTTGTCGTAGATTTTTCTCTCAATGGAATGACATGAATGTTTTAGTTTGTCAAACAATTCAAAATGTGCAAAAAATTGTTATTTCATGGATATTCTTACACTCGTGGAATGAATGTGAAAGCATGAGAGCCACATGTACTTAAGCACTAACACATTTTTTGGTACAGAGTTAAAGGATGACCGATATTGGGGATTCTTACTCGAGGAAGATATGTATTTTGGTATTGATATTTAATTTTGTGTTTCTTAGTGAAATATGCATATTATTTTGTAGAAATAATACATGAAATGTCAAAAAATGCATACCCATCTCTAAATCATTTTTTTTTCTTTTTGTAAAAGTGATTCAAAAGGCTTCAAAACAAAACCCTTCAAGAAATCAATATTATCTTCAAAATGTAAATATTGTTGACAAGAAATTGTTAATCGTTGATACGTATGGCTCATTTGTTTTCATTGTGATAGTCACCATATTCTCAACAATTTTTTAATGACTCTAATAGTCATTCCATGTGTGTTTAGGAACACCCAAAATTGTGGGTGTGTTGAAAAATATAACAAGAAGCCAGTTTGATTTGTTAGCAAAATTTTGTAAATGTCCTCTCTAACGGTAGTGGTAAAGACTATAATTTAAATTGATCAACAACATATGAATATAAGGTTAATAGAGTGCATGCTAGAGACCGTTTTTACATACATGCCTACATGCTTTCACATTATATTACTTTATCTATGCAATGATTAATATGATATGCAAAGCATGGTTATAATAAGGATGACATAAAGCATACAACATTCATGTGTCCTTGCATTGAATTAATTCATTATAGGGTGTGCAAAGCATGGTTATAGTAAGGATTACCTACAACATATAACATTCATTCATTGTTGCATTGAATCCAATGATTACAAGATATACAAAACATGATTATAGAAATAATGACCTAAAACATTCAAAATTCATATTTTCTTGCGTTGAATTCAATGATTACATGATATGCAAGGCATCACTATAGCAAAGATGACCTACAACTTATAAAACCTTTATAAAAAAAATAGTAACTTTGTGCATAACTAGACAATATTGCAATATAAGATTCATTCAAATAGTTTGAGGGCATCTTACAAGTATATGCTTGAGCCTCCATGAAATTTATATCAAGAAACATGGAACCAAACCCATGCATTCAACCATGGTGGCCCATACCAACCCCAACCATCAACCAAAATTTGTAACCATAATACCTTAGTATAGAAAAGAGCAAGGTGCTAACACAAAACATCACAAGTATTGATATCATAAATAAAAGGCCTCATTCTTTGCACTATCCAAATGTGTTTGGTATAACGATCAAAATACTATTACGGTGATATTGATTGCCAACAATTATCCTACTAGGTTTGCACCCCTTTATGTTTAACCTAAAAAAAACTCACGTCATCAAAAACAATGACAATTTAAAAGGATATAAAATTCAAATGATATAATAATGGCCATGCATGAAAATAAATCTTAAAAACAAACATTTTATCATCTTGAGATAGTTATTACAAAGATGACCTACAACACAAAACCTTAACAAAAAAAATAACCAAAACAATAAATTGTATATACCTAACAATTTGCATTTCATGATTCATTCAAAGAGTTTGAGGTCATCTTATAAGCATATGCTTGAGCCTCCATGAAAATTCTTATGAGATAGAGGGGAATTGACCCATGCACCCAACTATGGTGGTCCATACTCTCCCCGACCATCGGCTAACCTTCGTGTTTATAATACCATAGCATGGAAAGAGCAAGGTGTCAACACAAAGCCTCATAAGTATTGAAACCAAAAATAAAAAAGCTTCAATCTTTGCAATATCAGTTTTATTTTGGCACAATCCTTTGAACATTGTTGTGGTGGTACAAATTGTCAGTAGTTAGGCTACCAAGTTTGCGCCAATTTGTCTTCAACTTACAAAATAATGCATAACATCAAAAAATATGCATTTCAAATTATTTAGAAACCAAATAAAATAATATTGATTTAATGTGAAATTAAAACTTAAAAATAAATGTTTTATGATCTTAAGATAGTTATAGTGAGGCTAACCTACAAAACATAAAACCTTAACAAAAAACAAACAAACTAGAAAACCAATTTTGTGTATATCCAACTATTATTTAAGTCCATGGTCCACCCAAAGAGTTTAGTGGCATTAGAATATCTTATAATCATTGCATTATTTTTTCTGACAAATAATGGTTGGTTACAAAAAGGTATTGTACACCAATCAAACCATAATACGAAGTAGATATTTATCAAATGTTATAATTTCTAACATTTTATGTATGCAAAATGTGGGAGCATACACAAGGTGTATGTCAGGTAAAAATTATCAACAATATAAATGTCTTCTAATATAGGAAAAAGTATAAGACTATATTACATCCAATATACATACAATTATGTTGTTCCGAAAATTGGAATGGGCTTATAAGCAAGGTTTGTGTATAATGAGTGTATTAAGGATATAATTAGGATATTTATGTAAGGAAGTGACGAACAAAGACCAACCTAGATCCAAGACATAACAAGGATAAGTTAAGCAAAGCTAATTTTCATTAGGCAGTAACCAAGAGATAACTAATCTAAGGGATTGTAACCAACATGGATTTAAACTAAGGGGTGTGACCAAGAGGTGTTAAAAAGTAAAAAATAATGCAAAGATAACTTACACTAACAAGCATATATTAATCTAAGCATTGAAAATAATAGGATACTAAAATGACGCATGTGTACACACGCACACACACAGATATACTCATCAAAGTAAATAAATAAAGAGTATAAGGATATGAATACTTACTTTGGGTTAATTTTTTGACTTATCAATAGCCTCCTTGACTCAAGTTGCCTCTATGAGAGATGTTTTAGGTGAATCTTAAGATGGAAATAAGAAGACCTAATTATTCTTAGTTGGGGACTCAATATACTAGGTGTACCTTGTGGGTTCAATTTCTCTTCTTAAATATTCAATGACCTTGTGCAAACTACCCTACTTCAAGTGTAAGCTCCTAAGCCTTGATTTATATTTATGATATTACCTCTTTCCATGTCTTCTTCTTTGTGCATTGATATCATATGGCATCCTTATTCCTTAGTGGGTCCCAACTATTGAAACCACCATTTTATCTTTCTTTATTCATGGCCCCTTGTCTCTTTAACCAAGCTTTGATACCACTGATCACATATTTTCACATATACATAAATTACATGATTAAAGAAAATAGGTGGCAATCTAATGAACAAGTTTATTATTACTCTTCAAAAATATATAATATATTACTATGTACAACCACCAAATCAATTTAGATAACCACTAATAACCACCACTCAATGTTAATTTTAATTAGGTGGTAAATGGCTTAAACTTGGGATTATAATACATTCCTAACATAATTAATATATTGATCTACTCCTTTCATGGAAAATACAGCCATTGAGACTTAGAATTATTAAGTCTGAAAAAACACTTCAATTAATGCTTCATAATTTCTACTTAGCCTTAATTTTAAACTCCACATTATTTTTAGTTATCGTTTACAATTCTATTACCAATCATTTAACAATAACATACAACTTAAAAAAATAAAATAACTTACAACTTTCAAAAATGACAAGAGTTTAGCTAGTCATGCGTCCAAGTGGTCTAAGCTCCATAACACATTGAAAGTGGTAATGCCAATAGGTATTTATCTAATTGTTGAACTACGTCTAGATGGAATGGTGTTGGCAAGTGTTGGTCGTAATTTGTGATCTGGGGTAGAGACAACTATTGGTTTAATTGTTCTGATTGGGGACAAAGGGAGATTGTATGCAATCAAAAATGCATCATGTCTATAAAATAATCCTAACTCGAAGAAGATAGATCATAATTACACTTTTGATTGGGGATACATTAGATAATCGAGAACATGACCAATATAGGGATCCACTAGACCCAATTAGGGGATCTCTTATCACAATAAATAATACTAGGGAGGGTTCCAAAGCCTCTAGTCAAGCACAATCATGCAATAACCCTAATTAAACCCTAAATTTTCATATTCACTAAACTAATAACAAGTAAAATAAAGAAGTCTAATATAGTTCTCACCAAAGTTTGTGCCACAAAGTGGGGGTAATAAATAACAAAATTAAATATGCATAAGAGACATATACTCACGTCAATGTAAACGATATCCTAATGCATTGAAGAGAAGTACACATGCATATATATTTACTCTTACAAAGGAGAAACAAAGTTAGGAATACTTACCTTTGAAGATGAACCCATTAAGACTTAATCTCTCCATTAGCCAAGGTGATTTGCAAGATATTGTTGTAGTATGTAAGGATGACAATGATAAATCATCATAGGCTACACAACCTATCAATGCATCCAAAAGACTTCTCCACAAGACAAGATCTGTATCTCTCAAGAAAGTATGAAACCTTAAGCTTGCTCCTCAAGTAGAATGGTGGATAAGCAGATGTGCAATAACTCTTACTTCTTCTTCTCTTCTCTAAATAATGACAAAATGATCTTTATATATAAACAGATTTAACCCTAATCCCTTCTGAAAGTATTGACTGATAGGGTCAACCCAGTCGACCTAGTATTGTTATGGACAAAAAATTACTAGGTCACTAGTTAGGTCGGTCAAGAGCTGACCTACACCCTTAATAAATTTTACCCATAAGAGTATAGGGTTGACCTAGTCGACCTAGTACTGTAAACAGTCGAAAGAGGGTTTAGGTTAGGAAAAGGGGAATGAAAGGTGGGAAATGATTGAGGAGTGTATAATAGAGAAGAACAAGCTTATGATATGGTTTTCAAAAAACAAGTGTGTAGATAACAAGTGGCAAAATGGACAATGATCTTGTAAAGTACTAATGGTTTTCCCACCTCCTTTTCAGTGCACCCTTTAAGGCGTGCACTCAGAGAGATTAAGACTCGATGGGTTTTTGAAAGATAAAGAGCATCAGTAATTGATAAAAGTTTGAAAATATTATGTGTATACATATACCCCATTCGAAGCTCATCACGTGTCACATAAGTGCAACATAGGATGGCGCTTTAGGAATAGAACATGATAACACATAACACTAATGCTAAGTAAAATGCAGCAAAGAGAAAACAAGATAATGAAAGGACAAAATTGAAAAACACATACCTTTACTTACCTTAGTGTTGTAGATAAAAGGAGACTGTAAGAGAAGTGAAGGTATCCAATGTGAGGAACATTAGTCAAACCTGTAGAGGTTAGTGCAAAAAAGAGTGAAAAAATCAGAAAAATTGGAATATAGGCATATAATAGTGGAAAAGATTCTCTACGACATCATAATTCCATAAATTTTTACAGTTCAAAAAATGGGTGAATAAAAACAAAGATATGAGCAAAATAAGGAATTTGATGGTAAATATTTGAAAGGTAAAGAATTGTAAATAGTAAGTTTAAATAAGGTGAAAAGAAAGTCATTTGTTATTGTTTGACTTGTTTGGAGAGGAAAATAGAGCTATGAGAGACCAAATGAAAATCAATCGAGCTAAGATGGCGAGGAGACGACAGTCGAGACGAGAGGGATGCAGTACATGTAAACAATTGAGAATTTCAAACTTGTTTTGATTATTTTATTTGAAATTAAGTGTTTTATAAAAAAATGTAATTTAGATCAATTTTAGAAACCAGAATGAACCCCAGATAGTTGCTAAGGGTACTAGAGGCCAAAAGGGAAAATGGGTTGAAAGGAATTAGTGTAATAACTGTCGAAAGCATTTATTACAAGCAAGGGAAAGAGTTGGCAATTTGAACGAACTAGGTCGACCTAGTAGGTTGAAAATCCTGATTTGACACTTCCAACTTAGTAGGTGTGTGTTGACTTAGTTGATTTAGGTAAGTTGTCGACTTAGTTGTTTGAACTAGATTGCCAACTCAGTACTAAGGGGGGGGGAAATGAAAGGGTTGACTTAGTTTGTTAAGTCAACATGGTCAACTGAGGATGATTTGGTCAACTTAGTGGCTAGAGTAGTATGAAAATGCAAGAAATAGGCCAAAATAGTACTTGAAAGGCCCAAAATGCCCTATTGAGTACTGAAATGGCCAAGCAAGCTAAAAATAGGTCAAATTGGTCAAAAATGGATAGATTAAGGAAAATTAGGTTTGTTTTTGTTAAAATTTAAAAAGAATGTATTTGATTATAAGTGACATGGAGGTCTAATACATTTTTTGTTGTTTTATGGTTGTAGGGGCGTTCGATATTCTGGTATTTAGTGGGTGCAACATGGCTACTAGACCTATTGGAGTGGTTGACAGTGGAGGACCTAGCTAGGTTGATCACACTAGGTCAAGGAGGTATTATGGAGATATGTCGAGTACCATTGAGCATAGATATTTTGGTCATGTTTTTGGGAGCTTGGGAATGATTGACTAATATTTATAGATGGGTGGTGGATGGGGGTACCATCGAGGTGAGTATCACCATACAGGATGTCCATTTTATTCTTGGACTTTTGATAGGAGGAACATTGGTGATCACAAGGGTACCGAACAGACAGGAGAGATGAGCCTTAGCCTTGTGGGTGACGGGCTCAGATAGGATATATTTTGAGCTGAGTGTGAGTCTATTTGATATGTATATAGCTTAGATTCCAGATATCCAAAAGGCAGTGATAGGACTTGTGACAACAAGAGTGTTGTGTCACAAGTCAGATGACAAGGTACTGCTATATGTGATAGCCTTATGCCAGTCCATTTTAAAGCAGGGGGCACTATGTGAACTAGGTTATGTCATCTAGATCCAACTTATGAATGATATGTATGAGATGTTGTCCAAAGGGCAGAAGACCATGGTGATGATGATTTTATTGAGTTCTTGGATATACAAGAGGTTTTTTATGTACCGACCAACTGGGTTGCCCCATGTGGTTGATGGTCGGTTGCCTCAAGTGTAGAGATGGTGACAGGATCAAGTAGTGAAGACTATGCCCCACATGCCAGTGCTACAGACAGTCACATGAGCAGATATTATGTGGCAGCCATATGGGCACATCGCGACAGTATGGTCGAGTTGGAAGATAATGGCACCAACATTGGCATGAGCATAGATAAGAGGCCACTACACCTAGTGGATAGAGCCATATCTAATGGCATGCATACAAGGATATTTTGGACTCCCTCACCCAACTACTCTGATAGTGGTGCTCATATTTTGGGCTAGACATGTGAGAGAGCCAAGGGGGAGAGAAGGATTGAGACCACCAATTACGAGACCAGAGATCAGATTGTGGCGTGAGAGATCATAGACAGGTCGAGCACGACAACCAACAACTAGAGAAGAGATGGATGTGGATGTAAGCGTGCTAGAGGTACCATAGACAACACCATAATAGGAGGAATGACAACCACCTCAGTCACACCATCAATGGAAACGTCAACAATGAGCGAGAGCACAAAGGGTGGTTATCCTAGATGACCCATTGGTCAACCCAAGACAGAGCTAGTCTATAGAGGCACCACTCAGACGAGACTTGAGACGGGCATGGGTGGCGACCCCAGGGTTTGCATTGGTTGGGTAGCATCCCACAGACGTGGTACTCAGAGGATGAGTCAATGGAGAGACTGTGCTTGAAGGTTGTGCAGATGGGGAGATGGTGATAGGCGACATTTAGATAGGTAATAAGTAAATAGTTGAAATTTGCTTATGTTTTTTGAGATAGATTATAGATAAATAGATTTTGAGATATAGAGTTTGAATTTTCTAGATCTTGTGGAGGAGACCAGATGGGGATCCTTGGTGAGGGGAGTTCTCCATGAGATCTTGGATGAGATGTTGATGCCATATGACCTTGCTACACTGGATGATCCCGTGATATGATTTTCCCTAGCTCAAACGAGATGGTTCAGACTAGTAGGAGAGGTTGCGAAGCGATTACATGCATACGGAGATGAGCTACAACCACTGGTAGGGGTGGGAACGAGAGAGGCATAGGCATGGCAAGGCTTGGCTCAAGAGAGAGCCATGCATATGGCTACCATGACTTTGTTGGCACAGGTTCAGGCCTAGGTGGCCAACCTACAGGGACAAGTGATAGGTTTGAGATCTCAAACAGTCTCTTTACAATGTACTATTCTGAGGGGACTGTCTGAGACATCTATGGGTAATGTGACTAGGCCATGAATAGACATGATAGAGCCTAGCCTTAGAGCTGGAATGATGTTTTTTTTACTCTGTATATATATATATATATATCTGATTTTGACATTTGGATGTTGATCTTATGTGTTTGTATTATGGTTGTGGTTGTGGATGCATGGATATATTTCTTTCTGGCACATGCATTTAACTTTTGTTGTATATGCTATATGAAATATATGTGTTGTATTTTATTTTCTAACATTATGTAGGACACATGCATGGTTTAAAAAAATAGGCGAAAAGACTTAGCTAGCTAAGTATAATCAATCAAAAACAAATGTGCTACACACTATTTTGTGTTAGAAAATGTGTAATAGCAAAAAATGACTAGGTCTAAGAAACCAAAGAGTGGTAAACATGAGGGGAAAATATTTGTTTTCAAACTATGACAAAGATTGGCACCAAATTAAAACAAGTAAAATTACACTAAATCACATTGGGAAGTATGAAAATAATGTAATAAAGTGGACAAAACGTAAAAGTACAAATGATATAAAAACTAATCAATTAAGTCAATCAATCATACTAAATCGGATAGGGAAATATAAAAGAAAAACAAAATTGATAAAATTTAGTCTTAAGTTTATTATACGAATTCAAGTTAAGAAGTATGAAAAAGTCAAAAAATAGTTGAATTCTTACATACAATAAAAAAATAAGAAGATAAAAGTGAAAGAGTAACAAAGTAAGCATAAAACATACTAAATTAAGATGAAAAACATCTCAATGGCGTGTAACTTCATAATCAATCACATCTTATATCATATTTGACACATGTAATTTTGTTGTGATTTGGATATTAATTTTTTTTGTAAGGTCAGGTCCTATCCATGATCTTACACTGCAATTCATAAAGGAAACACCACTGAGATGGAATGAATTTGAAAATATGGGAAAAAGAGGATGTTAGTAATGGAAATGTGAAATTTTGATAATTTGTGAAGAAGGCTAGGTCCTATCCATGGTTTTACAATGCAACTCATAAAATGGAATCATTAGGGGAGTGATCAATGGACAAAACAATATTTCTCAAGAGGAAATATTAAGATTGTAGGGAGTGAAAAAGAGAATGTTAAAAACATAACGTAGACATCTTATGAGAAGATCTTAGAAGACATGAGGCATGCTAAGAACATAAGAAGACACTAAGTGACTAGTAACCATCAATGTATAAAGGATACATGTTTGTTATAGACACAAATCTGTGTAGGCAAATAAGTGTGTTATTAAGATCAACTCATGAAGGTAGATTGTTACAAAAAAAGTAAAATGGACCTACCTTCCCATGATGTGTTCCATATTCCTCAAGACCCCTTACAGAGTCGTCGATCTATTGCAAAGATTGGGTACTTGCATGAGAAAGTAGGTAGCACTAAAAAAAAAATTTATTCTGCTTTTCTAATCTATTGGCCTACCACACCCCAATGGACCTCGACTCTATCATGAGGCCAACTATGGTGTTTGAGCTTCAACTAGAAAAGGAGATGTTCTTGAAATCACATCTTTTAGTGTGATTTGACTTTTAAGAATTTTGAATGTTGACTTTTTGGATCATTGCCTTTTGCTAAATGATTTGGATTTTGCATATTTTTTATGGCATTTTTAAAAAATATTCCTCCCCTGTACAAACTTGGAATGACCAATCATGAGATACATAGTGATACACATGAATGAGATTTACTTTTTGGCTAAAGGAAGCTAAGTAACCAAAGACAAGATAGACTAAAACACTTAGGCTTAACAATGAATGAGCATGTTTTCTCAAGTCTCAACCATGTGTATTCTTAGTTGGTGAAAAGGAATAAAAGGGAGTAAAGGAGATCCAAAGTGGAGCAATAAAAGGAGATTATAATGAGATGAATTGTTTGCTAATTGATCAATTGGTAAAACAGGGATGACTAAAGGGAGTAAGGTTTGTATAACCAAATCAAAATAACAATTATCTGTGTTTATAGAGATAAGATAGCAAACAATCAAGAAAAGAGAACAAGGGAATCTTTAAGAAATAAATTCAAGAAGAAAAATAAGGCAATGATAAATAAGAAATCCATAAGAAAACATAAATGACATTATAAGCAATATAAAGTGCAAAATCAAAGTCACCATGTAAGATAGATAAGAATTTGATACAATGTCAAATGATATAACAAAATAAATAAAGATCAAATTGGAGCATACGTCCAATCCAAATGAAAATGTAAGAACACCATGCATGTGCTCATAAGTACAAATAGATTTACCCACACACATTATCCAGAACATAGACTTTATGAAGTTAAATGTGAACTGCAACAAATGTGTCATCTATCTTCAATGAAAACTAGGAAAATACTTCACGTCTAATATCCTCAACAAAAAAGGTAGGAATAATTGATGGATTATGTTGAGAAGGGTTATCATGCAAGGGATCCTCAGGAAAATGCATGGGAATGGACTCTACGGGGGATGAAGGGGTCACCAGTGGGGAAGGATCCATAGGTGAGGGACTCACAGGTGGAGAAAGATCCATAGGTGAGGGAAGGTCCATGGGTGAGGGATTTACGGGTGGAGGAATAATAGGTGAAGAAGGGACCACAGGGGGAGATGAAACCATAGGAGGTGGAACCATGGGGGAAGAAGGGGGAGCTTTATTACAGGATTGACCTATGGGAGGAATGGCAGAAGGTGCATGAATGGCTAAAAAATGATCTTTTAAATGTTGTTGAAGGATATGACAATGATCAGTATGATGGGTGCCACATTGGTGCCAAAGACAATATACCTCTCCATACTTAGGAATATACTAAGGAAGTAATTTTGGGGGAAGTATGGCCTTGTCTGAGGATTGAGGGGTTGTAGGATGCAAAGTATCAATATATTGGTGCAACTTGTGACAATACATAGATGAATGGTTATCTATGTCATGGAAGTGATAGATATGCTTGTGAGTAGTCTTGGTAGGTTACTTATAAGAGGAGGTATAATAGAAGTGGAAGGAACTTGGTAAGGTTGATCAGGCCATTTGGTGGGCAAAAGAACCAGTTGTGGTAAAGGAACCAAACCATCACCAAGAGATTGTGGTGATGGTGGAGAGATAGGGAAAGGCTCGACAAGATGAGCAATGGGATCGGAAGTGGGAATAGACTCAACTAAAGTAGGTGTAGGAACGGGATCTAAACTGGGTTCTACTTAGGGAGGGATGGGGTCTATAGAAGATCGAAGGAGAGTTGTATGCATCTCAGGGATAATCAGGGTATAAGGGTCATGGTACCTAACAAAGCGATAGGGCCCAGTCATAGCATGAGCCATAACCATACTTCTACGAGGTTATTCAAAATTTGAGGTGTCTACACCATCTCTACCCTATGATAAAGAGGAAAAATACTAAAATTAATAATGATATATGATAGAACACGAGAAGATATACTAAAATACTAAAGCAAAGAGGAATAATAATGGATAATCTCAGCATCACAGGCCTGAACAAGACCTCCTAAGAATGGATCTTCTAAGGTATAACCATCATCGCAATTAGGTGTATGAAGATCAATGATGTAGGTAGGGATGACATTGTCATCCGATGAGGTGTGATGAATGGAATGTCGAGTCTTAGTTAAGACAACATGGATGTCATCACAAGGTAGTTGATGAGAATGATGTTGTAAATAAGTGGGAAGCTAAGAGATAAGATGAGGTGAGAGATCAGAAGTTTTAATCTTGAGATTGATCTCATCAGGCTCATCATCATCATCATCGATATTTAAGATGTTAGGGGGAATATTCCCAATGATTTTGGGATGACCGTTGTAACCTCAAGTGGAATTGATTGGAAAGTTGAATCATTGAGACTCACAAAATGGAACACTTGGCAAGGGTTCAAGGGTAGGAATCTTGAATACACCCCTATCTTGGAATTTTTGAAATTTCAAGGGTTAGTGTCACCTTGAATCCAATGGATGGCTCCTTTATGAGGGAATTTAATGTACTGACAAGCAAAAGAATCAATTGCTCTCATATGATGAGTTTATGGCCTACCAAGTAGAATATTGTAAGATAGAGGAAACTTAAATATCATCACCTTTACATGAATGGTAACAGGTGGGATGATAATGGGGATCCACACACAACTTAAATGAGGCATTTGTCTTTAGTCATAGCCTTGACATGTGTTGCATGTGGATTTGAGATTGCATTCATATTATCTAAGGGTTTTGATAAAATCAAGGGAGGCAACACAAGTGTTGGAACCCTCATCAATCAAGACATGCTTGACTTGGATATCACCAATGTGAATACTAATGAATAGAGGAGGATCATCCACATGAAGTAAAATCTCATCGGGGATCATGAAAGTGATGGAAAATTTGAGGGAGAGAGAAGTGTCCATTGTTTCATCAACATGGATGGACACATCTTCACACTATTTTAATATGTTATCTTCAAATCCAGATAAGTTTACTTCACATCCCGCTAGGGGAAGATGAGGGATGCTCATTTTGAACAAAAGTTTCATAATATGGTTACAATGATGCGGAGATGTCTACATAAGCTCAAGAAATAGGATTTGGGATGGGAGATTAGTGAGTTTTGTGATAGGATCCCACTCATCATAACCCATAAGAAGATTGTTAGAAAGAGGTGCATAGTTTTGAAGGAGGTCCTCAGAAGGAGCTAAAGTACATTAGAATTTATGTTGGTAGGAGGCAGAAGGTTTAGTGAGAGGACAAGTTGGTAAATTATGTTGAGAAGATGATGTAGTTGATGTAGGTTGGTTTTGAGAATTAAAAGAAGTGGTGGTAGAAGCTTGAGTGTCATTGGTGTTAGGTAAAGAAGATGGAGGGATGGTATAAATAGAATGGGAAATGTTATCCAAGGGAGGAGTTGGAATTGTTTCATCAAAATTTATAAGGTCATTTTTCCCCAGTTCATTTAAGTGAGTTGGAAAGGAATCTTTGATAACACGAAATGTGCGAGATAATGGAGGTGTGTAGATAGGTTGAGGATCAATGAAAACAACCACCCTTCGGATATTAGTCATATTAACAACATTTTCTTAAAGAGTTGGGTCAATAAGACTTATAAATTATTTGTGGAAGGGGTGGGATTGTCTTGGGTATCTTGGTGATTTAGAAGAGGATATTTATAAATGGCCAAATGAGTAGTAACTTGATTCAAAGCTTGAAATTTAGTATTTGTTTCATGGGATTTGAAATCAATTTCTTAGGCTTGTTGGCATTTTTGAATGATATAATCATGGTCAAAATTGGGACCAAGAAGAAAATACATAGCAAAAATATGAAGTTGCCTACAGGTCTCATGAGAATGACCCCAACTAGCATGAAACCAACAAAATTTATTGGGATGATACCAAGATTTCATAGGACAAGTGGGATCAAGTTCTTGTGGTAGAGGCCTTGGTAGATGTTTTAATAATTCTATTGAGGATAAAGGTTTGTGAACATTGATGTGATTAGGTGAAGATAAATGAGGATTGGTGAATTGTTAAGTAGAGGGAGCCGGTTCCAAAGATTGGTTAGGAACAATAGCTTGAATAGTGTGAATAGTATCATAAGAGTCCATGACACCATCATTAGTAGCATGATGATTCTTATTCTTGAGCAAGGTACGATTACCTGCAAAAGGTTGGGATGGATTGAATTGATGCATAAAGAAATATTGACATTTAGCTTGGTCAATATCCTCCTCTATGGTACGTGGAGAGACAATTCAAACCCTATATTGCAACTTGGGAAAAGGGACATAAGTAAAGAAATGGGAAATTTTATCATCGACCATGTTATGTTCATATTTGTTCAACAATGTCTTCCATCGTTTAATGAAATCTCTGGTTTTTTCTATTTCAAGTTGCTTACAATTGATAAAATGGGCCAAGGTATTCTCAAGAATATCACTAGTTTAAAACTCTTGGACTAGAACATTGACTAAATTGTCCAAACTAGTAATATAATGAGTTTTAAGTTGGTTATACCAATATAAATCATCACTCATGAGAGTTTTAGCTAATAACTTGGTAGCAACAAAGGTATTTAATTTGACCTAGTCTTTATATAGATTTTCAAATGTTTTTAGAAGAAGAGTAGGATCAATTGATCCATTGTAAGAAATGGTAGGTGTGATACCTCTTATATTGATATTAGAAATTTGAGATGTAAGAGGCTCATTTTGAAGATGTTTGATTATATTTTTGATAGGAGGAGGTTGAGGGATAAGATTACCATGGGAATCTCGAATAGGTAGTGGGGGAACATTTTCATTATGCGTGCCCCATGGCATTTATTGAGGGTGGGTTTGAAGATGGATAAGATGGTTTTGCATTTATATCATTGATTTGCATTGTTAGCTTGAAAAGCTTTCATTTTTATTAAGATTTTGTAATGAAAGTTGGTGGGTATGTATTTCATTTTTGGCATTGTTTTAAGCATTAAAATTGGAAGTAGTGGCTTGAGTACCACTATGGGTGTTGGTAGGATCTTGATAAGAGTTATTAGAATGTGAGGCACTAGTGGCAAAATTTGCTTGTATGGTAAAAAAAGGACTAGTAAATGGATGAGAAGAAGCAACACTAGAGGCATGAGTACCATGGGTAGCCAAAAATGCACTAGAGGAATAATTAAGGAGAGTGGGTCTTGGAAGAGGCCCACTAGATGTAGAACCTGCCATATTAGTAGAGATACTAAGCATGGAGGTAGAGGAAGTCAAAGAAGAATAAGTCATGGTATGAGAAGGGGTTAAAATAGAGGGAAGAAGCTGAGAAGCAAAGAAGCTAGTATCTCTAAATCCATGTGAGAATGTGAGATAAGGTGAGTGAGGATCTTTGGTTTGAGCACTAATCATGAGATGGTAAATGGTAGAAGGATCCTTTCCTTGATTTTGAAGAAATTCAGAGATGAAGAAAAAAATTTCAAGTGTATACTCTAATTAAAGTTGATATTTAAGTGAGAAGAGGGGATTATGAAATGAAAAAGAATGAGTGCTCCCATAGTTCATTGTGCGAGTGTCAAATGAACATTAATCTCATCCAAGAGAGGAGCCATAATCTACTTATGGGAGACCCTATGAGGGTTGGTAAGACTCATCATAACTGTTGAATTCAACTCAGTCTTGTCTTCAAAAATAAATTTAATGATGAAGGGGAAGGACTAGATAAGGCAAAGGTGATGCAAAATCAAGGGAATAGATAAGAGTACAGAGTCGACTGGGTTGACCTAGTACTGAAAATAGGGTCTAAAATTTGAGAAAATAAGGATACATAGTCAACATAGTCAAACTAGTACTATAACCTGGGATATAAAATAGGCAGATAAGGATACAAAGTTGACATGGTTGACTTAGTAACATATCTTGGGAGGTAGAAAAGAATACTTTGTCGATAGAGTTGACTTAGTATTGCAGACAGGGGAACAAACAATCTATAAAAGACTATGTCGAATAGAACGATAGTGTACTGAAACAAGAAATGAAAAGAAACACATGATCAATTCGATCAATGAGGATAATCCAATTGGAGTACATAACACAAAACCTTGTACCAATGCTGACCAATACAAGTTTTTGTAATACAACATACAATTGAGCAAAGAACAAACAATCACCTTGGAAAGTAAATGCTAACTTAAGTGTTCATCTTGAATTTTGTTAGATTATTAGAATATGATTTTAAGTGTGATAGGGAGTTGGCTAAAATTAAAGAACTAGAAAACAATCTATGGATGGTTTCAGGATGTTTAGGCTAAAAACGATATGTGTTAGCAATGGTACTCACTTGGTATTAAGGCCTACACTTTCACTTCACACATCACATCAATAAGGGTGTTGGGTGATTTGTCAATATATACCATTAAAAATGTGTTTATACTTAGCTATAAAACCAAGTCGGCTTCCCCCTTGGTGATGAAATCCAAGTAGGTAGGCCTTGGGTAGACAATTATTTTAAATGAATTTTAAGATTATGTGATTTGGTAGTGTGTGTTAAAAAAATAAAAAAATAGTGCAACTAAATGATATATTAAATAATAATAATAATAATTAGACTATTTGATCTATTCTAAGCATGCAAGTGACTAAAAATGAAAGTGTGAAGTAATTACTAGCATATAAATGTTAATTCCAATTTTAAAACACATTATATTGTCAGTTCAGACAATAGTATATGCAAACATTATAGTACAGAGTCGACAATGTCGCTATCATACTATTGAAGCAAGGGTCTGTTAAGAACCATGTCGATAGTGTCAACCTAGTCTTTGAAACATAAGATAAAATATATAATTAGGTCAACCAAGTCGACTTAGTTTTTTGTATAAAGGAAGCTTTAAATATTGCAAACTATGAAAAATAGAACTGTAATGAAGAACAAAAAATAGAGAAAGAGAGAAAGGAACCTTGGTGGGTTAGAAGATGCATAGGAAAGTGAGATTGATGTTGGATAAATCATCTCTAGACTACACAACCTATTAATGCATCCAAAAGACAAGATCTGTATCTCCAAATAAAGTATGAAACCCTAAGCTTGTTCCTTAAGTAGAATGGTGGATAAGCAGATGTGCAATATCTCTTCTTCTCTTCTCTAAATAATGGCGAAATGATCTTGTATATATAGGCATATTTAACCCTAAGCCCTTTTGAAATTTTCAATCAATAGGGTCAACCTAGTCGACCTAGTACTGTTATGGACAAAAACTCACTAGGTCAAATGCTAGGTCGGCCAAGAGCTGACCTAGACCCTTAATGAATTTTACCCATACGACTACATGGTCGACCCAGTTGACCTATTATTGTAAATAGTCAAAATGGGGTTTAGGTTAGGAAAAGGGGAATGGAAGGTGGGAAATGACTAGGGAGTGTATAACAGAGAAGAACAAGCTTAGGAATATAGTTTTTAGGAGACAAGTGTGTAGCTAACAAGTGGCAAAATGGACAATAATCTTTTGAAGCATGAATGGTCTACCCACCCCTTTTCCAATGCATCTCTTAAGGTGTGCACTTAGATAGATTGATACCTGAATAGTTACTGCAAGATAAAGAGCATCAGTAATTGATAAAAGTTTGAAAATATTGTGTATACATAGATAATAACACATGGGAGATAAGGTCCCCTTGTTTTTAGGATTCGACTAGTTCAATCCAAGTGTCAAGAACTTTCCAATCATTTTTTTGGGTGAGCAATGGCAATTGACCATCATGAATTCTATCCACTCTATGTTTCTTGAGAATTATTATGGATGTTCTTTTAAGTTATTTCACTTCTTGTTCACATGGGTATCACACTATAATGCAATGGGTAGGATATTCATCACAAAAAATAAATGAGAGTGGAATAGTAGGGAATAAATTAAGTGGTTGCTTGACTAAAACAAGATTGTTAATGCTAGAAATCAAAAGCATCCCTGATCACAAATATATCATTGCATACCAAGTTTTTTTGTAGCACAAACTGAAACAACTCAATGGATAGGATTCTGAGGAATTAAATGAGTGTATTATCCTAAACTTATATTAAATGAAAGCATATGAAAGGCCGATAGTTATTGCACACAATGACTTGACATATCTTCAAGTTAAAAAAATTAAAAATTCAAAACTAATCAGAGTAGTTATTACACATTCAAACTGCATATTCATTAATAAACAAGTATTACAATTTATTGTTAACATTAATAAATTTTGTTCCATCAAGAAGTGAAGAGCATTACTAAGAAATAACATGAACTTAAAACTAGATTGATATCTATTTCAATGTTATTACAAAAGTATTTAAATTTTTCCTTCAGGCAAATAATCATAAGCCAAAATAAGATGAGAAAAAGAGAGGATTGAAACTATCACAATTTTTGTAGAGTTTTGGTGCATAAAATTTCTCACCTTTAAAATAAGGATGTAGGCTGCCTTATATAGAAAAGAGAATGGGAATTGTCTTCAAGTATCACAAGGCTTCTATTTCTCATCATGATTTCCACTCTAGGAAGTTGTAACTGTAATCCATTAGAATATTCCTTCCATTCAAAGGAAATCCAAATTTTATTCTATCTTTTTTCCATGATTGTGACTCTTATCCAACTGAAATGATATCCCCACTTCTCCATTTTAGACCAAGTATTTTGAATGATCTTTTGTTCAGCCATCTTGGGAGAATATTCAGGCCCTGTAGTTTCTAGATTGCTCCATGCATCCTTCTTTGACTAGACAGACTTTTCAAAATCCAACTCGATTGATCATTCTATTATTTTACTCAACTCAAGGCATTATGACATTTTGATGTGCCATCAAATCTAGCCTCATGTCTTGCTATCATCATCATGCTCCACATGTCCTCCCCTCACTCTTTCATGACAACTTAGTTGGATGATGTGTTCATTGGGTGTAATTGTCACCCATCCACAATTTCTCAAGTGTATTCTTTGGCCACACTATCTTTCCCTTGAGTCCCTAAGTCCACTTGTTTGCTTTGTTGGACTTGGGATCACCTCTCCCTACTCTATTAGCTTTGAGCTCATGAGATAGTTCCATGTGGTAAAATCCCACTAACTTAGAGGTATAGGTTTGTACAGACCATCTCAAGACTATGGGTTAGTAGGATGACATCATGTGGTGCAATCCCACTAACCTAGAGGCCTAAATAGTATGCAAAAAAATTTTGGCCTTTAGATCGTCAGGGCATGGAGATGATGCCATGTGACATCATATCAGTGACCTAGAGGCCTAAATCCATAAGCTTATGTATTGGCTTTCAGGTCCTCGGGTTGTCAGGATGATGCCACATGGCATCATCCTGACAACCTGAAGGCCTAGAGCCAATTGTGCATCATTTTAGTGACCAGAAAGTTCAGAGCCATTAGCTCTTGTCTTGGATTCTAGATTCTTATATCATTAGGATAATGTCATGTGGTATCATCATAGTGATTTAGAGTGATTACTCTACTGACTACCTCCCAAGTCCCTAGGTCCTTGAGATTGCACCATGCAGTGTGATCTCGAGATCCCTAGGACTTGGGAGTTTTCAATAAAATGACTAAGTGTTTTGAAGTCTTCCAAGCACCCAGATGAATGGGATTGTTGATAAAATCAATATAATATAAAATATATATGCAATATAAATTGGATCTAGGTGAATACATGATGGAAAAGAGCACACATAATCAACATATTATACAAAAATTTAAAGTGGAAAAACTTCCAAGAGGTAAAAAATTCATGAAAATGATATTCAATAAATTGATAAACTTTGCACCTCAATACAAAACCTTCCCTTCTCACTTCTTCACATAAGCCTTGATAGATCTTTTGTAAATATTTGTCACATGCAAATATCAAATTTATCAAGTGTGTTCACAGTGAAAATACAATAGGGATAAAACCTTATTTACAATAAATGTGAGGGGAGGTGACTGTTGTAACCAATGGGTCATTTATTCTTAAGAATCATTTAATTTAATTGGTTAATAATGAATCATAATATTTTATTATTTATTTACATAAAATTTTCACCTTGTGTTTAAGAAATAATAAATTATTATTATTTAATAATTAACTAAATTATGCTAAGGGTCTAAATTATCCCACTTAGATATTAAATATTCTAACACTTCCCTTTAATACTAAGTGGGGATAAATGACATAGACACCTTAATACAATAATTATACTATGTACACAATTGAAGGATTTAAAAATATTAATTATGCTAAACATCACCTTTTGAAATAAAAAGAATTATAATCCATAAACTACTATAAAATAGTTCTAGACTAGCATGATCATAAGACTGTATCTCACAATTTTTCATGAATAAAAAATATGTTTTTATATATTGAGGTACAAAAGCAAAACTTTCACACAAAGTTTACTTAAATCACATAACTTTCACACAAAGTTTACAATTATTTACAATGAGAAGAAGTATAGAGAAAAAGGAACACAGTACCAAGTTTTATCAGTTTTGTGCAATGTTAGGCCTCTTGGAGTTGCCATTGAAGGGGAGTGTGCACGACAATGCCACTTCCACTTCCTAATGGCCATGTGTTCCTTTTTCTTCTCTATAATTCTTCTTATTGTAAAGCATTGTAAATTTCATGTGAAAGTTTTACTTTTTATCCCAATACATAAAATCATACTTTTTAATTGAGGTCTTTATGTTATAAAAAACTCCAAATACGCTTAGATGATTATTCATAAGAAATTATGAGATTTAGTTTCATGATCATACTAGCCTAGACTTACTTTATAATAATTTATGGATTATAATTTCTTTTGTTTCAAAAGGTGATGTTTGACATGATAAACGTTTTTAAATCCTTCAATTATATACATAGTATAATTCATGTATTAAGGTGTCTATTTCATATATCTTCACTTAGCATTAAGGGGGGGGGGGGGGGGTGTTAAAACATTTGATGTCTAAGTGGACAAATTTAGACCCTTAGCATATTTTGATTTAGTATTAAATAATAATAATTTATTATTTATTAAACACGAGGTGAAAACCTTGTATAAATAAATAATAATATATTGTGATATATTATTAACGAATTAAATTAAATGATTCTCAAAAAGGATGGACCCATTCATTATAACGGTCACCTCCCCTCACATTTATCATAAATAAGGTTTTACCCCTATTATATTTTCATTTGTTTTTCTGCATAGGCATTTAAAGAACACCTTCCCCCCATATAGTTATAAGTTAAAATCCATATCACATTTCTATTATGGATATCCCAAGATAATTGAACCTAGTTTTTTAAAATGCAACTCGAGTTGCCAATGCAACTCAGGCTGATAGTGTAACTTGGGATGGAAGTCCAACTCAGGCTAACAATCCAACTCAAGTTGGTAGTCGAACTCGAGCTGAGAATAAAATATGATTTCAAACATCAATATGGAAATTTGAGGAAAAAATAAAGTTTCACCCAACATTCGATTTTGCATTAAAGAGAAAACATATTTTCCTTCATACATTTACCATTTCTTTCCCAACCAAAGGAAACATTGTATTCCCCCCTTGATCTACAATCAATGTTGGAAGGCTTTGTATACTCTGGTTGGGAAAGAAATGGTAAATATATGAAGGAAACTATGTTTCCTCATTAATGCAAGATAGAATGTTGGGTGGAACTTTATTTTTGCCTCAGATTTTTGTATTACTGTTTGAACTTGCATTGCATTTTTAGCCTGAGTTTGACTCCCTGCTTGAGTTGGACTACTTGCCTGAGTTATACTGTTAGATCGAGTTACATTGGCAGATTGAGTTGCATTTTAAAAAATGAGGGTCAATTATCTTGGGATAACCCTAGTAGAGTTGTGACATGGATTTTAACTTATAATTTCTATGGGGGGAGGATGTTATTTGAATGCCTATGCGGGAAAACAAGTGAAGATATAGTAGAGATAAAAATCTATTTATAATAAATGTGAGGGGAGGTGACCGTTGTAATCAACGAGTCCATCCTTCTTGAGAATCATTTAATTTAATTGGTTAATAATAAATCACAATATTTTATTATTTATTTACACAAAGTTTTCACCTCATGTTTAATAAATAATAAATTATTATTATTTAATAATAAACCAATGTATGATAAGGGTCTAAATTAGCTCATTTAGATATTAAACGTTTTAACACTCCCCCTAATACTAAGTGGAGATAAATATCATAGACACCTTAATATCAGAATTATATTATGTACACAATTGAAGGATTTAAAAACCGTCATCATGTCAAACATCACATTTTGAAATAAAAAGAATTATAATCCATAAATTACATATAGGCTAGCATGATTGTGAGACTACATCTCACAGTTTCTTATAAATAATCATTTAAGTGTATTTAGATACTTTTATAGCATAAGAACCTCCATTAAAAAATGTGTTTTTATGTATTGGAGTACAAAAGTAAAACTTTCAGACAAAGTTTATAATGCTTTAAAATGAAAATAAATATAGATAAGAAGGAACACATGGCCATTAAGAAGTGTCATTGTCATGCACACTCCCCCTCAATGATAAATTTGAGAGGCTTAACATTACATGAAATTCAAAAAAAATTGATAACATTAAGTAGTTATATGAATATATTTATCATTTGTTCATCCATAGGATAGAACTGTATATCAATATCACCATTGAGGACTTTCTCTCAGACAAAATGCACATGAATTTCAATATACTTAATTCTTTGGTGTTGCATTAAAATTTTTACCAGAGGTATACAATTTTAATTATCACAATGAATGATGGTACTGTGAAAAACATCCAAATGAAGTTCTCCCAACAACTTTCACAGCGACATGGCTTCTTTGATAACTTCCATAACACTTTTGTACTCTACTTTAGTAGAATAGATAGAGATAGTAGGTTGCTTCCTACTGATCTAAGTGATAACACTTGTACCAAATTTAAATGCATATATAGAAGTAAATTTGTGATCTATAGTATCACTAGCATGGTCATCATCATAATAACGATATAATTTAGCATTATCAATGGAAGAATATAATAAACCAAAATTAATTATTCTTTTGATATAACAAAGAATTTGTTTAGATAATGATCTAAATATAGATCTTATATAAATCCAAAATCAACACCAACATATAAAATATCTGGCTTAGTAATGGTTAGATAAATCAAACTACCAACAAACTATCTATATAAAGTAGGGTTGGCTTTTTCACTAGCAATTTTTGGATCAAGTTTAACATCAACTTCAATAGGAGTGGAAATAGATTTAAAATCAAGCATGATACACTTAACAAGAAGGTTATGAACATACTGAAATTTTGATACAACAATATAATATTTATCTTGAAATATGACCATTCTTAAAAAATAATGTAGAATGCCTAAATAGTTATTTCAAATATTTGACTTAGTTTATTCTTATATTTATGAATTAAACTAGATAGATCATCAGTAATAAAAAAATCAACATATAATAAATTAGAACCAAATGCCCATTTTCAATTTTAATAAAGAGATCATTATCCGAATAGTAATTAGAAATCAAAGATTTGAATCTTCTAACAATTAAATCTTGTCAATCACCCAATCATATCATGGCTCTGCTACCTTGATAAAATAAATAGAATATAAAATATATATGCAATATATATTGGATCTAGATGAATAAATGATGGCAAATATCACACAAAATCAACATATTACACAAGAATTGAAAGTGAAAAAATATTTAAGAGGTAAAAACCCATAAAAATGATATTCAATAAATGAAAAAACTCCACGACCCAATACAAAGCCTTCTTTTCTTAGTTATTCACATAAGCCTTCACAAAACCTTTGTAAATATTTGCCACATACAAATATCAAATTCACCGAGTGTGTTCTTAGTGAAAATACAATAGGAGTAAAACCCTATTTATAATAAACGTGAGGGGAAGTGATCGTTGTAACCAATGGGTCCATCATTCTCGAGAATCAATTAATTTAATTGGTTAATAATAAATCATAATATTTTATTATTTATTTACATGAGATTTTCATGTCATATTTAATAAATTATTATTATTTAATAATAAATCAAAGAATGATAAGGGTTTAAATTAGCCCACTTAAACATTAAATGTTCTAACAATTGTGCCACATGGCATAATCTCATTCATCCAGAAGGTTCAGGGAGAACAACCTATAAAAAAGATGAAGCAATAAGAAAAAATAAAGGAAAACAAATTCATCAGTAAATAAGCTCCACAAAATCAAAAATTGACTAAGGCAAAAGAAATATAGTTGAAATTCCAGAACTAAGTCTTATGAAACTAACTTTGACACTTGGTAGCATGTCATCATCCTTAGGCTTTACTTGCTTTGAACTAATGTTGTGATGGCCTCATGATTATGAGTTAATGATCTAATTCCCCCAAGTTTCATAGATTTTAGGATTCTGAGAGGGTGCCATGTGGTGCCTTCTCAAGGCCTTGGGACTTTAGAAAGACTTAGCCACTCCTTGAAAGCAAGGAATTGAACCTGCAGAAAAAGCATAAGAAATATAAGTAAAATGAAACAATGAAATAATTAGCCAAAATAGTGAAAATAGACTAAGAAATAAAATAAAAGCCAGTTTTTGAGTTTGAATGCATAGTAAAATTTGTTAGTCCATAGTAATGAAGTCACATCATTATTTGATCTCGAATACTTTCTATGTATCCAAGTCTAAGATTGAATATCGACCGAGTCTCTATCAATGGGGAAATTATAAAAAACATGGTCACTTTCCAATCGGAGTAAAAAAAATTAGAGGTACAAGTTAGACTAGGCAGATTGGACATGGAACTTCTTAGATAAGACTTGAATTCAAACTCGATTAATATCAATGATGCATTCAGAAGGCATACATTTTCAGGTATAAATACTTAAACCAAAGATCAAGTTGGAACAAGAGCATCCTCATTTGAAATCTAAAAATAGGGTGTGTTGGACCCAACAACAAGGTCCCCTATTGTGTCACTACTAGTGTAGGCATCAACATAATTGTACAATCCATCCACCACATGTATATGCATTTAAAAAGGACATCAGTAGCATATGCCAAATAAATATAATAGTGATTGACAAAAATTAACAATGTGATAAAAGATGAAGTTCAATGAAAGGACAACATTCTACTAAGCAACATAACTCAAAAAGATATAACAATGAAATAAATTATCATTGTCTCATAATACATTTCTCATCAAACCATCAAAATTATCAATAAGCATATATAATAACTCAAACACTATCTTAATATTTATCAAAACTATTAAAGTTTCTATCAAGAGGAGAGGAAGGATACACCAATTTTTTTAAAGGATACAAGTAATTAATCATTTACATTAATGTCAACAAATATGTCATCTATGTCAATAAAAAATATGTTGGAATTATTTTAATTAATTACCTTTCATCATTTTTTTGGATTAAAAATTAGATTGATTTATTTATGGGAACTGTACACACCCAAAAATTACATGATGCAACATATACAAAGAATTTAATGATGATGCAAGGATCTCTACATATATATAGAAAGGAATTTAAACAATCAAAAGGAGGCTAAAAAGATCACAAAAGACAAATAATTTTGAGAGAATATATATATATATATATATATATATATATATTCTCTCAAAATTATTTGTCTTTTGTGATCTTTTTAGCCTCCTTTTGATTGTTTAAATTCCTTTCATTTGGGTCTTTTTCCTTTAATTTTAACTTTGATTCTTCTATGATAGAATTGTTAGTTCCCATGACACAATCACCCATATTTGTAATACAACCAACCCTCCCATTACAACCCCATTGCGTTGGTTTTTAAAACCACCATGATGGAAGTGTCATATTGTTGGCAGTTACATACTACATTGTGGTAGTTTTGTCATTGACTATTGCAGTTACGTATTTGGCAGTTGCAAAAGGTTTTGATTTCATCACCATTCACATGTTTTTTAAATTAGATTTTGAGACTCTAGTTTTCACATGTTTTCCATGATTTTGATCATGTTTCTTGTTTGTTTTAGCTTGTGTTCAACTCCTAGATGGCCCAAATAATCCATGACTTTATTTTTATTAAATCTTATCTCTCTTATCCCTTCTAAAATTAGCTCAAGATCCAGTTAAACTGCTACATGCATCCTCTTTCTTCCCGTACAAGTATACTTTTCTCCTTAGGTATATGGACCTCATATTTGAATTAGAGATAGAATATTTTGAGTCTTACAGAGCCTTGGCCTACCTACTTTGAGTGTTGAAGAAGATTTTTATTCAATTTGTGATCATCTTTGTGTTTTTCTATGTAAATTTGGAGAGAAAAATTCACATATCAACAAACAATTATTTGCATTTGTTGATTATTCCAACCATTATTCAATTGCTCTTATTTTCAATATTGTGTTCCTCTTTCCTTATTTTTTTTAATCATTTTGTCTGAAAGTTTGAAGGATCGCGATTGAGTAATCAAAGAGCTAGCATATCCAAGGATATTATAATCACTATTAAAATATTTGTCTTCATTTGGTCATCACCATTGATTAGGTTGGGGGTTTCACTTTCTATTTTGTTTTATTAGATTAGATTACTCATTTATTAGATTATAATTTACATTCAGAAAATGTAAAACATATTAAAAAGAAACTCTTCTTCTCCTTTACACAAAAAATGGTAGCTTAGTTCTTACATATTAGAGTTTATCTAAGAACGTAGTTTACATCAATACCTAGGGTAGATTAATTACATTTAGTCATCAATTATATCCATTTAAAACAATTTGCTTTTAAGAGAACAAACACACACACACAAACACCAAGAAACACTTAGAAAAACCTAGAGAACCTAGAAAAAAGGAAAAGTTTGCATCTTAGATATTAATTTATCTATCTGTATAAGAAAATAACGTTGTCCTTAAAACATAAAATCACAACTTTGATTTTTCAATCATTTCATATTAGATCATTTAGTTTTAAAACAATCAATTCAAAACCCCAAATAGACTAGTTTCTAGCTTGTTTGAACAATAGAATTTATAAACACTCAAATGTTGTGCTCCCTAAATTTGGATCTGATTTTATTTTATTTTCATGTTAGAAATTTTAATTGCATAATAGTTTCATTCATTTATACTTGAAAAAGATAAAAACAAAAGTTTCATTCAACATGCATATAAGTAAAAGCTAGAATCTAGAAAAGGGTAAAGTCAACATTTGCATCTTTAACTTACAATTTTGTTTTAGGGTTGCATGCATAAAAATATGATTGAAAAGAACATAGACATTCACATTTAATTTATTTACTTGAGTATTTCATTAAAATCATTGTAAATTGCTTTCTTTTTTAGTAATTAACATAGTTTGATTTATGTACAAAACATTGCAAAAAAATTAAAAAATATAACCATCCAAGCCTTGTCAAAATGAGCACAAACCCAAATCTTGCTTCGACACATATAGAATATCAAGTACCTAGATCATTGCATTGTGCAGAAAAGCAATATGTTTAAGCCATCTATCACACCATTATATTCTCATCTTTTATGACACTTCCATGGCGTCTATACTTTATTAGAGTTGGTATTTTCCATAGGGTTATATCTCTCATTCTTGGTATAAAAACTAAAACAAAGATCAACGCAGAACTTAGAATTGAGGTTTTTTTTCCACTTACATTCCCCATCTCATCATTAACTAGCTTGACATTCTCGATGAGTAATAATGCATGCAATTAAATCCCATAGTTATACCTATCCATATGCAAGGTCACTAATATAACAATATCCAAGTCTAGACCTTTATCACTCCTCTTTCCTTCCTCCTCAGGACTAACCTCTTCATATTTTCATTTAATTTGCATATGAAATTGAGTGGACATTCCAAAATATTTGATCAAATCTTTAGAGTCATTAAACCTAACTATACCCAATTTATCATCCCTAGCATCGACTAAGAACTTTGATACACTATCATTACTAACATTATCAGACCTTGCAATTATGTTTCCCATAATCTATCTAGTCTCAATGAAAAAAATGACTTTGAAGATCTCTTTTGGTATTTTCATGAGCATCCCTTACTATTTGTTATTCAAAACCATATTGTAATACCTCAGCCTAATCTTCATAACCCATAGACCTGCTCATCGCAATCTTATCTTCATTGGATGTCACGACTAGACCTCAGGAATTCAAGTGTACAAGGTTTGTGTGTCACTTTCCATGTGCAAAAATATGCTAAACCCAACATGAAAGCCATATCCTTTTTTGTATTCCTCCTTTTCTCTCTTTTATCCACTTTTCCCTCTCTTCCATATTCTATGGTTTTATATACCCCCTAAATATGTCTAGTCATGACATATTTGAGAGAATCATAGAATTTAACATCTATAGAAGGAACCTTCAACCTGGTGACAAAGCCTCCCTCCATATTTTTAACAATAATAATTTCACATAAAACATGAAAATCCAATATCAAAGCCATCCCTTCAACCACAAACTAGAATAGGGATAGTGTTCCACAAGGTGCAAGATCCATTTAAAACTGCTAACAATCACCCTGATCCATTTGAGTCAGGGTGATTGGTCCTTCACTAGTGGAAGTGGGACCAACCCTCATGTTATACAAATACCACATATTAGTCTACAAAGCCCATATGTTGAAAGTGTATCCAAGTGCAATCAATACACTGATAGAATCCACAATCTAGAAGATGGGATAGGTAGACTACAGGTGCCTTTTCTCACCCACACCAACAATAAAAACATTTTAAACCTATAATAACAACACCAAACATCTCCTCTAGAGACCTATAACCCAAATTAGTTCACTAGTGGTCATAAAATTATAAATCTTGAGCTTGATACTAAGGAGGTCAAAAGAGCCACCGCTACTTCTACTGTGAATGAACTCATCTTGACTTTGGTGGGTCACATTCAAGATTTATAGAAAAACTAAGAATATAGAAATAAGGAGATGATCACTAATACTCCTAACTAAGGCCATTCCTCCCCCATTCCAATTATGGAAGCCACTTACCAACATCTGCTCTATCCATCTATCCCACCTCTTTCCAATCATGCCTCAAGCCAATATCTTGAGGACATCCTTACTCATGTCATCCCCAATATGATAACTTCCAAATTTCCCCCATCATATCAATATATACTTCAAAACCCAATTTGAAGTGTCTATACTGACACACCTCCCAACAATGTAGTGATCAATACACCACCACCTTATACCCCTCTGAGTTATGCAACCACCAATTTTCCACCTGCATACACTCCTTTCCAAGTGCCACTTGTTCCTTCACCTCATCCTTTTCCATCCTACTATCACATGTATTCCAAGTCCACCCATTTGAACAACCATTTTCTAGCCTACTACACCTTTCCTTATCAACCTTTATTTCCTTTTAATAATCACCTACCTGCTTTGCATCCAAATCTCCCTCTTCAATCCCATCCTACCATGCATTTGGTAGACTTCAATGCTATGGGGACCTATGTTGAATATTTAAATGAACCCACTGATCACAATAAATGAGATTTTATTTTAGTTCATCCCCTATTTGACCTCCATAAATTTAAAGGATAAGAATATCTAAATGTACATGTCAAAGCATATAGCATCATTGTTCGAGAGCTCTGGCCTTAAGATGAGGTAGTTGTAATTTTTTTTCCCAAAACCCTCAAAGGATTTTCCCTTGATTGGTATCATTACCTCCTTAAGGGGTATATACATTCATTTCACCAATTCATGGCCAAGTTATCAAAGCCTTTGATATGAATAAACTATTTAATAATGGCATACGAGAGTTCTTACACATCAAGCAAGAATGTAATGATTTTGTTTCCCACTCCATCACAAGATGGAGACAAGTATTATACTCCTCTACTAACATGCCACACATGAACCAAATAAATTAATGCAACTTATTTTACATTCCCTAAACAAGGGAGGGAGGATGTTAAGAAGCTTCCTTCTTAGTCCTACAAATAAGCACTTGAAAGTGCTCTAAGAATTGACTAGGTGGCTATTGATAGTGGTTGTAAAACCTATGGGACCACTAGGAAGATAGTCATCCTAAACTAGAATAATGGGGGTTATCAAAACTCTAAGGAAACCCCAACAACCAAGGTCCTAAGGTTATAAACAATAACTAAACTTCCAATATGAATGGAGTGATGGACCAAAACAAGAGGTCAAACACTATAAAAAATAATCCTCCTCAACCCATGAACACAAACAACAATAATAATAATCTTCAACCCAATGTTCATGTGATTTATTTTAACCATCCTCCACCTCGTAGAACACAATTTAAAAAATTTCCTCCAAATCAATTCCAACATGTTGAGCATTATCCGTAATATCAAAATCAAAAGTTTCATCAAACAAGCAATCCACAATAGTTTTGTCAATAAAACAAAAAATAGAAGCCCATGGATTACGATACCAATGTCTATGACCTATTCCATATTCATTGGACATGATACTCATGCATATAGGGAATATAAAAAATTCACTCAAATACTCCTTAAGGACCAACAACAAACATTCATAGGCGTGTTCTTATGGATGCTAATGCAAACCCTCAAGACCTAGTGACTAGTCCTATTGCACCATAAAATGTCAACTTTGACATTTATCAAAATCCATTTCTAAACCATTAGTGACTGTCCAAAACCCAACCATAGGGTAACCAAACCAACCAACCTCCACTAGTTGGTCATTGGTAGTCTAGTCACCAAGGGCCAAAATGTTGTATGAGTCTTTTCCAACATACCTTGAACCAGTTTCCACATCAACATATCATGTAGGTAATAAAATTCATGCGAGCTCACCTGAGGTGTGAAGGAATGGAAGATCTGGGTTGGGGTCATGTTAGTTACATGTAATGGGAGATCAGTGTATTGGAGGAGCAAAAGGGGGAGATAGCTAGATAAGTAGGGGTAACACAAAAATTCAATTAGACAATATTTCAACATACAAGTATTCAAAATATTATCTTTTATTAATATCACTCTCTATTAAATACAAGGGGACATATTATTGCATGCAACACATATGGTGTTCTCACTCTATAATCCAGAGTTCACTCACAACTCTTATCTCTCCCCAGTAAAATCTATAGTAGTGCTCTACCATGCTTCTCTCTACTTTGGATCACTATTTCTCACTCTCTATATTCTCGACTATATTTTCTCTTTTTATGATGACATCTTCTATCTCTTTTCTTCAATCCTTTCCTCATTTTCTTCTTGGGATTTTCCCACCCAATCCCATATCTAAAATGCCAAGCTAACTAGATGTCACTGACCACACCATCTATTTCCATGCTATTATAACTCTATGTTTGAATATGTAGCTAGCTAATACACCTATCACTTTCCCATATAATATCCTCTATGATTCCTAGGTCTATGTGGCTACTTCTCTTTAGGTACTACCACTTTGTCATGTAGTACATGTTGGCACGGTTCTAATAATTGACACCTAATTTTATAGAAATTTGGTTTTAAACATATGCATAAGTTATGGTTTGGATTACATGTGCCTCACGAATAGTGGTGCTAAATTCACCTGAAGTGTGAAAGTGCATGCTTCTTTGGTACTTAGCTGATTTTTGGGTCAAGATCACACCACACTAAACTAGTTATTGTTCCTAGACAATAAGTTCTTTTGCTTGACATCTTTATGTAATCTAGATACCCCTAAAGCTTCTTCATGAGTAACTACTTTGTCTAGAGTTGCATGGTTATGCTATCCTTTTCTACATGACTCCTCATGAGATGATCTCCACTTATTTGGTAACACCTATACATTCCCTCTTGCTTATCCTCCCCTCTAGTGGATTTATTGTTGCCTCCTCCTATGAGCTCAAGCCCTTTTTTCACCAATAAACATGACTCCTTAGGGATCTCAACCTCACCCTCTTCACACCCAAGGTCTAAGTATTCCTTCAATGTTGTCATCTTGATTACCTATATAGGACCACTTTAGCTTCTTTTGAATGATCACATGTCCCATGTCTATCACTTATTATTCAGGTTGCGCTTCACAGTAAAATTTATCTATGCATCCTCTTATAAATGCATATGCTACTCTATTCTTCTGAGCACTTTTATCTCAATCCAGACATCCTTGATAGGGTTGTTAGTTGCCTAAGATACCACGTGTTCAAGTAGATATATTTGGAGAGGGAATATCATCTACATGCACTTGAATGGGAACACATCCTTTGTAGTGTGCTATTGGGGTTTCCTTTAAGATAGAGGAAAACCTTCTAGAGCGGACTCATGTTCCATCTCATCTAGACCCAACCCTTGGGGTTTCCTTTCAACTCCCAACAAGTTTGGTTAAGTTTTATTTGGACTAATAGCAGAGAGACTTCTATATTTCTTTCCTTACCTTGCTATATGATTCTCTCCTTTAAGTCCCTAGTTATTTCAATTGCACAACACCACTATTCACATCTTTGGGTGATGGTGTGACCAACTCTCCTCATCATGTTTTCACGCTTACCAAATTTGATCCATTGTTTCCATTGCTTCATATTGGATCCATGCATAGGCTCTTTCTAAGACATCCTAGTCTTCTCTAGAATTATCTGACTTATACCCATCCATGCATGATGGATTCCCACGACTTCTTCCTTATCCATCTTCCATTTCAATAAATGGGATCCTTTCTCCTCTTATTTCTTGTAGGTCTCTAGGTTTCCTATGACATCCCAACAAAAAGTGGATCTTCTATTCCAAAACCTTCTTGAAATAAACTAAGTTATATCCATAGGGTATTGTGTTGTCCTCATATCCTTAGCTCTAGTTCCTCCTATCCAACTTATATTGATTTAAACAATCTTGATTTGATTTCCTCCTTCCTCCTACATCTTTAGGTTTATTTGCTATCTCTTTGGTAAAAAGCCTCTCAAGGCTACCTTTTTAAGTTCTCGATTATCTCTTCCCCTTTTGCTCCTAATTTTGAATTTTTTACCATGGGCCATCCTTCCACCATATATATAGGTGCAAAAAGAGTGATTTCTTGATCTAGACGATAGTTTGAAAACTATCCATATGACCACCTATTTTTGGCTATACATACAATAAACTATCTAAGTCATGCTTTAAAATTTGAAATTATGATAGGTGGAAATGTTTTCACAGACCTTGACCTTATCACCTTGTCTTACCTTGGTTGAGTCACTTTATTCCCCACTCAATTCTAACAAAAATAAATCTATATTGGGCCTTAGATTGTTTCAGTCCTTGTATACATCAACTTAGTAACTATTTTTTTTCCATTGAATTGGATAACTAGTCATACCTCATTCCTTATGTACTAATGTAACACATTTCATTTCCTATTCATCTCTTTGACTTTGTAAACACACCAATTCCTTTTGCATGTTTTTATTCCTGTCATGTGCTTCCCAAATCTACTCCTCATTTTATTTTTATACATCTTCATTAGATGCCTTTATTTTACCCTCATCAACACCATATCCTACCCCACAATAAAATATACGTCTAACCATCAAACACAATGCTATGATGAGATGTGTCTGTCTGGGTGCCGATGCAAACTTTATTTTTGGTGGCACAAACATAACTTTTTTTTATTTTATGTCACTCACAACTTCACTAGATATTCTTAGACATATGGCATGGTGGCCTTATGAAGAAATTCCCCGCTCAATTTGCTTTGATAGATATTAAGAGGTGAGTGTATCTTATTACCCCAAAATAGCTTCTATTGCTAAGAAAAATGGATAGAAGTATGGCTAAGGAAACCTTATTACATGATGGTGTTGAAATACTTATTACACGATGGTTCTTAGGTCTCCAAAGACCCAAGTTGACAAAATTTGACAACTTCTAAGGTGTTGGTAGGTGAGGGTCCTGACCTCGTGACACTACGTATCTGACAAGACATCATATAAATTTAGTTGATTCAATAGTCAGTCTACCTTTATATAGAAGCAATAGATTTAACCATCCATTATTTTGTGATTTAGGGTACCTTTCTCACCTTGGGTGTGCATGGTGACTCATGCATCTCTAGTCTCACAATCCTGATTGAAGGGACAAAAATAAGCATGGGGTCAACTGGTGGGGCAAAACTTTGTTGGTTCTAGAGCGATGCTAATAGATAAGGTATTATCTCATTTCTCGAGAGTGTTGTCCCTGTAACTCTATGACTGCTACCATATTCTACTGATGGCTCACTCAGGGTTTGAACCAATTTATACTATGGATCAAGATCAAGGGGGGAGTTGAAGCATATTATACTACATCCCAGTCAACTTCCTCATAATATTATTGTACCCAAGGGTCACATTTAATCTTAGGTAGTGCTGATTTAGGTAACATCTTACTTGCATCTTGGGTAAGGCTAATAAAATCTATCACCTCTTTCGCGGCACTTACCAGAGAATATTTCTTTAGGGAAAAATCCTTTGTTAGGTTCCTATTCCGCACACATGGGGAACATGTTTTGAGTCTTATGATAGTACCTAATTGTGATCTCTCAATCTTCACTAGTTTGATCCTTATGAGATCGTGAGTGTGTCGATCAAAGGGGGAATCCAATGATGCTCTAACCTTTTGGAGTTATTCCTAAATCAAATCTTCTCTTCTTTAGGCCAATTGGAGCTTGATTCACAAGGTCTTGATGATCCATATAGCCTTGTACAATAAATCTGACTATCATGCCTAGTCATAATGGTTAGTTTGTGTACACAAATCAATCCTACAATCACACATTTCTTAGGTTAGGGTGTAGAGCCATATTTATGTTTATTTAAGGATTTATGTGCATGACATGCATTTTTAACCATCTTTTTTTAGCTTACTTTGTTATATAAGCTTAACATTAAGGCTGGGACACCCATAAAACTTATGTCATTTTGGAAATAAGCACAAGGAGGGATGGGGTAATTATACCAAAAATGATCTAGCAATCCACACTTGTAGCATGAGTGTGGATGGGGGGGTTGTTCTCTTTGACCTCATACTTGAGAAATATTTCTATGTATATGCCTTGGTGGTTCATGGAATTTTTCCTTTTCTTTGTTTCTATCTATCATGACCCAAACTCCTCATGTCATCACCAATATTACACTTATAGATATGTGAGCACCTACACTTACTACACCTAATGAGGCCACCATCACTATCCCGTGTTCTAATAATTTATGCAATGAGAACTTGTTGTAACTACTACTTCATCACTTCAACCTAATCAAGCTTCTTCATCCATATAATGCATGAATTTAGATCTAAGCACAACATCCAACACCTACTAAGGATTAGATAACCTAATCATGGATAATATTTGTCAAATTGGGGGGATCGGTCCTCCAACAAACCATTAAGCATGATCAAGTGGTTAGGAGAATATGAGAGCTTTGATACCAAAGGTATAAACCTTGAATCATAAGCATGTATAGTATTTGAAGCCTCCTATTTTATGTCCTTGAATGTGAAAACATCCTAATTATCCATCTTTGAGATATCAAACTCCCATATAAATTTAGTCATGAGAAGGACAAAGTTTGTGATTGTGTGCATCATATCAACCTTCTGATACCAAGTCTAAGCTCACCTTCATAGAGTTGTTGTAAACTGATACACCTTCTACTCTAATTTGGAATTCCATTGAGCCCTATAAATGAGCTCATACCTATGCACATGGTCTGAATCATATTCTATTCTATGATACTCTGAAACATTTAGATTCAGGGCATAATAGATCTTTTGAATCAATGTGATCACAGTCTACATCAAGGAGAGGTTTTATTGTGTAACACATAGGGATTGGCCTCCTATAGTGTTCAACTTCACACTACATCCTACTATAATATATCTTGTCATGATCCTCCTCAGTTGATGCAATACATGTACTAGTTGTGGTGCTTCTAGTTTAAGTATGGGGTCATGAAACACCTACACAGGTGGGGTCCTACTTCTACCTCTTCATACTCAACTCTTGGTGGATCTCAAAATATCTCCTTTGATTTTGAGAGGGATGTATGGGCTCATGTGCTGGGATTAGGGACATCAAGTGCCACTCCACTAGTCTCCTATTCCCTAGTCCTTACTTCAGCTCTTTCCAGATCCTTCTCTAACTCCATGGATTGTTTGATCATTTCCTTGAAGTGCATTCTTTCTACATAAGAGTTAGACTCATGTTCTTCCCTTCCTCAAAGGGTCCTCATATAATTTTTAGAGGTGCACTCTTCCCTTTTTTTAGGGTCTTATTTAGCCACTCTCAACTATTGATTCTCTTCATATCTACAGCCTATGATTTCTCACCTATCTAGTGCTTCCATGTTGAACTATGATATATTCATTATATAACTCATATATGTATAGAATGAATTGAATATTATTGAACATGTCATGTTCTCTTATATTATCAAGTAATTAAAGACAACCCAGTCCCAATAATGGAATCAAAATGTTGGTAGTCTAGTCACCAAGTGCCAAAATGTTGTATGAGTCTAGCTCGACACACCTTGAACTAGTTCCCACACCAACATATCACATAGGGAAGATAAGTCTTGTAAGTTCACCTGAGGTGTGAAGGAATGGAGGATTTGAGTTGGGGTCTTGTTATTTACATATAATGGGAGAGTAGTATTTGGGATAAGCATAAGGGGGAGATAACCATATAAGTAGGGGAACACACACAAATGTTATTAGACAATATTATGACAAACAAGTATTCAAAATATTCTCTTTTACTATAATAACTCTCTATTGAATACAACAGGACAATTTTTTTCATACAACACACCTGTTTCTCTCACTCTACAATACAAAGCTTACTCATAGTTTTTATCTCTCCCTAGTATAATCTACCCTACTTCTCACTACTCTGGCTCAATGGCTCTCACTCTCTGTTATCCCAACTATCTTCTTTTTTTTCAATTAAAAATTTATCTCTTTTATTCGAGCCTCTCCTCCTTTTCTTCTTGGGCTTTTCCCACCCAATCCCATACTTAAAATGTCAACTTATCCTGATGCCACCTAACACATCGTCTATCACCATACTATTATAACTCTGTGTCAGTATCCATAACTAGCCAATCCACCTGTCATTTCCCCCTACAGTCTCATCTATGGTTTTTAGGTCCACATGGCTTGTTCTTCTTGGGTCTTACCACTTTATCATGTAATAAATGATGGCATAGTTTTGACAATTAATACATGATTTGCTTGTAAATTAGTTTAAGGCATGTGAAGTTGTGTGGTTTATATTACACATGCCTTTCAGTTATTGGTTTTGAAATTTCTTGAAGCATGCAAGAGTGTGCTTATCTAGTACTTAGATAATTTTGGGGGTTAACACTGGTAATCATGATGTCAAGGCATCTACTTCTATCATAATTAAACCTGATGTGTCTCCCTAATTAGGAACACAAGGGAAAACCCACACGATAGGGGATGTAGAATAAGAAATTGAAGAATATGTGAACATCATTAATCACATATGGTAATATAACTCACAACCCATTATGTGACATATGTCTTGGAGACTGACATGAATCCCAAACCTGTGGGGAATCATGTTTTATTTTATGACCTCATAAAGACATTTTCCCATATATCTTTCTTGTAATTGCCAAAAACTCTCTTGTCCTTTGTTTGACATTGCTTGATGCCTTGGGATTGGGCCATTTAGCTAGTGTCATGCTTTTTCCCTAGCCTTAGATCAATCATATTGATCTAGACATGTTCCCACATGGGAAAAACTTAAGGGATTTTGGATATTTCTTTAACCATAGAAGCCTACCTCTATATGTTGAAATGACCAAAAGAGGAGATCCAACTTTGTATCTTCAAGTATGGATCTATAAAATTTATGTAAAGAGAGAAATGATTAATGATGGGAAAGTTGTCAACATATTTCCTTTTTCATTTATCTATGAATTCTATTATGGAGAAACCAATTGCTCCACCACTAAGAACACTTTTTGAGGCTATGATAGCCTCAAGTCTATGTCGGTAAGAACCATTATACTTCTAATCACCTTGTGTCCCAAGACTATGTCAACAAAATTTTATTTAATTGATAAGGACACAAACTAAAACATGATTTTAGGTAGACCTTGGATTCATAGGATGAAGGCAATTCCTTTTACCTTGTTCCAAAAAATTAGGTTCCTCCATTTTGGGGAAGTCTTTGTTACTCAAGTTGATCCTAATCCCTTTTATGCCCTTCAAACAACCATGCACAAATAACTAGGGATGCACATTGATTATTACTTGTCCACTAATTATGTGGAAAATCCCACATAATTGGTTGAAGTCAAATATACCCTAGCATCCAAGGTAGTTATCTTATAGAGGGGTGTTGAGCTCCCCAAGCTCCAGTTAAATGAAAATCCTTAAGACAAGGGGTTAAATTAATAAAAAAAGTGAGTGCCAAAACCCTTATCATAATGACAACCATCTTGACTGAGTATGATGGGGAAAAATGTTGTCAATGGACCCTTCACTATGATGGGGAAAAATGTTGTCTCAACATAGGGGTATGATTCATCCTAATATCCCCTGGAGGAAGGATCATGCCTTTTGGATTTACACTATATTTTTAATGCACCAAAAATAGAGAATACTATGTGTAGACACCTAAAACTAACCACAACTAGTCTAGGATCAAACTTCATACTGATTCCTACAATACTTTGTAAATTAAATGTATGAATCATTAAACATCCCAAATTTGATCGTGTATCATTTATCAAAACTTGGAATCATGTTGAGGCATCTCTATTTGGGGTACTATCTTGTATGCAATAATAACCTCTCATGGATTCATCCCTAATCATCTTGTGGCATCATAATTGTTAATTTGACCTATGAACTTATTAAGTGGGGCACTTGTGCATTTAATTCAATATTGAAAGAGATAAAAGGCTAATTAAAATCAATTAATAAATTAAACAAGATTAAATGCCTAGTTTTAATTATCTATTTGAAATTAATGAATATCTAAAAAAAATAAAAAATCAAAATATCTTAGCCTTTCATCATTATCTTATGAGTTATCAAAATATCTCAAAATATCCCAAATTGTCTAAGTTGAAAACCATGACTAGTAAATGAAAGTCATAATTACATGATAACTTTTAACTCAACTAGAGTTAGTCTGAATTCAACCTTTTAATTTGAGAACTATGACTAGTAACTAAAATTCATAGTTGCATGATAAATTTTAACTCAACTAGAGTTAGTCTCAAATCAACCTTAACTAACCTTGGGTGAGAGTTAATTCCTAAGGTTATAAATACAAGTCCATACATCTTTGTTTATAATCTTGGATATTGTAGAGTTATTATACAAAATTTTGTTCCATAAGTCTCATACAAATAATGTTACTATGCGTAAATCTTAAGCCAAGCAACAATAGCCAAGCCAAGATGCCAAGGAGAGAAGGATCCAAACAACCTCCATTGTCAAAGACTTCTTAATGCACAAGCTGAGCAAGCCATTCAACAAAGCTATATGGAGCTCCCAAGAAAGCGTAAAAGAGTTATGTATTTTATATTTTTGTTGTGCTTTCATTTAGTTTTTATAACCTAAGATCTACCTAGTGTCTAGATTAAGGGTGTTAGGATCTAGTGTGCTCATTTAATTTTTTTAATGATACTAACACAACATTAACCTTCCCTCTATAGATTCTTTGTTCACATAATAACACACCTAGTGGGATAGATAATGAGGTGGTTCTAATGGCTTTTAGTGTATTTTATTAAGATTTTCTATTTTCATACTAAAAATGGATGATAAAGAGTTAATAAAATTTTTACTCATTATTTTAACTTAATTTTTAAAGATAGGTGCACCTTGGACCTATGAACAACTTTCAAAACTTTCCTAAAGAATTGGTGCATAGTTTAGAAGTTATGATCGAAACACTGATTGTCGCTTTTATTTTTTATTTTATTGATAAAAATGGATGTTAAAATAGTTGTAATTTTTAATATATTAATTAATTTTTTATGATTTTTTGTCAAGTTATTTTTATTAGTTTCAACCTAATTCTCTCAAAATTTCAATCAAATCGGATTTGTAGTTTAAAAGTTATGACTATTTTAGTGACTATTTATTTTTTTCAATAAACAACCATTAAAACAATTATATTTTTTAATCTATAAACTATATTTTGTTTAATTTTATACATGGGGTGCGCACTTATGTTATATAAATTTCATAAAAATCTAATTTATATTTTTTTATATATCAATATTTTACTATCTCTTTTATTTATTAATTTATGTTTTAGTTATTTTCTAATTTTATTTTAAGTTTGCAAGTTTTTTTATATATATTTTAAGTTTCAGGTATTTTGTATTTGAGAGATTTTTAATATTTTGATTTTGTAGGTTTTGATTTTCTAAAAAAAAAATCCTAACACTTTTTGCAAGACCCAAAGACCAAGAAAAATCAATTTTAAACACTCTAAAGTTGCAAAACTCACATTTGAATTTGGTGTTTTAAAAATCTTTTACTTAAGTCATTTTTTATTTTTTTAGGTTTTCATTTCATACAACACAAGGGTATAATATTAATGACATATTTTATTTAGTGTTATAAAAATTAACTCTCACTTTAGTTAAAAACTCATAAGAGTTTTTATTTTTATGTTTGTTGATTGAGTGTTTGTTTGGCAAAACAAGTGTTGTGTATATGCTCTCCCCTCATCTTTAGGGAATTTGGATGATAAAAAATGCTCACTCTTTGCATTTTTTCAAAAGCATGGAAGGAAAGTCTCTAAGTCCCTTCCCAAAATTTAAGTGATTTGAGTGACCCCAAAATGACTCTAAAGTTCTTTCACTTTCTTTATTTTCATGGATTTTGGCTTCTAGGCAGGAACTCATTTCTCTCTCACAAGTTCTTTAGGGGTGCATTGACCTGAGGCTTCATATCCTAAAATTTTACCAACCCTAATCCATAGTGGGGCATATAAATTGAGGGTGAGCCATTGGTATACTTGTTTGAGTGATTAAACAAGTTTCATTAGTGGTACTCAGTCTCAGACTGTAGAAGTAAATCAGACATCGCACTACACTAAGCAATTGATAGATGTAGTGGTTGTGAAAAAAATAATACCTTTTCATAACAAGTCAGTTAATGCAGATCTAAATGACATGATTTCATCTTTAGTGTTAACCACACTTGGGAAGATCTAGATGTGTGAAACCTATAGTTTTAGACAAACCCACTTGCCATGGATATATTGTTGATGCAGGGAGAGTATCTTGAAGTTACATGTCACCGTACAAAATCTTGAAAGAAGAGTGGGCCTAAAAACCCTAATTTTCATGCATTTTTACTTTTTAGATTAAAAAATTAAAATCCTCTTAAGGGCAAGTATATAGACAAAATTTGATAGTACAATGCAACTTTGTAAATTTTAAGATTTATGATGTTAAACTTAGGTGTTTGTATCATTTTATCCTTTCGTGCATGGTTTTAAGTCTAAAACTATTTGTTGGTCTTCCCATATCAAAACAATTTTGGTTTATAAATAATTTCTTTATTTGAGAAGGTGTTACACTATCCATTTGATACCATACCTTTTCCTTAGTCTTTGAAAAACCTTGTTTGTGTGTGTGTCATTTGGTTGACAAGGGTAATATTACACTCCCTAATTCATTCTAAGTTTTATGCATTTTAGTATTGAAACAAGCCATTTATCACATCTTTAGATCATGATAACATCATTACGCTGCTCGAATCATTTCAAAGACTTGTTGCCTTGTGTCTAAAAATTACAATTTTGAAATCAAAATCAGGTGTGCCTTTTGAATCTCTACCTAGTGGCATTATATTTTTCATTCTTGTTTAGCTTGTTATCTATTTAAAGAACCCTATTTTCATAAATTTAGTTTTTAATTAACATTAACAAGTTCAAATCCAAACATTGATTGATTTCTTCTTATGCCTTATGTAATTTTTTCCTAGGCATTGATCTTTCTCTTTTAAGTTGTGTAACTTAGGTTAATTCTTTATTCAATTTAAAAATTATTGTTTAGGCCTAGATTTGAGTGAAATAGCCTATCTTCCATGTGCCTAAAGTTTCATGCCTTATACCAATTGACCAAGTTCATGTTTAAATTTGAGTGCCTAGTTTATGCTAAAGTGTTTCTAATTTATTAGATTAAATCTCATACCTTATTTTTTTTAAAGTCTAGCTTTTGTGCATTTTCCAAAAGACCTAGCACATGCTTGTTTTAAGCCTAGATTTTGTGCCTTTTCCAAAATACCTAGCAACTTTTTGTTTTTTTAGATTAGACTTATTTGGAATAATTTGCACTTAGAGTTTGGTATTTCAATTTTTCTCATCCACTTGAACTTTTTATGTGAGACATTGGACATTAAACATTTGACATTAGTCTATTTTGTACTAAGTTTTAACATAGACATTTTGAAGATATAGCTCCATCCTTTGACCATGTTAGACCAAGTTTGAACCATTTGTATTTTTAGACATTATTGTTTAGAGTTTATAAAACTCTAAATATTTTCATGAAACATTCATCATTGATTTGGATATGTCACACTATACTTATAGTAGAGCTATGTACAATATGAGATATGATAATGTGGTCTCACAAGAAGACTTTGTTTAAGACCCCTATGGAGATGATGTAGTTTGTGAGATAGATCCTTATCCTTACAACACTCAATCTAGGGAACAAAGCCAAGATCCTTTGGCTCACTATTTCATCAACATGCCTCCATACTCAAAGCATGACTAGGAATAGACAACACAATACCTTGCTAGCATACCATTGGTTGTAACCTAAGTTCAAAAACAACTGTATTATATTACTATGCCATACATATATGATCCTTGTTTGTTTGATCATCACTTGCTTGAAAACAAGGATGAAGGTTTAATTAAAACCTTGGAGGTAGGGGCCAAGTTTCCAACAGATTTCCCCCATGAAAATTTATCTAGTCTAGTTAGAGTGTCTTTCAATGTACCCTACAACCAAACCATTTAACAAGCCTCTTCTAACAATCCTCAAGCCCTCATGCTGATGTCATATCAAAATCCCAATATGCTTGTCAAAGGAAAGGGCATAATGGATGACCACTTTATACAAATACAAACAACATATCAAACCTATTTAAATCTCATGCATAATATCAATAACATGGCCATGTCAAAATCTCTACTCATCAAGTTATCTCCTTCAACAGGGGTATTAATAAAATTAATAGGTCAAGACACTCTAGGTATATACCCATTTGTGCAAATCACTTCAGTTGGTGATATGATCAATTATCCATGTATCAAAGAAATATCTACTAGTTTTATGTAGAATAATGTTCTAAACACATTGGATAACATGCAAGTGTCATTCAATCCAGGACCAAGTGGTTTAACTACACCAACAACTAGTCCACAATATGTGCCTTTAGTTAATACCACAAGTGGTTCAAAATAGCAAGGGGAACTCCTATATCCCAAACACAACAAGATATCTCTAATCCTTGGCCAACTACTTCATGAAGCATACAAATATAGGGATTAAGTAATCAAGTGCATACTAGTACTTTACCTTAAAAAACATGATGAATGGTACTCCACCTCAACAAGTGATGAATATCATTCCAAAATAATAGGCACAGTCTAATAGACCACTGTAGTATAGATTGAACATTCTGCCACCTCAATAAGAGGCAGTAAATGTTCCACCTTGTCAGGTAATGAAGTATACCTTAACAATTCTATACCAACATGCCTTCACAATCATAAATGTTGTCTAATCAACAATTTATGTCTATTGGTCAATGATAAATGTTAAACATCTAACACACATCTAGTTCACAAAAGGTGTTTACGCAACAAAGAGGTGTTCTTGTCCCATAAGCACCAATTAGGAAATAATTACCTTTCATTCCAAACATGTCATAGATTCAATGATAGGGCCTTGGTCCACAAAAAATTCCCCTTATCCATCCAAGTTTGGATAGTTGGCAATAAGTTCTTACTCAAACCTAGTAGGCATAGTACGTTACCCAGAACCATATCTTTTCATCTCAACCTCAATTCCCTTAAAGTCAGGCCTATATACCAAATCCAAAGTAGAATATTATACCACAATGCATGTAATTTCAATAAACTCATCCCAATTCGCTAATACATATTCCTTGTCAATTCCCTAACCAAACCAACATTTCATAATAAACCATGCCTCTATTATACCCTTGTCAAGGTAATCCACCTTTGATCACCCAACCTTTGCCTCAAGACAATGTTCCCTCCAGTTTCTTGGCACAAGAACTTTAATAAATGAATGATGCAATTTTCACCACCCAAGCTGGGAAATAGATCAATAAGTTCAAGTTGGATGATGTGTGTTCCTACCCATTCAACATGGAGTATTTACAAAAAACCATTTCCTCTAGGGTATAAACCACCAAAGTTTGAAAAATGTAAGGGTAAATGAGACCCTAAGGCCCATTTAATAAAATTATTTGTTGCTTTCTAGCTAATGGATTATAGTGACATATACCTCCTACTTTGTTTTCCTTAGAGTCTAGAAGGATAGACCTTGGAATGGTTCTTGAAATTGTCAAAGAACTTAGTATCTAATTTTGATGACCTTTCAAACAAGTTTATGCAACATTTTTCCTACAATATCAAAATGAGATTTCATTGGTAGATTCAACTCAAGCCAAATAGAAGGTCAATAAAAGTTTTGTAAGTTATCCACAATGGTGGAGAGCACTTACCAACCACTTCACTCACAATTTACTAGACAAATAATTAGTTGTTGTGTTCACCAAAAAATTCAATCATTGAAGTAGGTGGGGTGTATTAGTGATACAAGATATTTCAAACTTTAATTGCAATCCTTTAAAAATATTAATCAATGACCACAAAAATTTATAAAACATACAAGATGTTCATAACAATGAATAAGAAAGATGATGCAAGATAACACACATAACACAAAATCTATGTGAAAAAATATCTTGAAGAATAAAACCCACTCTCAAGCCTACAAACACATGGACTACTTGTCCTATAAGATGATCACAAACATGAGACCTTTTAGTGAAGCACCCACTTCACAAAGATCACCTACCCCTAAGTATGAATAAACACCCACTTGTTCTAAATGTTGAGCACCCACATAATACCTTATGAAATCAATAAATCTAGAATACTAATTACAAATCAATATGATTGGAGAAATAATGTTTAACACCTCTCTTTCAATGCATCACACACACTCAAAATTTTTCATATAATTAATGCATCCAAACACCTCTTTTGGATCTCTTTAGTCTTCTTTGTTTATCCTCAATCTATTCTATACTTTAGTCCATCCACTGAGCACACTCCCTCTGATCTCTTTCCTTTGTCTCTATATTCTTCTCTCAACACACTCACATTCCAATTTATAAACCATTACCTTGGTCTCCACTATTTATAGAGTCTTCATGAATATCAACTTCTTGGTCAGCCATAAGACTTACATTAACCCTTAAGACATCTATCATGCTAAGACATAGTTCAAATACATCCTCACAAGTCATCTAAAGAATCCATGGGTCACACTTTAGCAACTACACCTTTTAATTAGGCCTTAATATCACTTATAGGTCTCATGGAGACATATTCACCCATTTAGCACTCTATTGAGAAAATTAAGAACATACGATCAATTTCAAATACTTGGATCTACTCCATATGACCTTTATGACATATTGATGTGAATATATCCTCCATGTGAATACATCCTCCAAAACACTCTTCTGCTAAAGCACAAATTGCTTAAAAATTATTCTATACACAAGAACACTATGAATGAATAATAGTCAACTTAGAAGCTCTATAAATTTGATTGTACAAATATTCAGATCTTCTAATCAAATTATTTAGATGCACTTTGAAGTCCTATATAAATTTGATTTATATTGTATTAATAAATTCATCTTGGATCAAAAGTTATAGTCAAAAACTAAGCACTGGTTTTCCTTCACAAATTTGAATATTTAAATTCCAATGATCACTGAGCAAATGTTAAAGATTGAGCAATTTTAACCTCATCTCATGCTCCTTGGAACCTCTAGACAAATATGAACCATCGATCTCTTTTAAGTATTTTGATCTTTACCTTGAAACACTCACTGTTGGTTTTAGATCAAAGCTCCCATAATTGTGCCACTTGACAGTTCTATATGCCTTCTGCACATTTGACTTTTGACTCGACCCACACCATCAATATCTATCTATACGAACACCCACAAACCATTGATGTTAGGTCAATTCAATGATATTGCGACACTTATCATTAGTGCATGCAATATTAGATTCTTTGACATTTTGACTAAATATGCACCATTAGATCAAGATCTGGATGATGAATGGTCATTGTTAGATCAACTGACTAGTGACATCAAACTTCAACGTAGTTAAACTTGATGGTCTTTAGCCCATCACAGTCTGTAAGAGTAAATTTGAATGTTTATAACTTGATCTAGAAAACACTTCAAGAGTATAAATTTTTAGGGTCCCTTTTTGACACTATAGACAACATCTCCATGAAAATTTTTGACCTCAGTTGAATTTTTGAGTATCAAAAATAAATACACAAACTTTTTAGTTCATTTATATCTATATGATGTGCAGTGATGGTCTGGTTTCTCTTAAGCTAGAAGATACATATTTCTCATTCCAAATGATTAAGTGACATAAAAAGACTTCACCAAGACATCTATGGATTTCCCATAACTTCTTCTTTATCCTTATAGACCTACAAATATGCCAAATCTCTCCAAACTATCAATGTAATCACTTTGTCATTAATGCATTAGTATCTCATGCTCTCTTTGACATCAATGACAACCTAACATCAATGGCCATGCTAAAAAATCTCTTCCTTTGTCATTTATGGCAAAACACTTTTAGAATGACTTCATACTCATTTGAACTTCTTCATTATGATCTTTCTTCCCTATTGATATTAATAACAATGGGTTTTTTCCTCAACATGCCAACAAACATTCTTTCACATTATGTATGCATTCAAATACTAATAAGATGCTCAAGATACTTACATATTTTTAAGCATATGAATCAATTGCTTTCCCTTTGACATGCACCAATCTGAACTTGGACTTCTCTAATCCTTGGACCTGATAAACTACTCATAGAGTTTAGAAAGCTCCCCCTAACATCAATCTCTCTCTCATGTCATCAATCTGAACTTAGGATTTTCTTGATCCTTGGACTTGTCTACCTATAAAACTTACAAGCTCTATTTGATCATGTATGAAGATTCAATACCTTGTCAAAATACGTGACTTGGTTTGATCAAATCATCATATCAATCTTCTTGAATTCACAATTGTAGTAGACATCTTCACACTTCTATCATAACTGAAGCATCTTCATATATTCTCCCTCTCACATCATGCACATCTTATTCAAGCCACACAAGTCAATTGAGTTAGCTCCCCCTTAGCCAAATATATCTTCAAATGATATTCTTATCCTACAATTACTTAACCTTATCTTGACTGTTCAAACTTTTAAACTAACATCCAAACTAATTTAATCTTATCAAAGACTTTCGTTTACAAGCTTATCTTTCACAATTTCTTGCTTACCCTTTGCCTTTAAGCTCTATATTGATTGACACTTTGATCATTACCTAAAGCACACATAATTACTTCCATACAAAAATATGTCTCCTAAGAAACATAGGTAGAGACATCCACTTATCATAGAGCAACTAAAAATCTCAAAACTCAGGAGACACCCATATCTTCATACTCTTTCTTGTCTTGCAATCCTTCCTCATCTTTATATTGTCTTTGAATGAGTTCTCAACCTTAGTCTTTTATTTTATCTCAAGATCCTACTTGATTTCCTTGTCCATTTGGGTATATAAGGCTTGTTCCTTGATACTTGAGCTTTTTCCTTGTTATGTCATGATATATAATCCATTTTGAGCCTATTTTTCATTTATCTACTTAAAGCCTCCATTCACTATGACTCCTTATCTTCATGATATGATTGATAATATTTGAAGTAGAATATTGATAATTCTTACATAACCTTGCTATGTGACCTCTCTCATGACATTTGAAACAAATTAGGTTTCTTAAATTTTACATATCTTGTGATCTTGAAGTTTCATGATTATTTACCTAAACATTTGGTCCCCAGATGAAGATATTACAAAACTTTGCAATATGACCAAATCTTTGACACTTGTATCAAAAGATGTCATTCTTTTTTTGTGAACCTGTTGATTGTCTTGAGTGATGATGTTCTTCATGCATACCATTATCTTGCACATAATTCCATGCATATTCATTCCTTGAGGATCTTTTACAATATTTTGACATATGACCAAATTGATTACAGGAGTAACAATGACCATTAAAATTTGCATATCTCATAGCATTTGGTTGTTTGATCTGATTTATCTTCATTCTACCAACACGTTCATTCCTTGACTGATGATTGATATTCAAAGTCTAATCAACCTTTATTTTGTCTTGAATTACATGTTTTTGACTACTTATAATATTTTCAAGATCATTTGAGCTCTTTTTTAACTTCACAAATGACTTTACCTTATAAGATGTCTTGTCTAACTCAGATTTTAATGATTTAATTTCAATCACATACCTTAAGCTCTCATCTTCTTTGGTTTTTAGGCTTGTAAACATATTTTTTAACTAACTTTTGAGATGATTGACAATATCTTCATGTTCCCTGATGTCATCATTCAATCTTACTTCAAATACACTAAATTTTTCTTCTTAGTCCTTGGTTTGTGACATCATCTCTTTGTTCCTTTTCTTCTTAATTTTCATATCTTCAAGAGCATTCATAAATTCATTATTATTATCTAAATCATTAGCTATATCTTTATCCATAGCTTGATTTAGTTTCATCTGCAAAGACTCTATCTCTGATGATACATGATACACTTTTCATCCTTACTATTTACTACTTCATTAAGATTACAAACTTGAGATTTAAGCTATTGTGTGATCTCATCATGCTCCTTGATCTCATTACTCATCCTTCAAATTTTTTTAATTTGCTCCTCATAGGATTTGATCAAGGAATCTTATTTTCTATTGTTTCTTTATAGTATATTCATTTATTCCATAACATATAGATATTTATCTTCAAGAGTGACTTTCTCATCTTATTCCTCTGAGTTATCTCCACCAAAGACATATATGCTTAAAGAACATTTAACTTCATCATAATTAAAATCCATGAGCAATGTCTCCATGTCCTCATTATGAAAATAATCTTCACTATTTGATATGTTTACTTCTTATTCTGTATATGAGTTATTGTCTTCTTCATGGTAAAGGCTCCTATTGCCCTTGAGTGATTCCTTCTTTCCATTTTTCTTATTGAAGAATTTTTTGTATTTGCTAGGACCCTCAAATTTCTTATGTTCATCCTAATGAGATTCTTTGTGAGCTTCTTTGAGTTCAAACTTGTTTTTACCTGGACATCTAGCTATAAAATGACCAACTTTACCACATGAAAAAAAATTGAAAAGAAGTTTTCCTTCATACTTACCTGATCCTACATTCAATTTTCTTGCAATCATGGCTTCAAGTTGATCTTCATTAAAATCAAAATATTCAAGACTTAACTTTTTCCTCTTAGCTTCCTTAATCACCTTGAAGGTTTCCTTCTTCTTAGTAGGTCTATCTTCATCAACTCTTATCTCATAGGCAGTAAGGATGCCATGCAGTTCATCCATCTTTAACTAAGTGAGATCATTAATTTATTATACAATAAAGACTTTTGAATCAAATCTGAGTGTAAGAGTCCTCAATACCTTCTATACTATATTATATTAATCAATTATCTCTCCAAGACATTTGATCATATTTACTACCTCATCAACCCTTAGAAGATATGATGCCATAGTATCTTGTTCCTTTATTTTGAGGCTTTTAAATTTCCTCTGGTAGGTCTACAACTTGGCCAGTTTAACCTTAGAGTCTCCTTCATAGATAGTCTATAATTTGACCCAAATTTACTTGGTAGACTTGAAATGAATCACTTTGGTGAACTCAACTTTGGATAGACCAAAAATTATAGCATTCATAGCTTTAGAATTATTCTGACTCAGCTTTTTGTTAGTAACACTAGTTGGAGGAGTAGTTGGTGTAGTATAACCATCCATGATAGATTGCCAAATATCAAACCCTAGATACATGATGTATTTCCTTATTGAACAATATTTTTTTATTAGTAAATAAACTTTGAATCTATTTAACTATCATAATGTACCTTGGATCACCTTCAAGTGGTTAAACTTGTAATGAAAGTCCTGCTCTAATACCAATTATTGTAGGTACAATCATTGAGAGGAGGTGAATCAATGATGCAAGATATTTCAAACTTCAATTGCAATCCTTTCAAACTCTTAATCAATGACCATAAGCATTCATAAAGCATACAAGATATTTATAACAATGAATAAAAAAGATGATGCAATATCACACACATAACACTAGATTTATATGGGAAACCCTCTTGGAAAATAAAACACACTCTCAAGCTTACAAACACATGGACTACTTGTCTTATAAAATGATCACAAACATGAGACCTTTTAGTGAAGCACCCAATTCACAAGGAGCACCCACCCCTAAGTATGTACAAACACCCACTTGTTTTAGATGTTGAGCACCCATAAAATACCTTATGAAATCAACAACTAAAAAATATTGATTGTAGATCAATTTGATTAGATAAATAATTTTTAACACTTCTCTTTCAATTCATTACACACATTCAAACTTTTTCATACAAGAAATACATCCAAACACCTCTTTTGGATCTCTTTAGTCTTCTTCGCTCATCCTCAATCTATTCTATACTTCAGTCCATCCACTATGTACTCTCCCTTTAATCTCATTTATTTTTTCTCTATATTCTACTCTCTCAACACACTCACATCCTAGTTTATAAACCATTTCCTTAGTCTCTACTATCTATAGAGTGTTCATGAATATCAACTTCTTGGTCGGCCATGAGACTTGCCTTAACCCTTAAGACATATATCATGCTAAGACATAGTTCAAATACATCCTCACAGGTCATCCAAAGCATCCATGGGTCACACTTAAGCAACTACACCTTTTAATTAGGCCTTAGTATCCCTTATAGGTCTCATGGACACCTATTCACCCATTTATTACTCCATTGATCAAATTAAGAATATACAATCAATTTCAAATACTTGGGTCCACTCCATATGAAAGTAGTTGAAGTTCCATCTGAATGGAAACTTGATTGGCTTAAAAAAGTCTCTCCCAAAATGAAGAGTCAAGCCACTGTCCATCAAAGTGACGGCAGATCTGTTAATATTCTTCCCAGATCCTTGTCTGTAAATTCCCATTTTTCTCCTCCAAGACCATCTACGTCCTCATCTCGTAGATCTGTAAAAACTGGTCATATTCTTATAGAAGATGAAGAGGTAAATCCCGGCAATGATTTACCAGCAACTTTAATGAGTCTTCCTAGAGAAGACAGTCTTGAGTTCTACACAGAAGATACAGTTACTCTATACAGAGGTGGAAGATGGCCGCCGCCAAAAGGTGTCCACAGACAACTAGCAGGTACTATGCAGTACTTCTCAGCTGCATATGATAATCCCTCTAATGAGTTTAGACAGAGAAACTATGTATCTAGATTTAATTCTCATTTCTCTGAAAATTTTGATGATTTGTGTAGAGATGTATTATCCATTAAGGATACTGTAAATAATATCCAAAAAAAAGTAGATTCCATAGATTCAAAGATTGATAGCTTAGATGATAGTCTCAGTTGGCTATCCAAAGAAGACCAAAAGGCCGAATCCTCATCCAAACCTCTTTGTTCAGTATCTTTTGGCCCTTCTTTCAAAACAATCAAGAAATCACCAAGCCATTATCTTATGCAACACACCCATATCCATTTGCAGCCTTGGTACCTTAATATAGATGACCTGTTAAACCCTTTAGATGAAATTACCGCCTAGTGCAATACCATGCGAGTTCTTGTCATACAAGCCCATCTTGATCAAGTAGGCAGCACCTGCTTTGCAGTAAAGTTTTTATGGGGAATTACTAGTCTTTGGTGGCAAGCTATACCTGAAGCTCAACAATACGAGCGTGTACATAATCAGCTAGATTCTTTAGCTGCATTATTTAGATTATTGATTGATGAGTTTGCTCCGCCTATCGGCAATAGAGAAATTGAATCTAAAAAATGGTTGTTAAAAATGGAGCTTTGCGATCTCAAGCAATTTGATGCTTTTGCTAAACAATTTAGAAAGCTTGCATATGATAGCCGTAGCTCTACCTCCACTAAAGTCAAGCTAAAATTTCTGCATGCTTTGCCCTATAATTTGATTGACAGAGTCCTCTCTTATATTGACCTGAAAGGCTTAGCGATCGAAGATCTCACTCTTTCAGATGTTATTGACTTTGCCCAGCAGAATATCATGACTTTAGTCTCTGAGACTAGGTCTATGCAGAAGCTAAGCAAGCACCAAGCATCCCAAATTGCTCCAGTTTTCCCTAAAATAGCCCCATTTGGCTGTAGACCATATGTACAGCCTTGCCGACATCAGAAGCAACGTCGCCGGCATGTTACCTACAAGTGTCGCTCTTTTCCCAAGAAACATTCCTATGCACCTCCTCATCGTTTCCTCAAAAAATGACGCACTGCACGTCCTCCTTCCAAGCAGCCAATTTGCTACATCTGTCATAAACCTGGCCATATTGCTCCTAACTGCTCCTGCAAAAATCCCGCAGTTAAAGCTGTCTTCTCCTCCAATGCAGCAGCGTGGTGGGATATAGTTGATGCCGATGAAGATCTTTATCTTCAAGAAGATATTTATGAACCAACTCTAGAAGATCTTCCAAATGAAGCATCAGATGATGAAGAAGATGCAGTAGCGTTAGAATCTCTTGTAGATGAACTTGAGCAGCCAATGACAAACATGCAATGCGGCTCACGACATTACAGACCACGAGAACATGACTGGTCTATTCTATCAAATGAAGCATATGGACCCTGGTCACGCAATCATCATGAAGTTCCAGAATGACCAGAGAAGCCCAGAGGAAGAGGATATTCCAGAGGAGAATCATCCAGAGGGAGACAGCCCTCTCAACCACGACAACCACCAACAATGCATAGACCTCAGCATCCTCCTGTGCATTATCCAAGCTCTTTCAAGCCAAGCGACTCCTGGATAAAGAACAAATTCACCAACAGAAAGCCGCCTAAAGAAATCAGAGAGCCAATATGGGAACAAATCATGCCAGTAGAAGAACCTGTCTTAGCAGCAGATCCTAGATGGGATGATGGCTATGAAGAGGATGAAGTCGGCAGTATCTTTTACTCTGACCAAGATTACTGTCAAGGTGAATGCAGTAATCAACCAGAAGAGGAAGCAGAACCTGAACCAGAAGAAGAAGTCTACACTAAACCAGTAATAGTCCAAGACCCAGGAAGACAGAAGTTGGTATGTACCAGCATCCCTTCTCTTGAACTATCTCAGCCTGCCTATCTCAACCATTTAATTAATGGTAGATTTGCACAGTTCTTTACTTTAGAAATCAATGGTAGACTAATAGATGCACAAGTAGACATTGGTGCTTCCCTCTCTTTTGCTAAACCTTAGCTCATCAGTGATTGGAAGACACTTGATGACAACCTTGCTTACAAGAGCATCGATATACAGGGGAATAGTTTCATATGCAATAGGTATAAACATCAGCAACCCCTGCGTATTCAAAATAAAATCTTCTATTGTGATTTCTTTGCTTTAGAGAAGATGCCCATTGATATCCTCCTTGGAGGATCATTCATTGACAGATATACACCCTATGGTGCTACTGCAAAAAGTATCATGTTCACCATAGAGAATGAAAGGCTTAGAATACCTAGGCTTATCTATGCCACAGAACAGTTTCCAAGTGCCATGACTCAAAGTCCTAACATAATCCCAGCCGAAATCTTAGAAATTGGAGAAAAGATCAAGTCCTCTATCTGCTCAGAGAATCCTCAGCAGTTTTGGTCTAAAGCTATGCCTGAAATGGAAATCAAGATACTTGAAGGCAAGCACATGAAGATTGGAAAAAGAATTCCAATACCGGCACAAGATTATGATGATATGGAATCACAGATCAAAGATCTGGAGAAAAATGGCTTTATTGAAAAATCAACCTCTCCATTCTGTTGCTATGCATTCATGGTTAACAAACACTCAGAACAGAAAAGGGGTAAGAAAAGAATGGTCATTAACTATCGACCATTAAATGCCATTATAGAACCTTATCCATATCCCATACCTGATAAAAGCTATTTGCTAGAAAAAGTTGCAGCTTGTAAATATTTTTCACAATTTGACTGCAAATCAGGTTTTTATCAGATAAGAGTCAAAGAAGAAGATAGAGCCAAGATAGCTTTCAGCTGCCCCTTTGGCCACTTTCAATGGACTGTCATGCCTTTCGGCCTAATGAATGCACCAGCATATTATCAGGTGCATATGGATAAAATCTTTGGAGGCACTTCTCATTTTTTGTGTGTATACATAGATGATATTCTTATTTTCAGTAATTTTTTAGATGAGCATGCTACTCATCTCTCCCAATTCTTTCAGCTGGCACAAGATGCAGGTATCATCCTTTCAGAGACAAAAATTCAGTTATGCACAACTGAATGCAATTTCGTCGGCATGGTGATCCGAGATTCAAAACTGCAAGTCCAGCCACATATAAAGGAAAAGGTTATCAGTTTTCTAGAGTGTTTGGATAAACCCAAGCTTCAAGCATTTTTGGGTTTGTTGAATTATTTAAATAGTTTCTACCCTAATTCTGGTGAAGATAGGTACATCCTACAACTTCTCCAAAAGAAGAAAGCTTTTAGATGGGAATAACAACATACAGCCGCAGTTCAAAAAATCAAAGCAACTGTAGCAGCGCTACCAGAACTGCATGTTCCTAAATCCAAACAAATGAAAATCTATACTGATGCCTCTAACTTTGCATGGGGAGGAGTACTTGTTTGTATAGTAGAAAGTAAAGAGTTTGTTTGTGAATTTGCGAGTGGTGTGTTTAGCTCTGACATTCTAAAATGGATCTCTTCTGATAAGGAGATTTATGCTGTAAAGAAATGCTTAGAGAAGTTTATGCTTAAACTTCTACATCTGCCACATTTTATTGTTGTAACTGACTGTACTAGATTTCTGACCTTTAGAGAAAAGGATCATGGTCGGAAAGATGGTCGCAGGAAATATGTTCGATGGCAAGCATTTTTTCATCAGTTTAATTTTTCAGTGGAGTATATTATAGGTACTAATAATGTTATCGCAGATTGGCTCAGTCAGAATCCTCCAGCCACATTAATGCATCAGCCTGCACCTGGTTTCAATCTTACCAGGATATTAAATCAAGGATTTGACTCCTTAAATGTTCTTGTCCAAGAACAAATCCTTAGAGAAGGCTTGCATCCCAGATTTACGAGGATCTCCTATGCAGCAGGGCAAGACCTACAAATGTCTGCAGTAGTGATGCTTCAAGCAAATCGCTGCCAAAACTCAGGAGTCATCACAATAGAAAGGCTCAATAGTGAATTCCTATACCACCAGTTCACTGATCTGTTAAAACAACCACTATGGACGTGGCATATTCGGATCAGATCAGCATCCAACGAACACTTATACCGTTGGATAGCCAGACATGGCCCGCACCGCATTCATGAAGAACAAAATCATGACCAAGACACGGTAGTGCATACAATAATTCACTGACAGCTTGAGTGGGAATCTTATTTCCACTGCACTCCAAGACATGCACCATGTGAAGTGGGACCCCCAAATTGTCGCCATTGGCATCTCCAAAGCACCTTCCAGATAAGATGCCTTTTTCAGCCTATATCCGAAGATGACTTAGTCGATGAAGCGGAAGACATGTTGGGCCCACAACCCATGATTCCTTCATCACCATCATCATCATCCAATGCCTCAAATAACATCTCACTGTAGACAACTTTTAAGCTGTAAAGCATGATGGGATTGACACCGCCTTGCCAGCGAAGTAGGCAGGACCGCCCAAATATTGCTATAAATAAGCCTTTCTGCCTATGTATTTGCATCGAAAAAATTTCTAGTGTGAAAATCTAGTAGCCTTGTAAAAGAGTATGCTCTTCACTTGCCCTTTTCGAAGGATCCTGTGAATCAGAAATTAAACAAGGATATTGTAATATTTAGAGTGAGTAATATAGTGAAGCCGTAGCCATTCGGCCCCTGCCTACTATCGCAGGTTTCTGCTAAATCAAGCTGTAAAAGGTGTGAGACAAGGAGGCGTCTACTGACGTGAAAAAGATCTTATGACATATTCATGTAAATACATCTACCAAAACACTCTTTGCTAAAATACAAATTGCTCAAACATTATTCTATACATAGGAACACCGTGAATGAATAAATAATCAATTTTAAATTTCTTTAACTTTGACTATACAAACATTCAAACCTTCTAACTAGATTCTTTGAATGTACCTTGAAGTACTATACAACTTTGCTTTTTACTACATTAATTTTTTTATCTTAGATCAAATGTTATAGCTAAAAAACTAAGCACTAGTTTTCCTTCACAAATTTGAACATTAAAATTCCAATAGTCACTATGCAAATGTTAAACATCGAGCACTTTAACCTCATCTTGTGCTCCCTAGCAACTCTAGATAAATACACACTATTGATCTCTTCTGAGTATCTTGATCTTTACCTTACAATGCTCATCATTGATTTTAGATCAAAGTTCTCATGATTATGCCACTTGGTAGCTTTGCGTGCCTTCTGCACATTTGACTTTTGACTCAACCTATACCATTGATCTCTATCTATACAAAAACCCAAGAACCGTTGATCTTCTATCAACTCAATGAGATTGTAAACTTGTCACCAACATGTGCAATCTTAGAATCTTTGACATTTTGACTAAATATGCATCATTAGATCAAGATCTAGATGATGAATTCTCATCATTAGATCATTTGATTAGTGACCTAAAACTTCAACGTAGTTAAACTTGATAGTCTTTGGCTCATCATAGTCTCCAAGAGAAACTTTGAAGGTTTATAAATTGAGCTATAAAACACTTCAAAATTCCAAATTTTTAAGGTACCTTATGGACAATATAGATAAAATCTTCATGAAAACCTTTGACCTCAATTAAATTTTTAAGTACTATAAATAAATGCATAAAGTTGTTAGTTCATTCATATCTATATGACGTGCAATGATGGTATGGTTTCTCTTAAGCTAGAAGATACATGTTTCTCATTCCAAATAATCAAATTTCATATCAAAACTTTACCAAGACATCTATGGATGCTTCAAATCTTCTTTTTTATTTTTATAGACCTATAAATATGCCAATCTCTCCAAACCATCAATCTAATCACTTTGTCATTAATGCATTAGTATCTCATGCTCTCTAACATCAATGAACATGCTCAACAATCTACACTAGTGGAGTGCACTTACTAGCCACTTCACTCATAGTTTAATAGACAAATAATTAGTTGCTATGTTTACCAACAATTTTCATAATAAGATATCTTACCATCTAAATTTGCAGTGTGCACACACTTTCAAGGAACTCATTGACAAAGGTTTAATAACAAAAAAATCCCTTATTAACAAATAGATCATCATGCTTACCTCATCAAACAAAATCTAGAATCAAAACCAAGAAAATAGCCAAAATTAGAACCATAGCGAAGTCCAAGCTCTAGTGTCAGCACCAACCCAGGCCAATAATTATGACACATTCAAACAATTTAATCATAATAATAATGTTGATGGGAATGGAGTAGCCAAGTCATGACATATCTAAATGGTGAAAACACCATCTAATTAACCTATGTCACAAATTTAAATTAATCCTCACTAATAACTCATTCAGCAAGCATAGCCTTTGCAATAACTTAGACCTACTAAAAAATTGTAACACATTTTACCTTTGCAAACCCCTCATCTAAGGCAAAATGGGCCTACTCATTGAGTTTTTTATGATGTTGGAGAGCCTATTGAAGTTGTGTTTCATAAACTAGTTATCATTAATCTGATTAGTTGGCCAATAGCAAAGCATTATCCCAAGGGCATTTCTTATCTATATTGGTATAGAGAAAATGAGTTTTATGAATACCATCGTGTTTATGGACATAATTTACATCATTGTGTGAAAATCAAACATGTCATTAAAAATATATTGGAAAATAGGGAAATTACATTGGATAATAGAGCCTCTACATATAATAAAATCTTAGGCATCTATCAAAACCATTTTTTTCAACATAACAATAACAATAACCATAACAAAGGCCCAAAGAATAACAATAATAGTATCAACAGTCGTAATAATAATTTTAGTAGAAACAACAACATCAACCAAACAGATAGATCCAAGGCCATAATGATTCCAACAACCAATAAACTTACCATGTAGTTGCACATAACTACAACAAATATGTCATATTATAGGAGATCACATTTCTACTATCACCATTAATCCAAGACCAAGTGCTAACAAAACATGACCGTTACTTTACAATTCTAATAAACTCATCTATGCCAGTGATCCTTCCTTGACTTGGGACCACAAACATGTACACCAACAAGTGAGGATTACAACTTTTGGACCTTATATGGATAACTCATCATTGTTCCATGACCACATACTAGTGTAATGCCAACTAAGACTTATATTACTTATCCCTTTGTCACCATCATTTTCTATCAACAATGGTCTTGTACCTAATCTTGATTGTGCAATCACAACTCAATGATCAAAGATTACCATTCCTGGCCCACAACCACCTGGTACCAAACCCATTCAACTCACTATTATGGATTGGAACAAGATAAATACTATTATAAAGGGAAAGACCTTTGACATTGTGGAACAACTTCAAAAGACACCCTCAAAAATTTTTGTTTTGGATTTGTTGTGTATGTCTGCCATCCACAAAAACATCTTAACAAAATTCCTCAGCCAGTCATAGGTTCAAAATGACATAAGCTTAGATAAATTCCAAGCTTTGGTTAGACATCTAGCCCTAGCCCAATAGTTGACCTTACCATGTGTTAAACCTTAATCTATCGTATAATTTATTTTTAGGAAGACCTTGGATATGTGAAATCCATGCAATCCCTTCAAATTTGCACTAGTATCTCAATTTCCATCATTTAAGAATGGAGGTCACAATCAATGGATATTTACATCCCTACAAACATTGTAAATATTTGGAGGCCAAATATCGAAGTTATAACTACTAATTTGCCCTGGATCCTGTTCTCAAAAAGGACAAAGGCAAATAAATACTTGTTGATTTACCAAAGGCCAATTGCATATACCCAGATACCCTTGATTCATCTTCTTATATGCCACCACTTAAAATATATAATCATTTTACCATATTGGCCAATGGCCTAGGAGATTATTTGACCCATGACACATTTCACATTGCCAAGCTTCCATAGATCCCAAGTCCTTTGGAAGACCTAAAGCTAGGCCACTTTGCATGAAATGGCAACAAAAGGGAAAAGGTAAATTGCATAGTCCATCTCTTATCATTTTTACACAAGTCATTGGCCAAGAACATGAACCACTTGTAGATGATGAATCATGGTTATATAATGACAACTTGGCTAATTGCTATAAAAATGCCACATAGTTGATTCTTAATAATATCATGGAAAAACATGCCTATAAAGGAGGAGGCCTCATGCCAAATTAAAAAGGGACACTTAAACAAATATCCACCACTCAGTATAGAAGAACCTATGGTCTTAGATTTAAACCACCTGGGGGTGACCCCATGTATCTTATTCATTTTCTAACACTGATGACTAGTGATGATGAACCCAGAAGTGAAGTAGAGTCTGATCATAACATTTATGAAGATTTGGCCAATAGTAATCTATTTAACACTCATGCCATTTTTACCCTTCTCCCAATTATTCACAATAATCCCTTCCTCTCTGATCATAACATTTATGAAGACCTGGCCAATACCAATCTATTTAACACTCATGTCATCTGTACCCTTCTCCCAATTATTCTTAATAATCCACTTCCTCTATATCACCCTCAACTTATAGCCTAGGACCAACAAGAATCCATAGTGCATGGAGATGAGTTTGAGAATGATGAGGCCTTTTACAATTTTATAGGCCTAAGAGACAATGTTTCGTTGGGAGACCACAAATAAGGGTTCTCAATCAAATTAGATACTGCAACTTATTTTAGAGAATGGGTGAACACCCTTAGCCACAAAAAATTAAATAAAACATTGAGGTCCTAAAGTGAAAATCTCTTTGAGACACTTTTAGACTAGGATAAAGATAAATATAAAGGCCAACCTTCTGGTGAAAACCTGTTTCAAACACCATTAGATGAGGGTGTTCACTTTTCCTCAAATGAAGCTCTAGAGACCACCAATGATGAAATTGATTTTGGGTCCAAGTTGATTTTTTAAGAACATGTGTTGGATCAAATCATTCAAGAATTTTTGACAATATTTATAACATGGCCATCCTTACCATTGGGAGATTCAGATTCATCTTGTTTAGGCAAGCTTGAAGAACTAGTCCAAATAGAGTACTTTATATTTATAGGCCAATTCATATCATTACCAACCATCTTAAAGGATGGTTTATCTCTACTTTTGGAAGACACTACAAAGGTCAACATCAAAACCTAGATGACCCAAAATGGATAAAATCAGGCATGCCCCTCATTAAAGAGGAACATGAGATATTTACAGCCCTATTAAGGGAATTTGTTGATATATTTTCTTGGGCCTACTTAGACATGCAATATTTAGACCCCATCTTGGTTATACGCTACCTTGTTACACATCTTGATGTCAAGCTTGTAAAATATAAATTGTATAAGATGCATCCTCACATTGCTATACTAGTAAAGAAAGAGTTGGAAAAACTCTTAAAAATGAGATGTATTTGATCAATTGACTAATCAGAGTGGATCACAAATGTTATGTAAATTAGTAAGAAGCCAAAAGGAATCAAAATCTGCATTGATTTTAGAGATATAAACAAATCCTACCTAAGGATGACATTCCTATGCCAAACATTGACATGATTATTGACTCCACTTTCGGATACAAAATGATTTCACTAATGGATGGATTTTATGAATATAACTAGATTAGGATTGTGCCAAAAGACCAACATAAAACAACATTCACTACCAAGTGGGGAACATTCTATTAACAGGTTGTATCATTTTGGTCTCAAGAATGTTAGGGCTACATACCAAAGAGACATGATCATCATATTTCATGATATGATGAATGACACTATCAAAGATTATGTCGATGACATATTAGGTAAATAAAATATCCATGCCAATCATCTAGCTACACTACAAAAAATATTTGAGAGGCTTCATGAATACAAGTTTAGAATCAATCCTAAGAAGTGCATTTTTGGTGTCATTTCTAGAAAATTTATAGGCTTCATCATCTCTTATCGAGGCCTTGAATTCAATCCTATCAAAGTACATGCCATTACTAAGATGTCACCACCTTCTAATTTGAATCAACTCCATAGTTTATAGGGAAAATTCCAATCTATCAGACATTTCATATCATAGTTGGTTGATAAATGCTATCTATTTACACACTTATTGAAGAAAGGTGTTAGATTTCATTGGAACAAAGAATGCCAAAATATTTTTTAGCACTTGAAGGACTATCTTGACAATCTACCTATTTTGTTACAACCTATGCTAGGAAAGTCATTCCTACTATACCTATCATCCACATACAAGGCCCTGGGGGCACTTATAACTCAACATGACGTTAATGGAAAAGAACATGTTGTCTTCTATTTAAGCTATATATTGGCTATGTATGAACATAACTATACACCTATTGAAAAATATTGTTTAGCTATGGTCTTTGTAGTCCAGAAACTATAACACTACATGATTACCAACAAGACCATGGTTATTTCCAAAGTAGATCTGATCAAGTATCTACTATCCAAGACAACTTTACAAGGTCACATGGCTAAATGGATCATGATTTTAAGTGAATTTGAAATATAATACATCAACTAGAAGGATATAAAGGGACAAGTCCTTATAAATCAACTTGTTAAAGCACCCTTGGTAGATACCAAACCACTAATTTTTAAATTTCCATACGATTCCATCATGACCATCATTAAAATAACTCTTAAGGAGTATCACTAAAATCTATTTTTTAATGGATCATTCACCTCACATAGATCAAGGGCAAGACTATTATTTATTACAACACAAGGGGATCTCATCCCTAAATCATTTTGTATCAACTTTCCTTATACTAACAACATGGTGAATATGAAGCACTCATTATAGGGATTCATCAGGTAGTATAATGGAATATTCAACACTTAAGGTTTATGGTGATTCTTAGTTAATCATCAATTAGGTCACATACCAGTTTCAAACTAAAGATGACAAGCTGATATCATACAAGGCCATGGGTTATACTATCAATCAATAGATTGCCGACATGCAGTTTGAACATATACCAAGTGTTAATAATAGAATAATAGATGTCATGGCCACCATTGGCTCTTTGATCTGCCACACTGACAAGAAAAAAATATGAATTCCTAATTGAAAATCTTCTAGTACTTACTCATGAACCTTTAACTATGGAAATAATCTATGATATTTTTAGTCCTAGTTCTACATGGTATTCATACCTCTTTATCCACCTACATGACCATGTCATTCCACTAGACCTATCACACAAATAATAAAAGACCTTTACCCACCAAGCTACATGTTATACCTTACTTGGCCAAAATTTTTATCATTGTAGCTTTGATGGAACTCTAATTAATTATCTAAATTTGACATAATCAACATTATTATTACATGACATTCATGAAGGAGTATGCGGATCTGAAATAAGTAGGATTGTCCTAGCCAAAAAGCTCTTGCATACTGGGTATTATTGGCCAAATATGGATGCAGATATAGCTGTATATGTCAAAAGATGTGACAAATGTCAAAGACATGATAATCTGATTTATGGCTTGACCAAGACTCTAAAACCAATGCTTACACCATGAACATTTACTACATGGGGCCTTGATCTCATTAGGAAGATAAACCCCACCTCCTCTAATAGTGATAAACACATTTTCACTGCCACTGAATATTTCACTAAGTGAATTGAAGCTATACCCCTCACTTACATGACTAAAAAATAAAGTTACAAGTTCATCTTTAACCATCTCATCTTCCACTATGGTATCCCCTTCAATATTATATCTGATAATGGTAGATCATTTAAAAATAATGATGTCAAAATGTTATGTGTTGAGTATAACATTACTCAATATTTTATACCACATATTACCCATAAGGTAACGGCCAAGATGAAGCATCCAATAAAACCATTGTCAACATACTTAAAAAGATTGTCAATGATGTGAGCTATGATTGTCACCTCTAAATATTTTATGCCTTTAAGCATACTGCATTAATTACCATACCGTAATATAATCCACTCCATATTCCTTAGTTTATGGCATTGAGGCCATTCTTCCTATTGAGGTTGAGTTACCTTCTCTGTGCATCTCATTGAAACATGTCTCGGATGATGAAGACTAAAAAGTTGCTTACCTATAAGAGCTAGAATTACTTGATAAGAAATGCATGACCACTTTCAATAATCTTCAAGCATATCAAAACAAACTTTGTGGCCTTTATAACTGATGGGTCAAACATAAAGTTTGAGCTTGGTGATCTTGTTCTCGAAGAAAACCAAAATAATAACATGATCGAGAAGAAGAATAAGGGCAAGTTCAAACCAAATTGGATAGGCCCCTATATCATTATTGCAATTTGTCTTTGAAACATATAGTTTATCCACTCTTGATGGAGATGAACTTGATGAATAGATGAAAATCATACACTTTAAGTGTTAATTTTCTTGAGAGACTTGAAATATTGTCTATGAGGCCCATTTATGTTATACCATATTATGAGATTCTTTGTACATATATCATTCTACCATATCTTTCCTATCAACCAAATTTGTTTTTACCCACCCTACCCAAACCTTTGACCTTGGCTTTGTTCCATTGGTTCTTCCAGCACCTTCAACAAGGGAAATCATATCCACACTTAGCAGTTGATTTAATATTCTAGACACAAACTGTATTTTGGAACAGTGTGATAGTGGTTTAGCAGTTGTATCTTTCATTCTTTATTCCATTCTATTCAATTTATACTAATTATAACCACCTTTGGGTAAATCAGAGTATTATTATTGTTTCCTCATTATAGCCACCTATGGGCAAATTCAAAGAAATATTTTTATTATGCCTTAAAGTAAAACCTTGCCTTTCCTATGCCATACTATGTCATTTGCCAACTTTGCTTATTTTTATTTTGAGAATTTATCACCACCTAGTCGGACTCTTCCACTATAAAGTAAAACTATAGTGACTTGAGGTCCCATCCTATGACTATGTAGGTAGTGCTCAATTCATGTTAAGGTCAGCTCAGTCACCCTTTTTCCATGCTCTCACCATTTTATGAGAAAATTTATGTTTAAATGCTCTCTCCATTTTTTGAGTGAAACATTTTATATCTCATCATTCTCAATTGAGTTGAGATACTCCAATAATTCTAAATATATTTGAACAAGATAGAAAATACAAAAATATTTGCAAATAATTTACAAAATCCTAAAAATCAAATTGATCACTTATTTGCCTTAAGAATTCTGGGATCCCTAACTATATCAAAATAAACCACTTATAATTTAGTTTCTCCATCCTTACTAGGTTGACATCTCACACTCTCACCATTTTATGAGCCCATTCCCATAATTCCTCTACAACACAATCATGTTTTTTTTTTCATCATTTTTTTTGTCTCATGTCTTGGGAGAACTATATTTGGCCTAAAATTTTTATTGGACCTTGTGTCTATGGAACTATGTAGGAAATATCTACTTGCCTAATACATTTGGATTTAGCATGGAAACCCCCTTTCTTTTCTTCTATTCCCTCATTTTGTTTGTTTGTTTCTTTATCTTCTATAACCTAGGGGCAATGATAATCGTCTTGTTTGTCCTATGTTTGTTCTAAAATTATACTTAACTATTGTTTGTTTTTGTTTTGTTTTATTCTTTTTATTTTGTTTTATTATTTGTTTTCTTAATATTTTATTTGTTTGTTTATTTGTTTGCTTTATTGTTGTGCCTTGATTAAGTCTTGGTACATTCATTGGGTGATTATTTATGCATTATTCTTGAATCCATTCATATTCATTTGCCAACATTATCATCCTTGTTTTTATCATTGGTGCATTATTTTCAATTGAGTATTGGATTGTGTGTCAGTCCTCATGTATATTTTGACTAATTTCTCATGGTTTTTTATATCATGATTATCAACACGTAATACAACAAAAATTAGATCAAAAAATCTTACAGCAATGAGGTTGTAGATATATCTCTTTGACACCTAATAAATTCTTGATCTATTTGAATCATTCCCCAAATACAGAGTAATTAACTCAAGAAAGAATTTCAATCCTTACTAGTTAGGATTGCATATCCATAATAGTAGGTTGCCCAAATTCATCTTTCTCTTCTATACTGACTTACTCTTACTCTATGACTATAGATTCAATTTGTAAGCCCCATTATCCAATTTTCCATCATAATCTCATCTGTCGATCAATGATTATAGGTATCTTTGAGAAAATCATTGTATCTCATCTCACTTGTGCTCTCAATGATTATAACCACCTTTGAGTAAATCATTATGTATCATCCCACATGCAGAGCTAGTGATTATAACCATTTATGAGAAAATCATGGTGTTTTTATCTAATTAGAGGTTAATGATTATAACCACATATGGGCAAATCATTATCTTTCTTCTGCCCAATTAAGGCATGTTTTCATTGTGATAATGCTTATAATCACTTTTGGGAAAACTATTATCTCTATCTGCCCAATTAGGGCATGCTTTTATCTTGTTAATGATTATAACTATCTATGGGCAAATCATTATTTTTCTCTTTTAATGATTATAACTGTCTTTAGGTAGATCATTACCATTTTTTTTCCACCTATACCAATGATTATAACCACCTATGAGAAAATCATCATGTTTGTCTACCCAAATAAGGTAGCTCCATATGCCACTAATTATAACCACCTATAGGATCTTTTTGGTCCCTTCATTTTTTCTTTTTAAGGTACTGATTACCAACCCTCTTTTTTCAACCACTTCCTTGAGGGGGCATCCATAACTCCTCTATTGTTATTGAAGTAGTAGGCATGTAAGACTATTTTCATTCTTTGATAAGACATTACTGTGCATATATCTTGTAATGCCTTGCCAAATAGGGATAAACTATAGACACCTAAAACTAGACACAACTAGATTTCGATCGAACTTCATACTGATTCTTACCAAATATTAAAAATTAAGCCTAATAATCATTAAACATCTCAAATTTAGCTATGCATCACTCATAAAAGCTTGAAATCATGTTAAAGTATCCCTATTTGGGGTACTATTCCATATATAAGAATAACCTCTCACAGATTCATTCCTAATCATCTTACGATATCACAATTGTCAATCTGGCCTATGGACTTATTAAGTGGGAAACTTCCACACTTAATTAAATATTGAAAGAGATAAAAGGTTAATCAAAATAAAATAATAAATTAAACAAGATTAAATGCCTAGTTTAATTATCTATTTGAAATTAATAAATATCTAAAAAAAATTCTAAAAATCAAAATATCCTAGACTTTCATCATTATTCTTATGAGTTGTTGAAAAATCTCACAATATCTCAAAATATCCAAAAATTATCTAAGTTGAGAACTATGACTAGTAACTAAAAGTTATAATTGCATGACAACTTCTAACTCAACTAGAGTTAGTCTCAACACAACCTTCTGATTTGAGAACTATGACTAGTAACTGAAAGTCATAGTTGAATGACAAATTTTAACTCAACTGGAGTTAGTCTCAACTAAACCTTAACTCACCTTGGGTAAGAGTTAATTCTTAAGGCTATAAATATAAGTCCATACCTCTTCATTTATAAACTTGGATATTGTAGAGTTATTATACAAGATTTTGATCCATAAGCCTCATATAAGTAATGTTATTATGCCCAAATCTTAAACCAAATAATAACAACCAAGCCAAGGTGCCAAGGAGAGGACTCAAACAACCTCCATTTTCAAAGACTTCTTGATACACAAGCTGGACATGCCATTAAACAAATCCATTTGAAGCTCCCAAGGAAGGTAAAAAAATGATTTTTAATGTTTTTGTTGTGCTTTTATGTAGTTTTTGTTACCTAATCTCTTCTAGTGTCTAGGCTAGAGGTGTTAGGATTTAGTGTGATTATTTTTTTATGATACTAACACAATACTAATCTCCCCTCTTGGATTCTTTGTTCACAATATGAAGCCATGTTTCTAGGGATTCTTGTTGTAAAAATATTGGGTGTTCATAATCTAAAAATCCAAGGTGACTCATAACTAGTGACTAACCAAGTTTCATAATTATACTAGACTAAAGTTAAACATCTTCAACTCTATATGAACATAGTATGTGAAGTTACCATAGACTTTTATTTTGTTTCCATAGAGGCCATTCCCAGAGAAATTACTTATATTTTTGATTTCATGGTTGATTCTTCTTCTCATTTTATCCCCCATCTAATGATACCTAATTCATATTTCATATTCTCTATTGGGTCTAAACCCCTTTTCCAAAATGTGTCAAGTGACCAATCCCTTGCATATATTAGAAAATATAGTGCTCCTCTAGTCCTTAGCTTTGTTAAAAAATATGAAGCTAATCTTAGAATTCCTACAATCCTATGATTACCTTCCTTCATCAAATCACAAGAAGGGATTTATTTCTACTTGTTATTCCATGAATCATGTTGGGGATTATTACTATGATTCTTACTATAATATTAAATACTATCTCTACTTAATGAAGAGTTTGAAGTCTTTTACACTAAAAATGAGGAGCCTAACCTTCCTTAGCTCCCAATGAAATTGAGGAATGGAAAGTTTCACTAATAGAGGACACCATAAACATTAATAAGTAGACACTGACATTAGGTTCTTATTATTCTACTTATTAAGGTGAGAATGAAGAACCTATTTTGACACTGACACTATGAGAATGAAGAACCATAAAAGTTATTTAAAATGTAAATAAACACTGACACAATTTTTTAAAATGAAAATAATTTTTAGTCTCAAGAAAAAGTAGATTATTCCAAAGAAAGATATTCAAAATTACTATAGGATATGAATGAATAAGAATAGAAAAAGGAAAATTGTGGGGAATAATTTATGCAAGAAGATAGTGATGATAATATAATATAAGTTTAAATAGAATTTTCAACAAGAAAAAATATTTAAAATAATTATAATTAAAATATGATGACAAATATAGGAGGGAAAAGAAGGAAGAATATGAGGAATAAGAGAATATAGAAGATGAAGAGTTTGAATAAAATAAATATGAAGAGGAAGATTATGGTGATCAACATGAAGAGGATGAGGAGGAATGACAACATAAAAGGTCAAAATATGTGGAGGATATTCCATCATCTCTTGATTCATGGATTTTTATGCATTCTAAGTACATATAAAAATAAATATGTATCTGATTGAGGGCATGTATAAATATCGATTACTAGGATAGGAAATTTTAAATCCCTACAACACATTTAAGGGAGGGAACATCGACAAGTGAGGCATGCATAAAATCTATGTTTTCAACACATCAATCTAGTTTGGGGTTATTTTAAATGGTGGGAGAAGTTTACTTATAGGTGGTTCATTTTTAAATGGAGGCCAATTAGGAGGAAATAAAAATGGAGTTAAACAAGTTGAAACACTCCACTAACAAACAAGTCATAATGGAATTTCATGTAAAGGGTTATGTGTGGAGTATATTTATAAATACATACCTAATATCTTGTGAGGACAGGCTATTATCACATTAGAATAAATGAAATATATTTGAGATGCTTTTGCAAATTTGATTTTTTCATGACCACGCTTACTTGACATTCTAATCATGACCATTTATTTAGATTGTTATGTTATGTTGACATTATACTGTGGACATTTGATCATTTTTAGAAAATTTGTATTGTTTTAGATTGAGTCTAAATGATTAATTCAACATTATATTTATTTATCATTGATATATTTATATGAGACTAGGAATTGTTGATGTCTTTAATTGACAAGGTTGTAGTGCTGCTTTGATATGAGCTCAGTTGGGTAGGAGAGCATGTGTGTGATAAAAAAGGTGGAAAATATAGGAATATTTAAAAGCATGATGTAAAAAAGATCACAAATTGATCTAAAACCTCTTTTTGTTTAAGTTTTCTAGTCTTGAGTTTTGCTATGTATTCCTTTACAAATTTCAACTATTTTCTAATTATTTTTCTTCATTATAAAATTTATCATTTTAAATTGATTATTATATTATTGAAGCAATTAGCTGGCATTGGGTTGAGAATGTTATCTTTATAACATAATTGAAAAAATCCTTTTATGAATTATGAATGAAAGTTTGACATCTCTAAGAATTTAATAAGGAAGTCGGAGGACATTAAGACCTTTGATAGTTTTTGTAATGCTCTAGTTTATAAGACCATTTGAAGGTTTGAGTTACATTATAATTAGTATATAGTCTTAAAGTGACTAGGACATAAAGAAAAGAGAGACCATGGTATTAATTGTGGTCCAATGTTCAAACCATAAGTCTTGGATACTTATGTCGATGGCATTGTTATGATGGATGGTTAATCAACTCAAACCATAATAATGATGTGGTCAATTCACTTAATTTGAAAACCTATCAATTAAGGTTTTATTTGGTTTTGAAACTACTTGATTATTTTGTGAATATGTGCATGTTAATGTTGGAATCATGTTGGTCGACTAGGGTTTGGGGCTCATTGACATGCATGAAAAATATCATGGAGTATTTAACAATTTTAAGTGGTGTTCATTGGAGTTCCACTTGGAAGAATGAGTAGTTCTACTAAATGGAAATACTAGTGACTATGGTGGAAAAATGGTTAAAAGAAACTATTTTGGAGAATTAGGGAGGACGGAAAAGTGGAAGGAAGTAGTAGGGAGAAAGGAATTTATACTTGAATTTTGTTATTTTCCACATTATCCAGATAACAAGTAAGTTTGGGACTTTGTTAAAAAATGAATGTGAACTAGGTGTTTGCAAATTTTAAACAAAAATGTTTATGATTTGGAAGCATGTGAAAAGATCCTAAATAAAGCTAAACTGGTTATTATGTTTGGTGAAACAACTAAGGAAAAATCCTAATAGGAAGATGTTGTAAGTTTTACCTTTCCCTTGGAAGGTGTAAAGGTGAATTGAGGAAATAAATAGTTCAAATGTATACTTATTTTTTTTTAATGACCTCAAATGTCTACTTATTTTATGGTTTGAATAACTTTGAATGTTTGGTTATTTGACTATATTTTATGTTGGGTCTTTGTTATAATGTAAAAAGTCATTAGGGTTTAATAACATTTGTGTTTTTTTCCATTTGTTGACTTTTAAAACCTTTTATTATTCTTATTTTGAAACCTTAAAACTACGCCTAGTGATCTCATTTGAATCAATGATAAAAGGATTACCCTATGTGTTTGAGTTTCACCATTGGATATTTTATCCCCTTCCCACCAATGGTTAGGGTGGCTAAGGAACCCACATATGGTTAGGCTCATTTTAGAAGGAATAACATGCAAAATATTATTACTCATTTGGATGTTGGATTTAGTGTCTTATGCATATTTATGTTTTATAATAGCTTATGGAGATGTATTATAAACATGGATTCATTGAGATAATTATTGGAACATATATTCTGGTCTTACAATAAACAAGGCTCATTAACTTGCAACTTCAATAATATGACTTGATGAAAATGTAGGGTTGATTTGTATTCATTTTTGGTTTATGAATTGTATCTCATATTTTATTATTATACTATGGGAAGAGTTCTTGATTCTATTATTCATTCTCATATAAAGTAAACAAGATTACTAATAATTAGAACACATGATTATATCAATCATTGTATTTGACATTAGTTTCAAGTTGACTATTAAACTATGAGGAAAGCTTACATTGTATTTGATCTTTTCAATTTGAAAATATGTAGATGTTTGTAAGGCCCGTGAAAGCATATTTTATGTGCTTAATTATGTTTCCTAGGTAAGTTATTATTTTTTTACTTACCTTAATATTTTCTATTTGATTCCATTATTAGTCTATAAAGATTGTGTGTTTACCATTTTCTTAAATGAGTATCTGTATATAATATTACAAAATTGAATTCTGTAGAGTGAGGGACCTACATAATTATTTAATTCTATTTTCAAAATTTATAGGAAATAAATAGGGTCATTGGTTGTTAAAGACCTATTATGTATTATTTTTTATCTAAAATTTGATGTGTTTGTTTAATGTTAAAATATGTTGAATTATTTGATATCATACTAGCACCGTGGTTAATATTACATGTTTAGTTTACTCTTATTCAATGCAGTTTTATATGATACACAACTTGCTTAGGTATAGGGCAAGTCATTCTAAGTTGTAGTCTCTCATCTAGATGTATACAGTCTAGGTCATGGATTTATTGAAATATTATATTTCATTTGACTCATATAATCATAATGACTAATTTAGTGTGTAAGGTCAATTTCCTTTATGCTAGGATAAGAATGGAATTCATAGTATATTGGTTATGTAATTTTGTGGTATTCATTACCCAATTTTAATTATACTATTCAGTGTGTTATTATTATATTATGCTTTTATTTTCCTTCATGAAGTATAAGGTATGGAAAAAGGAAATGGAAATATTTATCTTGATCCATAATCTTGTAATGCTCATAATAACTTTACTATTGCATTTGATATTCGACCATGATTTATATATAATTATTGTGCCATATTAAATCACAAAACTGTTATATTCATGATGAGTAATGTCATTTAATCATCACTCATATAAGACTTTCATATACTAAAAAGGGAATGGTGAACATAATTGATATAGTTTAGACTTGTTCTTATTTATTGATTTGAAATTAATAGAAGTATAATTTAGATATGTATATTTTTCAATTATAGTTAAGCATTGTATAAAGGAAACTTTATTGTGGCTTGTTTTAATATGAACTTAAAATGAAATAAATAGATTATTGATATGTAATTGGAATGTGTAATTTAGATGTATTAAATTAGCATTCTTATCTATAATACCTAGATACCTTTGTAATACTAAATAGGTCTTCTGTTAATAATGAAAAGACTTGATTAAGCCTCCAATATCGATGACCAAGGTATAATGTGTGTAATGGTCATTAATATTTTTGGAATGTGTACTTGTGTAAAGTGATCAAGTCATTTTATTTAGGGTTTCTGTAATATGTTATGACAAATGCAAGTTTGGTATTTAAGGAATATTCTTTGAATGTTTATTTTAAAAAGTTGATTATATGAAGCTATTAAATATTGATTCTTGCACAATAATATTAATATGATTCTACCTCAAATTACCTTAAAATAATAGTGCATTTCATTTATAAATTATGCCCAAGGGAATGAATTTAATCGTTACTATGTTGAATCTATGTTGTTTATCACCAAAGATAAAAGGGTTATTAAATAAGGTAGTTGTATATAATAAAATGATTATATTTTTATTCATTACATTATGGAATAACTATGCCTTAATATGAATAATAAAAGTTAAGCCAATGGTTCATGAACTACAAAAATCTACTAATATGTAAACCTGGAAATTACACAAGTGGCATTGTAGTCTCATACCTATGCTAAGTAATTAAAGTAATTGATTGATTGATTTGACTTACTAAGTAAAGTGGTATAAGCTATGGATATGATCAAGGTTGCATTGATGAGCTCATGTAAATTTAATAGAAATTCTTATTTGAAACACTAATATGGAGTTAAAAATTTAAATATGTTTGTATCTTCTTTTCAAAGCAAGATGTTTGAATGTTTTGTGACTTAGCCTACTATAGCTGAGATAATTGATTAAGGATACTAATAATTTAAAATTCCAAAAAGTTTATTATGATTTTTGTAATATCATGTAAAATAATTAAAATGATCTTGAATGCTTTGGAATTTTAGTTGAGTTGTTAAGCTTTGCACTCTTCATTATGCAAAGGTTCATCTGAATCATTTTTGGAATGCACATAATAGAGTTAGTTTTACTACCTAATCATGGTTTTTAATTGACATAGGGTTAATAATCTATGAGCATAATCCATAAAATCTAGGTTTTTGATAACTTAAAATTTAGGGGTTATGACATGTGGTGTCAGAGCCTTTGTTTAACTCAAAAAAAGAATTTTTTTTGTGAAATATTATATATATATATATATATATATATATATATATATATATATATATATGTATGTATGTATGTATGTTTAAATGTTCCTAGGATGGTAAGAGCTAGAGCAACTTGATAAAACCATAATGCTAGAAGTGATATGGTCAACAATCATGATCTGGATGAGCATGCACATGTTGATGTTGATCATGATGGTAGCCATGCTAGAAATTAGGATAAACTTAACTAACCTATTCTTAAAGAATAAAATGTTATTATATAGGATAATTTGAGTGCATTGCATAATATTCAAGATCAAATATAAGGGTATGGTTAAAGGTTGATCTACATAGAGAATTTATAGGAAGGTGGGTAAGAATAAGAGCTTTGTGATGTGAATCCAAGACAACCAGAAGTTATAGAGCACATCATAAAGGAGATGGAAAATTTTTGTCCTCCCACATTTTTTGATGAAGACACTAGTGATGCCATTTAGGCATGGTTGATTAATTTGTATATATATTTCACTCTACATAATATAAGTTCTAACATCAAAGCACATATTAGAGCTTACCAATTAGTCGGTGATGTTGCCTTATGGTGGAACCACTTGTATGCTCTTAAGGGTTATGTTTCCATGACTATTGCATGGGAGACATTTGAGAAAAAATTCAAAAAAAGGTATATAAGCAACATTTATAAAAAGTAAAAAATCATTGAATTTCAATTGCTAAAACAAGGAATGATGACAATTTTAGAATATGAAAATAAGATTTTGAGACTCTTACGACATGTGAATTACATGAATAATGAATAAACTAAGGTTATCAAGTTTAATCTAAGTTTAAATAAAGTGCTCATGCATGATGTAAACATGACAAACTTAAAAACATTAATTGCTACTCTAGAATCAATACACCATGCTAAAGAAAAGGAGAAATATCACCAAAAAATGATACAATATTTTTAGAATAGTAGGTTTTAAATTAAGTCTAAATCAAAAATTACACATATGAGTAAAAATATCAAAAAAAGTTATCAAAATAAGGTTGCTGGAAAGAATCACAAATCTCAAGGAAAATTTTATAATAATAAAATTTCTAAACCTCACTCTTTTGTTAAGAAAAATGCTAAAACCAGTACTCAACAAAGCTTTCGTGGACCTACCATAAGATATAATACAATAAATCTTACAAATAAGACTATTGTAACATGTTGGGAATGTGGTGACATCCATCACCACAAAGATTTATCTAAAATGAAAGGCAATCACCAAGTCTACACAACTATAGACAACATAAATGTAGAATTTTTGTCAACTATTATTGAGACTCAAGGTATAATTTCTAGTTTTTATTTCATAATTTGATTGATTTAGGGGAAATTTATAGTTTTTATTCTCTTAAAAGTGATTTATAATATAAAACCAAACCATCCAGACTTATAGAATAATGAGAGGTAGAGTTTGGCATCAATAAAAAAGTCATTTTAGAATTTCTTGAGCAAGTTGAGCTTAGTTTAAGAGTTTTTAAGACTCACATGAACTTGTTCCTTGATCCTCAAGGATCATATGACCTTATCTTAGGCATGGGTTTGTTGAAAAAATATCAATCCAAGCTCAATTTTTATAATAATAAGATTCAATGCTTATATGAAGAAGGTAAACCTATAGTAATCCAATGAATCTTCAAATCTTCAACCTAAAGGATAATTTCAACCTTGTAACTAAAGAAAGATATCAAAAAAGGATGCCAAGTCTATGCCATTAACCTAAATGTTTTTTTATGAGGAAATAGAGTTTATTATCTAATAACATCCTATCTTGGATGAGTTTATGGATATTTTTATAAAAGAACTACCTATATTGCCTCCTAAGAGATCATTTGAATTTGAAGTTGATATAATTATTGGTGTTACAATAGCATTCAAAACACCTTATAAAGTGAATATTGTATTTCTAAAATAAAATAACATTTAGTTACAAGAAATATTGGATAAGGGAATGATATGCCCTAGTGTGTCACCCTAGGGAACTCCTATAGTCTGTTAAAATTAAATATAGAACTCTTAGACTATGCATTGTTTATAGAATGATAAAAAAGGTTACCATCAAGAAAAAATATCCCATTCATAGAATAGATGATCTCTTTGATCATATGAAAGGAGCAACCATGTTTTCAAAGATAGTTATTAAATCAAGGTATCACCAACTCTATATCAAATATGAAGATGTTCATAAAACAAATTTCAAAACTAGATATGGACATTATGAATTTATGGTTATGCCCTTTGATATAATCAATGCTCTAATAACTTTCATGAATTTAATGAATAATGTTTTCCAAAATTATCTTGACTAATTTATTCTAGTATTCTTAGATGACATTTTGATTTACTCAAGGAATGAGTAAGAACATGAACAACACTTAAGAATGATGTTGCAACGTTTGAGGCAACACAATTTGTTTGAAATATTATCCAAGTGTTTCTTTTCTAATCATAAATTCACTACTTAGGACATGTAATTTCTCAAAATGGCCTTGTAGTAGACACTGTGAATATTGTATCCATTAATAAATGGCCAAATTTTAAGAATAGACATGAAGTGTGAAACTTCATGGGACTTGTTGGTTACTATAAAATATTTGTACAAGATTTATCAAGGATTGAAAATAATATAACTTATTTGTAAAATAAAGGAAATAAGTTTAACTGGAATCCTAATTGTGAATTAGTTTTCCAAGAGCTAAAATGTTTACAAACTTCAGCTCCTATTTTGGTCATACTAGACCCAAATGACAAATTTAAAATTTGGGTTGATGCTTTTAAAGTGGGTGTTGGTGATATTTTGACTCAAGATTTGAAGGTGGTTGCCTATGAGTCTAGAAAGATAAAAAATAATGAGTAAAATTACCCAGCTCATGATTTAGAGTTAGTTGTTATTATCTATGCACTTAAATAGTGGAAATATTTATTGTTAGGGAAGCATTTCAAAATAAAATCAAACCATAGAATTTGTGTATTTGTTTTCTCAAGATGAGTTGAATATAATCAAAGAAGATGGATATAATTTATCAATAATTTTGATGTTAATATAGATTATGTGAAGGGAAAAGATAATAAAGTAGTTGATGCTTTAAGTAGGTAGACCTACATTATTAATATATCTATTTTAAGTTCAAATTTCAAGGATTATGTGTTATTAAAACAAAAAATAGATTTATAATGATTCAAAATATGCACTGATATAAGATCAAAAAGTTAAGATTTTAATATTTAGTGGATCCAAATGGTCTGCTAAGAAACAGGGGAAAATTTATGTTGTGAGCTTAGGGAATCTGAGAGAATAAGTCTTGAATGAAGTGCATGTATAACCTCATTATGCTCACCTCGGTGTCATAAAAATGACATGAGATAAAAAAGTTATATTTTTTTTCAAGGAATGAATAAATATATGGCTACATTTATGGCTAAATGTATGGAATAACAGTGTGTAAAGGCTGAGCATGGCCATATTGAAGGATTTATTTATCCACATTTATTTCCTAAAAGGAAATGAGAGTGATATTAGTCAATTTTATCCATGGAATTCCTAAATCTTGAAACAAACATGATTCAATCTTAGTGGTGATTAATAAACTCATTAAGGTTGCTCATTTCATAATAGGTAACAATATGGATGATGTTACCATTCTTGCCAAGAGGTTTGTAAGAGAAGTGGTTTACCTTCATGGTGTACTTGAAGTGATAATATTGGATAGAGATAAACTATTCACTTCTCATGTTTGACAAACTATGATGGATGCCTTTGGTACCAAGCTAAATTTTAGTTCAACCTATCACCCAAAAATAGATGGTCAAACTAAAAGACTAAACATGATTTTTGAAGACATGCTAAGAATGTATGTTATAGATCAAAAATATAAGTGAGAATATTTTCCTCACTTGGTAGATTTTGCCTATAATAATAACTACCATTCTATAATCAAAATGACACCTTTCAAAGCCTTATATGGAAAAAAGTGTATAACTCCCTTGGGTTGGGATAGTTTGGAGAACCAAATTTTTTTAGGCCCATAAACTTTGTAAGAGTTTGATGAACAAATGGATATCATATGTCAAAGGTTAAAATCTACCTCTAATCGATATAAAATCTATGTTGACCTAGAAAATATCACATAGAGAATTTGATATTTTTGATAAAGTATTTTTGAGGGTAAGACCCCATAAATATCAATAAAGTTTGGAAAAGATTTTAAACTAGAACTTCACTATTTCATTCCTTTGAATATAGTGGAAAAGATCAGTCAATAACTTATCATCTAGCTCTTCCTCCTTATCTATCTAGAATAATGATGTTTTTTACGTAATTTTTTTAAGAAAACATGTTCTAGATCTGTCTCATATTCTATATTAGAATAATATATAGGTGGAAGATGAGAAAAATATTTTGCTATATCCCATAAAAAATCTAGCTCTGTGCAACATTAATTTATGAAACATAACTTTTCAGCAAGTTTTGACCAAATGGGATCAAATGGGTGAAAGAAGTGCTACCTAAGAAGATGAAAATATTTTATAATAACACTATCCTCACTTATTTTAGGCCTTGACTATGGTGCCATTTTTAAGGGAGTGTGGATGTCATGACCATGCCTACTTGACATTCTGATCATGAGCATTTATTTAGATTATTAAGTTATGTTGACATTATATTGTGGACATTTGATGTTTTTTAGAACATTGATATTATTTTAAACCAGTTTTAAATGATTAATTCAAAATTATATTTATTTATCATTGAGATATTCATATGAGAGTAGGTACTACTGATGTATTTGGTTAACATGGTTGTAGGTGTTGCCTCGGTATGAGCTAGGTTGGGTAAGAGAGTAAACATATGATGATGAATGTGGAACACACATGTAAATTTAAAAGTATGATGCAAACAATATTACAACTTGAGTCAAAACCTCTTTTTGATTGAATTTTTTAGTCTTGAGTTATATTGTGTATTCTTTTGGAAAATTTTAATTATTTTTTGGTTATTTGTCTTCATTCTATTATTTTTCATTTTAGATTGATAGTTATATTGTTGAAGCAATTAGTTGTCATAGGGCTAAGAATGGTATCATTATAATACCAATAAATAAATCCTTGTACGAACTATGAATGGAAGTTTAAAAAATCTAAGTATTTAATAATAAAGTTAGAGGCTGTTTAGACCTTTGATAGTTTATGTAATGCTTTGGTATATAAGACTATTTGAAGGTCTAAGTTGCATTATTGTTTACTCCATAGTCTAAAAGCGACTAGGACACAAAGTAAAGAGATTCCATGGTATCAATCATGGTTCAATTTTCAAACCATAAGTCTTAGAGAATTATGTCAATGGTATTGTTATGATGGATGGTTAATCAACTCAAACCATGGTAAGATGTGGTTGGTTGACTTAATTCAAAAATATATCAATTACGGTTTTGTTTGGTTTTAAAATTACTCTATTATTTTGTGAATTTGTGCATGTGAATGTTATGAGCATGCATGCCAATGAGGGTTTGGGACTCATCAACATACATGCATAATATGGGAATGTAATGTTTAGCATTTTTAAGTGGTGTTCATTGGATTTCCACTTAGTAGAATGAGTAATTCTACTAGATGAAAATAATAGTTAGTACGATAGAAAAATGGTTAAAAATAAACTATTTTGGATAATTAGGGAGGATGATGAAGTGGGAGGAAGTATCAGGGAGCAAAGAGGTTGATTCTCAACTTCTATTAGTTGCCACATTCTGAACATAACAAGTAATTTTGGGTTTTTTTAAAGCATGAATATGAACTAAGTGCTTGAAAATTTATTAAAAAAATATGATTTAGAAGCATGTGAAAATATCCTAAATAGACCTAAAATGGTTATTTGTTTGGAGAAATAGTTTAGGAAAAATACCATTAGGGAGAAGCTGTAAGTTCTACCTCACCCTTGGAAGGCATAAAGTTGAACTAAGGAAATAAATGGTTCAAATGTCTGCTTAATTGATTGTTTTTAATGACTTCAAAGGTTTAATTATTTGATGGTTTGGGTAAATTCAAATGTATAGTTATTTAACTATATTTTATGTTGGGTCTTTGGTAGAATGTAAAAATTCATTAGGGTTTGGTAATATCTATGTTTTTTTACCATTTATTGATTTTGAAACCCTTTTATTATTCTTGTTTTGAAACCCTAAAATTATCCCTAGTGATCTCATTTTTATTAGTGTTAAAAGGATTTTCCTATGCATTTGAAGATATATTGGGTGTTTCTCCCCTTCCCAACTAGTGTTTAGGGTGGGTAGGGAACCCACATATGGTTTGGCTCGTTTCAAAAGGAATAACATGCATAAGATTATTACTCATTTGGATGTTTGATTTAGTGTCTTTTGCATATTTATGTTTTTTAACAGATAATGAAAATGTATTATAAACATGGAGTCATTGAGATAATGGTTGAAAGATATATTTTGGTCTTAAAAAAAAGGGTTTTTTGACTTGCAACTTCAATATTATTGCTTGATGAAAATCTAGGTAATATTTGTATGCATGTTTGGTTTATGAGTTACATCTTTATTCTGTTGGTATACTATGGGAAGGGTTCTCAATTCTATTTTTCATTCTCATATAAATTAAACAAGATTACTATTGATTAGAATAGATTATTAAATGATTCATTGCATTTAACATTAGTTTCAAGTTGACTGATAAGAAATGAGGAAATCTTACGTTGTATTTAATCTTTTCAATTTGGAAGTATGTAGATGTTAATGAAGAACATGAAAGCATATTTTATGCACTTAATTTTATTTCCTAGGTAAGTTAGTATTTTTATACTTACTTTAATCTTGTCAATTTTATTCCATTATTAGTATATAAAGATCGTGTTTACCATTTTATTAAATGATTAGTGGTATACAATATTATAATTTGTTAACATAATTGATTTCTATAGATTCACAACCTTGTATACTTATTTAATTAAAAAGAGAATCTTTGTGATGCATTGCATTATCTTTTCACTTGGTAAAGGAACTAAATATGGCCTTTGGTTGTTAAAAACATGCAATTTATTATTCGTTCTCTATAATTTGATATATGTTTATTCAATATTAGATGGTTAAATTATTTTATATTAAATGGTTGAATTATTTTATATCATACTAGTACTATGGTCAAGATTACATGTTTAGTTTACTCTTATTAGATGCAATTTTATATGATATACAACTTGTTTAGGTAGATGGAATGTTCGAAGTTGTAATCTCTCATCTAGATGTATACAGATTAGGCTATGGATTTATTGAAATATTATATTTTATTTGACCCCTAGAGAGTCATAAGGACTACTTCAGTATTTAAGGTCAATTTCATTTGTGCTGGGTTAAGAATGGAGTTTGTAGTATATTTGGTTATGGATTTCTATGGTATTTATTATCCAACTTTCATTATACAATTCGATGTGTTATTTTTTCATTATATTTTTATTTGAATTTATGAATTAGAATTTATGGTGGAAGGAAATTGAAATATTTATCTTGATCCATAATCTTGTAATGATCATAACTTTACTATTGCATTTGATATTCGACTATGATTTTTATATAATTATTTCTCATTATAAAATCACAAAATTGTTATATTTGTGATGATTAATATAAATTAATCATCAATCAAATAATAATTTCATAGAATAAAAAGGTAATGGTGAACATAATTGATATAGTTAGGACTTGTTCTTATTTCTTGAATTAAAATTGGCATAAGTATAAATCAACTATGTAGGATTTTTACATTGTAGTTAAGCATGTTGAAAGGAAACTTTATTATGGATTGTTTTAATGTGAACTTATAATTAATAAATAGATTTTTGATACCAAATTAGAGTTTGTAGTTTAGATGTATCAAATTAATATTCATATCCATAATACTTAAATACCTTTGTAATACAAAATGGATCTTTTATTACTAATTAAAAGACTTGGTTTTGTCTTGAGGATCCATGAATAAGGTATACTATATGTAGTGTTCATTAATATTTTTGGAATACATACTTGTGGAAAGTGACCAGGTCATTTTTGTTAGGGTTTCTATAACATGTTATGACCAATGCAAGTTTGGTATTTAAGGAATATTTTATAAATGTTTATTTTATAAATTTAAATATATGAAGCTATTAAATATAAGTCCTCACATCATAATATTAACATGATTATTCCTCAATAATGTTAAAATAATAGTGCATTTCATTTATAAAGTATGCACAAGGGAATGAAATTAATCATTACTATGTTGACTCTATGTTGTTTATCACCAAAGATAAAAAAGGGATATTAAATAAGGTGGTTGCATATATTAAATGGTTATGCTTATTCATTACATTATAGAATAATTATGCCTTAATTTGAATAACTTTGGTTAAGCCAGTGGTTAATGAGCTACAAAAATCTACTAATAAGTAAACCCTATTGATTAGATAGTGAAAATTATGTAAATGGTATGTTAGTCCCATGCCTAAGCTAAGTAACCAATGAAATTTATTTATTCATTTGACTTAGTGAGTAAGGTGGTATAGGATATGTCTATGGCCAAAGTTTCTAGTAATGAACTCAAACATCTTGAAGCATGGAGTAAATACTAGTTATCATGAATCCTTAATGACACTTTGATGTATGGATGTTAAATCATTATTTTTATAGTAAGGTTAATTATTTTATTATAAATTATCTATGTAAGTATAACTACCTATGTATAATTATCCTAAATAGGTGTAATTATGAACTATGGTGTTGTTGAGAGTGGAGGAAATGCCTCTAGCTGAATATGATAATCATATATAATTGACACATTTATTCACTCAAGATGATACTGCATGAATCTTGTGTATTAAATGGAATATGTAGACACATAAATCTAGTCATATGCAATTGAAAATGATAAATATTGACATACCCTAAATTGTATGACTTGTTCCCAAATATATATCTCTTATTCGCCATTCCTCTAATCCATTTACCTATATGCAGGATTGACCTTTTGTTTTCCATCACTAATATATATAAATTTTATATTAAAATTCTCAAACTGATTAATATCACCCTTATATTATCTCCAAATCATAACAATTGTCCCATGAATTTTTGGATAGGTCTGTGCTAGGAAGATAGAAACATTATTGCAGGCCTATCCACCTAGAACTATCATATCCTACATCAAATAATGGCTAGTTTCAAAAAATTGAAATAATATTTTGGGTATACCCACACATTTCATAAGGTTGGATAAAACAAATTATCAAAATATTTCACTATAAATATACATGTTAAAAATCATTCATCATTCCTAGATTGGCACTATCTATTGAGAAATTTCACACTATTTCACATTGAGAAAATTTTCCCTATTCATTTCAATTTCAAGATCATTCACAAGGATCATCCATAATCCATGTCTAAATCATCTCAAAACAAGTCAAGAGCTATCATTGTCAAGTATCAAGACCATATTTCTAGCTTCATACACATAGGGAAGGATCAAAATTTCACATTAACTTTATGTGAGAAAATTATGTGATCTTGATTTTCCTCCTTGGATCATTAGATACATAAAAAAATGTCACTCATCAAGGGTGTAAATGAGGTCAATTTATCCCATTACACTCCCCTCTCTTTTTTATAGTTTTCAAGCTCTCAAAATTGCCTTAGGGTTACAAAGACAAAAGAAGAAAAATAATGAGTTTTGTGTGGCATAATTTGAATTACAATATCTTATCCTACTAAAAAATATAAGCATAGAAGGAATAATGACCTAATTATTGTCATAGTCAACATAGACAACACTATAGTCAATTGAATTGAGTAGCTTATATTGTTGTTTGATATGAAATAATATCCTTAGATTATGATTTTGATCTATCACTATTAGAGGTATACTTGTTATATCTTTTCCTCTCAATTATTAGCCATAACCAACTAGGACAAGCCATAGTCTATAGACACAAATGACTTGTGTTACCATCTAAAAATAACATACCTATCTAAAAAATATTTTAGATTATATTCTTGATTTTTAATAAGCGCAATCATATATTCTACTAATTTCCACTTTTAGATATATAAAATAGTACACATAAATCTTAGTTTTAGCTAAGTAATTTCCTCTTAGTGTTTTGAAAAACTGGTAATTTTTCATGTTTATTAATTTTTAAAATTAGAATTATCAATTATTGTGTATCTTTAACATTTTGATATATATCTATTTTTTCATCTATTATTGATAAAACATTTATTATTTATCAAAAAATAGGGTAAAATAACATCCTAAAAACATCTCAAAAACCCTTGTGCTTGGTAAAACTAGGAATAATTTAGCAATTATTGAGGGGACTACCTTAAGAGGTAACATAATGCACCCAAGGGGTTCTGTATCTATCGATAAAATGCTTTGACTATATATTTTTTTTCCATAAAATACTCATGTGTGTATTCAAGAGTATGTATAACTTCCATTTTACAAATGTTTTCACTTGAACCATTATCTATCATGACATTGTGAATAGATTGTGAATCAATGTAGGCTCATAAAAACAATGAATTTAAATATAATTCACTCTAAAAAATGTGATTTTAGATCAATGTACCAATATGTATGTGAGTGTACCAATAATAGTGTCTAATGGGTGATCATATGTCAAAATAGGATAATGTGCATTATATGTCATATGCACCTTAGTATTATCCTTAGTTTCTATTTTCCACATGATTTGGAGTGGGATTGAAAATATTTTAAAATTAGAATTCCCATTAGGTTGTTGTATTTAATCTTCTATAGTTTAATTAAGTTTAATAATTTTTTCATCAATGATATCCTATATCTTATGCATTAGATTGAAGATTTTATTCTTATAATTTCTAACACATTGATGATAATCATATATGTGTTTTATCATATCCTCTAAGTGTGGGCCTACTTATATCAATTTCTTGTGGTGGAGGGAGAGATATAAGGTTTTCCTTTAGTAAATTTAGTAATAGGATATGAGGAGGTTGAGGTAATCATAAAAAATACCTCTTTTGTGAAGTAGAAATGATAACATGATTAATACATTATGATACTACATTAACTATTGTCTTTACCTCATTATTAGCATCATTAAATTTAATCTTGTAACTTGGTTTTAATTGAAACTTTAAAGTTGATGTAGTTGTAGCACTAAGCACATATTTGAGTTTTTAAAAAGATATTAGCTTAACTTTATAGTCTCCAACTGTATGGCATAACTCATAAAATAATTTGAATTTATTGAATAAAATGGATGCATGTAGAGGATCAAGATTTTTTTCTTGAATTTATATTTTAATTCATTTTATACCATATAATTTTACATCTTAGAAAGCATGGTCATATACCAAAGCACATGGTAATTTATTGGTTTATTATATCATTAAGTTTTAAAATTTGAGCATAAGACAATTTCTCACTGATATTGATTAAAAAACATGATAGAAAATGATATGTAAAAGGAATTAATGCCTTAACACATTAGAATGGGAGATCATGGAATGATTGTAAAAAATAGTCCTTAAGACTACGCAGAGATAACTTGATCAACATTATGTCATTGGATGCATAATTAAAACATGTTACATGAAAGGATCTTAGGTGTTTATCTGGATCAACTTTACCATCATAAAATAAAAGCTTAGGAGCTATGAAACCTATAGGTAAAGGATAATATGAAATCTATGAGGTTAACATTTTTGAAGTAAAGCATGAGAATAAATTAAATGAATAGCTCTAGAAACTCCTTGATCTAACTGAAATACCCTAGCCTATAGAGCTATAATATTTTATAGTAAGTGAAGATGATGATTTCACATGAGTAGTCATTATAGCTTATACATAGGTTAGCTGAGTAAGAATTAACTTGAGGTAAAAATTGTGTTTCCCCCACACCTTAGGCGGGCATCACATGTGTTATAAGCATGAGCTAAGATGACCAATAATTTTTTTTATCTCTATAAACTAGGATATAAAAAAATGTCACAACAATAGAGCCTATGTATACTTATATGATACACCGACAATACTCAAAGTGGTTTTAGATATAACATAGGGAAACCCATACTTAATATCAAGGGTATAGGGTTTAAAATCATATGCCTAAGATATGAGGTATGGATTTAACTAAATCCAAAAGTAAACCAAATGATATATAAATGATAATAAAGGGGTTGTATGAAGGATATAATAAGATACCTCATGCAAGGAATTGATGAACAAGGGTAACCTAGATCCAATATATTTTCAACATACTAAATTGATAAAAAATTAAGTGGTGTAATGTTCAGCCAATTGGCATTATATGAAACCTAAGGTGATAATGGAAATACAAAGCAACCCTATAGCTATACCATTTTTTTTTAGTATAAGAAGAAACATAAGAAATGACACATAAACATGCACTGACTATAACAATAAGTAAAACATATCTATATACTAATTAAATAAATGAAAGAGAATAAAGATATAGATAATTACCTTTGGGGTTACTTGTTGGTGCATCAATATCCTCCTTTGGCTCAAGTTTTTTTTTAAGATATGTTTTAGGATGAATATCTCAAATGGAAAGAATAATACTTAAATATACTTAATTTGGGAATCTAAAATCGAGACACCTCATCTAGACAACTCCTCATATTGATATTCAAATACCTTTGAGAAAGAATAGTCCTCCAAGAATAAGATCTTAACCTTAAACTACTCCTTTTAATAATGAATATCATAAATGTGAGTGCAATTAAAGAAGATGAGTGTTGTGATATGTTTGGAATGACAATATGACCCTTATATATATGGTTTCAAACTTAGAATTAACCCTAAACTCTAAGACAACAATATTATACAAGCTACTACAGTTAAAAAGGTTTTTAGATAACACATAAATATATAATCTATGCTGTTATAGTAAAACTTCTATAAAAATACTCATAACTCTATCGGCCAGGCCGATACAGTATAATAAAACAAAGGTGTGAAATATACTATATCAATATAGCTAATAAAATATGAATATGGGGTGGTTAAAAAATATAGATGTATAGGAGATAAATAGGTAGGAAAAAAAGAGATTTAGAAGATTCATACTAACAGTAATGAAGGTATGATATAATAGTATACAAAAATCTCTTGCAAAGTACCATGAGCTAATCCCACCCAAATCCTAGTGCACTCCTTAGGATGTCTACTCAGGGAGGTTGATGCACTAACGAGTCCCTAAAAGAGAAACCATCATAAATTTGATAAAGATGAAAAATATAAAGTTTATACTATCCCAATCGAAGCTCATATGTGTCATAATAGTGTAACCTACGATGGTGCTTTGGGATAGATACATAACAACACAAAAAACATAAATACAAATAAATGTTGAAAGATATGAAAGAAAGATGAAAGCAAATAAATAAATGTAAATACATACCTTCACTTACCTTTCCAATTTTAGATATTAAGTTACATTTGGTGTAACTCATGGAAGGTGCTAATATGAAAATTCAATTGGTAGACCTAAAAACAAGGGACAAATCTAAATTTATAGAAAAATATATAAATTAGTGCCTAAAAAATGCCTCATTTCACAAATATCCTAATGTTCATTTAAATTTATGAAAATGATATATGAAAATAAATGAGAAAAATAATAAATATGGAGGTGAATATTATGAAGTTTCAAAATCTGAAACTTTTACTATATATAGGTGAAATGAAATTCATTTGCTCATTTTATATTTTCAGAAAACGATTGATCTAGACACTCATTTATAACATGATGAGAAATTATGGATATAGTATGATGAGAAGGACATGCAAGGGATAAGATAGGAGTAGCCATATGATCCATGTAATTAGGTGATGCATTAATTATTTAATTTAGTAAAATAGAATAGATATAATAGATTTAGGAAATCTATGTGCTAGGGCACATCCATGTAGTGTAATTTACCCCTATAAGTGTTAAAATGTAGATAAATTATAATGGGTGATGGGTTAATATCAATTTTCAAACTTAGAGTTGAGGGTTTTTATTAGGGCTAAGGGAATAAATCAATGTCATCATGTGATTGTGTCGGCTAGGATGATATACTTGTGTGGAAACAAATTATAAACCATGTTGATACTATTTAGGCTACTTGATATAATTAAGTATCCAAAAATATTGTAGGGGCAAATAATATATATATTGGTGGATATAGTATAAAATATGATAATATTATTCGATTCCTTATAATCATGATTGGTACCACAAATAAAAATTTGCATGGGTGATACCATATGGTATGGCCAATGCAGTAAGGAAAAAAATGATGTGGACAACACAATAGGTATCTAACCAATGTCATAGGAAGAGACTTAATAAAAGATACAATATAAGTATGGTTGATACATTAAAAAACAATATACATGGTTAGTATCATAGAAAATGTAGTTGGATGATGTTGTAGAAAATAATAAATATGGCATGTATAATAGAAATAAGGACCATTTTTAAATTTAAAATAACATTTTTGTCATATTTTAATTTGATTTTAGATTTTTTTTTCAAAATATAAATGGTTATTATTGTTTGACATTTTATAGATATGAAGGTAAATTTGGAGTATCATAGATGTGTTTCGAATAATGCGAGTGCAATGGAGACGTGATCACATGAGTTGAAGCAAGTGCACACCACATAGATGCTAAAGCAATTTGAAAATAACACAAGAAGATAAATTACACAAGACAAAATAGAGAAAACTAAAATCTGATTAACATGAGATGGCTAAAGTGATGAATACAAATAGGAGAGTACGTAACTCCTCCACAAAAGGTGGACAAGGCACCCCAAGAATAGACTGTAACTCCTCCATGAAAGGTGGTGACAAGGTGCTAAGAATAGAGAAGTAAATCCCAGCAAGGGAGTTACTTATGACATTCTTATGACACTTATGACACATTTATGGCACACACCTCCACATAAGCTAGCCTATCCCACAAATGTATGAAAACTCCATGTATGCACAAGAAATACAATTTTATTAATTAATAAATAGGGAAAAATAAAAACCTACACTAATACCCCCCATAAGCATAGCTTAGGTGGGTAGTGTGGAAATATAAAATGGGTCCCAGAAACTAGACCTGATGAGGTACCCATGTACAAATGTAATCTCCCATAAGATAGAGAAAAGGAGAAAACCCGTAAGAAAAAAATCCCCCACAAAAGAGAGACATAAAAGAAATGAAGAGGCTAAAAGGCCCCCCCTAAAGATGATGTGGCTGCAGATGTGGACCACACCCCAAGAAGAGCTCATAGATGAATGGACTTGCTCTCAGTGAAAGGTTTGGTGAAGATGTCTGCAACCTGCTCTAAAGACTGGCAAAATATCAAGTCAATGACCTGACTATGAATAAGCTCCTGAATGAAATGCATGTGAATCTCTATGTGATTGGTCCACTGGTGCTGAATTGGATTCCTACAAATTTGAATGGTACTCTAGTTGTCACAATAAATGATGGTGGGATGCATGATAGGAATGCCAAACTCATAAAGTATCCCTTGAAGCCAAATAGCCTCAGTAGCTGCATTAATAGTTCCCCTGTACTCTACTTCTATGGATGATATAGTAATAGCATTCTGCTTCTTGCTAGACCAACTAATAGGACCAAAACCTAGAGAGAACTGTAACCAGAAGTGGATTTATAAGTTTGTGAATCACTAGCCTAATCTAAATCTATATATCCAACCAAGTCAACCTCTATGCCAAATCTATAATGAATCCCATATCTATGTGAACCCTGTATGTAATGCAAGATCCTCTTAGCTGCTTTCCAATGTAGCTCATGAGGTTCCTGCATGAATTTGGAGACAAGTCCCATTGTATATGATATGTCAGGCCTAGTGTGAGTTAAGTAGATGAGACTACCAACAAGTTGTTGATACTGAGTGGCATCAACCAATGGTGAAGAATAATCAGCCTCAAGCTTGACTCCTGATAGAAAGGGAGTCGAAGATGGTTTGCAATCAGCCATGTGAAACTGAGCCAATAAGTCAAGAGTATACTTAGGCTATGCAAGAGAAATCCCTAAATCTGACTATGAGATCTTGATGCCAAGGAAGTAGTGCAACAAACCCAAGTCTATCATGTCAAATCTATCTTGAAGAGATGCCTTCATTGCTGCAATAACCGATGAAGAATTCCCAGTGATCAAAAGGTCATCAACATATAGAACCAAAATCAAGAGCGAATCATCCTACCGCAAGAAGTAGACATTGAGATCAGAATGGCACCTAGTGAAACCTGCTATGAAAAGGAAAGAATCCATCTTGGCATACCAAGCCCGAGGGGCCTATTTGAGGCTATAGATAGATTTCTTAAGTCTGCATACTAAGGAAGAATCCTGAACAAATCTTGATGGCTACTCCATGTAGATCTCCTCCTCTAGGTCTTTGTGAAGAAAGGCACTCTTCACATCCATCTGATGCACATCCCAACCACATGCTATGGTAATATCCAAGGTGAGTCAGATAGAAGTCATCTTTGCAACAGGTGTAAAGGTCTCTGAGTAGTCAATGTGTGCCACCTGTGAGAAATCCTTAGTGACCAATCACGCCTTATACTTATCAACTGACCCATCTACTACAAACTTGGTCTGATATATCCACCTACATCAAACCATCTTTCTTCCCTTAGGAAGTAAAGTCAAATCTCAAGTGTGATTTTTGATTAAGGAAGAATATTCTTCCTCCATAACACTATCCCACTCAGCTACCCCCGATGCCTCTCAAAAAGTCTGTAGATCTAAAACTATAGCAAAGAAGGCATGTGGATCTGTCTAAAAATCCCCCTTAGTATGTCTGACATCTACGAGATCTCCTACCCAAGTGCTAGCACTCTCAAGTGTCTGTCTAGCCCAAAGAGGCCTGAAAGTGGGCGAGTTAGGTGCTAACTCCTCATCCTCTGACTGACTAGAGGTGGATGAATCTTCATCACTATCCTCATTATCTGAACTCAAAGAAGAATAAGATGTCTCTGGCTTGAGAACCTATTGTGGCTGATCTGAATCTGATGAGGAATCATCATGAAGAAGTAGATTCGATGAGGGAGAAGAAGTGTCAAGTGTTGAGTCTCTAGGACTCTCCTGAAAATGAACACTTCTCTCGATGAACAACTCATGAGTGATTAGATCTAGAAGGCAATTCCTTTAATACCATCTGGATATCCTAAAAGATGCAAGGCTTGGACTGATGTTCCATACCTTTGCATTTCTTCTTTAGAATATGAGCCATGGCTGGGGAACCAAAAACTATAAGGTGCTCAATATCAGGTTTACTTTTATGCCAAGATTCAAAGGGTGTTATCCCTTTCAAAGCTTTGTGAGGAACCTTATTTTGAATTTAGTAAGCAAAATTGATGGCTTCAACCCAATACTATGGTGCTAAGGATTTGGAGTGAATCATAAAGTTACCCATCTCTTTTAGGAACCTATTCTTGCGTTCTGTAACCCCATTCTGTGAAGGACTGTAACTGACTGTGTGCTGCATTCAATCTCCTCTGTGGTGCAAAACTGCTCAAACCTGATGTTGACATACTCCCTTGTATTATCAATTCAAAGAAATTTGATGGATTTATCACTCTATTTCTCAACAAAAGCCTTGAAGTCTAGAAAATTTTCAAACACTTCAGACTTTTGTTTGAGAAAATATATCCAAGTGTACCTAGAGAAATCATCAATGAAAGTGAGGATGTACTTGGCCCTTGTAAAAGATGGTTTGGGAAAGGGTCCCGATACATCACTGTGGACTAACTCTAAAGGTTGTGAAGCCCTCCAAGCTTTGCCTTTGTCAAATTTTGCTTCGAGATGCTTCCCAAGGGAGCACCCCTCGCCAAGTCCTTTTGAGAATTGGACATGAGGCAAGCCAATGACCATGTCATTTTTGTAAAGTTGCTCAAGGTAGCGGTAGTTAAGGTGGCCAAACTACTCATGCCATAATTTAATAACTCCATCTAAATGAGTCAGTAATGATGATAGAGAAGAATCTGATGCAAAATGTGAGAAGGTGTATAACCTTGCTTGGTGATCTACCCTACCCATTGCCACTGTAGTATCACTATGCAACTCCCTGATAGCCACTGAATCTGGTGAAAACTCAACTCTCATACCCCAACCAATGTGAGTGATTTGGTACACTGATAGGAGATTGGTTGAAAGAGAAGGAGCACTTAGAACATTATCGAATGATCCTCCTTCCATTTCAACTAATCCTCTTCCTGCAATAGAAACTGATGTGTCATCACCCAAACTAATTGAAGTCATGCTACAAAGCTTTAAAAATGAAAACTCAACTAGTGAAGAGCTCATGTGGTGAGAATCACCTGAGTCAATGACCCATGAAGATGTATAAGTTGCTTAGCTACAAGGGCCTTTCCCTTTTCTTTCTCCTTACCCTTGCCTTTTGCCTTGGTAGAATCTTGGGTAGATGAATTTTACTTGATGGACTCAGGAACACTTATGTTGTTCTTCTCTAGAAGATGAGTTAGGTGATATATTTATTTCTTCATGTATTTGTGTTCATCATGCCCTATATTTTTACAATAGGCACACTTAACCTTCTCCTTCTTAGGTTTAGCATTGGAAGAGGAAGTCTCAGTGTTGTTTTTGGCATGATTGGTGTTTTCTTTCTTCTTCTCCTGGTCCTTGTTTTTTTTCTTCTTCTCCTTTGTTGAAGTCTCATCCTTACCATTTCTAGCTATCAAAGCTTGGGGTTGAGTAGACTTCATTGTGCCCATTTGAATTAGCTTATCTTGCTCCCTAGTCAAGTCAGCAATGAATGAATCCAAAAAAGGCATTTTCCATGTAGTGCCAAGGGCACTTTTTGTGGCATGGAAAGTGGAGACAAAGACTGAATATCTTGGACCTAAATTTGAAAGAATAGAAAGAATGATTTGATCATCTTTCTTATCTATCTCACATTCTTTCAATTGCAATCTAAGGGCCTTAAACTTAGTGAAGAAGTCCTGTAGGGTGTCAAAGTTGCTAGGATGTAGACTTATGAGTTCATTTTTGAGATCATGACCTCTCATCTCATCAAGCTTCCCAAATAACATTTCTAAAGTGTCCCATATGTCATTGGGAGTCTAGGAGGATTCTAGATGGAAGAGAAGTTCTGGAGACATAGACAAGCTCAGTAATTCATAGGCTTCAGCACTACGATTGTACCACAACCTTTTCAGTATCAATGTTGGTTTCTACTTCAGTACCCATGGTGATCCTATACAACCCTTTACTTCTAAGAATGATTGACATTTTAACCTTCTATGCATGATAGTTGAAGGGTGTTAGGGGTTTAAGTTGAAAATAATCTATTTTTAGCTGAATTTAGGTGAAGTTGTGTTGATTGCAAGTTGTGAAATTATACAAAAAGGAGAATGAAAGTAAAGATTTGCAAGTTGTGAAAAGCAATCACACCCCCCAAAGATGTTGAGCCCCCTCAAATATAAAAGTGTATGCTCAAAATATGTCAGACTCAGCTGAGAATGCATCTTAGAGATGTCAGTGCAAGACTAAAGCAAACCGGACGTTGAACTCAGTCGAAAATGCGTCCCGAGAGACCCAAATTTTAGGCACTTTATAAAGTAGTTTATTTTTGACAAATAAAAATCCTACACTATGGAGAATTGAATTAAAAACACTTTTGCAAAAAATGGCACCCAAATCTAAGCTACCATTTGCAAGAAATTAAAGGTTCAATTTTTCTGTAAACTAGTGTTTTTACAAAAAAAGCACTAAAACATTAAAAAAATGTCTGTTATGAGAGAGAAAGTGGCCTTCCAACCACTCATTGGATTTAGAATAGAATGAGGAATCCAAAGGAGGTTTGTGTGAGGGGGAATTGGCCTCCCACCAACTTGGGCCTCACCCTTCATCTTCGACAGGCGAAGATACAAGTTTTAAATGAAAACCCCCAAAATTACAAGACTGTCTAAAAAATTAAATATTTAGTCAAATTGACTAATTTTTATTTTACAAGTCAATTTTTAACTAAAAATAATGAAGCATAGATATAATGAAGGATGCCATGTGTCCAAGGGGTGCCACATGGGATGCCAAGTAAGGAAGGGGCACAAAAAACAAACAGTCTAAAATTTAACTTGCAAAAAAGGCAAAAAAAATGTAGACCTGTTGGAAACCATACAGCTTGCTTGGCACCTTGCTGGGCAAGAAAAGATGAAAGAGTTTCCAAACTTCAATGCATAGTAGGTTTACCAAAAAAATGTGCCATATTCAAAAAAAAATAGACCTATTTTGGATGCCGTATAGCTAATGGCATGGCAGAACTGAAGGTGCCTTGCTGAAGTTGGCACAGACCATAAGTTTGGCATGGAGTGCTGAAGAAAAAACCTACAAACTTGCGCACTGTACAGCCTGGTCAGCTATTGGAGAGCACAGACTGCTGCTACTGCTTGGCATGGATTGAATGTTGTTCCTCCCTCTGCTACTCTACACAACAATGGTGCCCAAGCTAATTGCTGAACTAGCCCCTGAAGTGAAGACAACCAAGACACACAAAGGCCAAGGATTCCAAGGAAATGATACCAGAAAATATTTTGAAAGTTTTTTTGAAATTTTAGATCAGATCTAGAAAATAAAAAAAAACAAAGAGAACTCCACTCCTCTTGATTTCAAAATGAACTAAAAGCATAACCAGACACACGATTACAGTTCTTGCTCTAATACCATATCAGAGTTGTTGCTAGAATCTAGATAATGCGAGTGCAATGGAGATGTGATCACATGATTTAAAGTAAGTGCACACCACATAGATGCTAAAGCAATTTGAAAATAACACAAGAAGATAAATTGCACAAGACAAAATAGAGAAAACCAAAATCTGATTAACATGAAATGGCCAAAGTGAGGAATACAAATAGGAGAGTATGTAAGTAATTCCTCCACAAAAGGTGGACAAGGCACCCCAAGAATAGATTGTAACTCTTCCATGAAAGGTGGTGACAAGGTGCTAAGAATAGAGAAGTAACTCCCATCAAGGGAGTTACTTATGACATTCTTATGACACCTATGACACATTTATGACACACACCTCCACATAAGCTAGCCTATCCCACAAATGTAGGAAAACTCCATGTATGCACAAGAAATACAATCTCCCTAATTAATAAATAGGGAAAAATAAAAACCTACACTAATAACTAATAGATGTGGATAAATAAAAAATTATTAGTCTAGTGTTTAGAGGCATCATAGAGATGTGTCAGGTCCCACTTAGTTCAAAGATAGTAACAATTTATCTTGGGTGTTGGGAGAGAATCACATTCATAGTGGAGGTGGATATAACCTTCACGCTATATTTTGGATGCCTATTTATGTCACACATATGATCTATGATACACCTCTATTTATAGTGGAGTGTCAGGAGTTGGATCAATGGGCTTTAGGATCTAAAAAGTAAAATCAACATAAGATAATCATCACACTCTTAAATATATAAATCCATAGTTCAACAGTTAGTTCAACAGTTAGTTCATTGACATTTACATTGAAAATTCTATGGATATAACATTTTCATTGATAGCAAATTTGTAGAGTGAAATTCCCCTTGCTATAGTTCTCCTCTTCTACTCCCCCTTTCATTAATTCTCCCCCTTTGACATCAATGGCAAATGGATGTTCATTATACTTCCATACACAAATAAATAATGGGAAACATACATGTCAATTTCTTCAAGATCACCACAACTGAATGATAAGTTTTCTAATCTTCCTTATCCTTTTGTATAAAGACTTCTTTTCTCATTTTATCTCCTTGATTTTGATCAAATCTAGGTTTTTTGACATCATCTACATCCATATAGATTATCTCTATCTACTCAAGTGGTAATTCCTCTTTTCCATTTTCCTTTCTATCTGCATATCATGATTCATATGCTCATTAACATTTCTAGCTTGATCACTTGATAGATCTAAGCTACCTTCTACAATCTTCACTTGATGCTGGCCCATGCTTGTTGTAAGATGTCTTACACCCTAACTAATTTCATTTTTTTGTTCCTACTTCTTTGACTTATTTTTAATAACAGTACCATCACTTGCATCATCACTCTCACAAAGAATATTCATTATCTAATCTTTATCTTTGTCTTATAAATGCATATCACAAAAGAATATCTAAAGTGAAAGACAATGCAATGATTATATCCCCCTAAATTTATGCTTCTTATGAGCTTATTGATACCTCTTGTGCATGAAATGTAGTTTGCACAAGTATAGGTCTCTCCTTTTCTTACTCCTTTTTATTTTTCCATACTTTTGAAGTTTATTTATTTATTTTACTCATGGTTTCCCCTTTCTTATTCTTCCTAGGAGGTTTCATAATATTAATTTAACAAAATCATGATATACCACCAAAGTTATTGAAATTATAACATATAATCTCACTTTCTTTATAATTTGATAATGGTGAAAATGAGTTATAGTTTTACTTATAACTCTATAAGTACTTATACCATTGTTCCATATATACCTATTTATTGCATGTGTCCTACACTCCATTTATTTATGCATAAAATGATTGCATGAATAACAATAACCATAAAAGGAATTTGTGTACTTGATCACATTATACTATTTTGGATGGATTATTCTAAAATTTTATATGAGTACATTCTTACTGTAGTATATAAAATATGAAAACTGGTAACTTGAGCATGAAAAATGACACCTAACCCTTAGGTCCCTCTTGCTTACTCTCATAACTCTTATAGGCATCTTTTTACCAATTCCCAATTATTAGTAACATTCCAAACCTGACCTAGTTGATCCAAACTCCTCTTTTTATGATAGATCCATCCCCTTAAGTCCCATCTTCTCAAGATAATGGTGCCACACTATGACTATAACACTGTGTTGTCCCCCAAAAATATCACTCATTTTTGGGACAACATTTGAACTATTTTGGTCCTACAGACCAAAATTGTCTCTTCTATTTTCAAAATTTGTCTTGGGCATTCAAATTCCTCATTTTTCAAGCTTCTTAGAAATCTACAGACTCTATAGGCTTGAATCTATGGACTCAGCAAGAAGAGGAAATCTACGAACTCAGTAGGTTAAGTTCAATGGGCTTCTATAGGTTGAAATCTATGGACTCTTTCAAGGTTAGAGAAAACTATGGACTTGGTTTCTACGGACTCTACAAATAGGCTCATTCCTACAAGTTCAATGAGTTCCAAGTTCAATCAGTTCAATGCTTTCAGTTCAATAGTGGGTTCAATCAAAGGAATGGTTCAATGTCTTAGTTCAACCAAGTGGTTCAACACTTTGTTTCATCCTTTGGTTCAATCAAAAAATTCGTCAATCATTTCAAGGCTTTGTTTGAACCATTGAACCAAAACTTGGTTCAACAGTTAGTTCAAACACATGGTTCAAAGGAAATTTCAATAAGAGGTTCAAAGCCTTGGTTCAACAGAATGGTTTAAATCCATGGTTCAATGGAACGGTTCAACAGTTGGTTCATCGCCAAAGTTTAAAGAGCTTCCCAAAGGACCCCGAAGGGTAGGTGCCCTTACGGGGGACTCTCAATTGCCAATTCAAAGACACTTCTTGAAGCCAAAGGGATGCCTGAAGAAGCTCAAAGGCCATTCAAAGACTGCCCAAAGGGTAGATACCCTTGCAGATGGCTCTTCATGACTCAAAATGGGTCATTTCTTAAGGCTTAAAAGGGCAAGTTCAATCCAGAAAAGTGCTAAATAGAAAATCTAAAAGAGGACAAAGGGACGACATGCTCAAAAATTTCAAATTCAACACAATGAACTAGCCATTGATCCTTTAAACATACAGACCATAATACATTCACAGATTTCAAGGCCAAGACTAGCAAAAAGTGGGGAAGGAACAAAATAGCAAACTGAATCCAAAACCTAATTCAATTAACTAGAAAAGGAGGAATGATGAAGGTAAGATCAGATTGCCAAGTGGACATTGAAAGTTTCAAACTTTCAATAAGCATGACTTGTTTCCCTACATTGATAAAATCAAATGGGTAAAATGCCCCTAAGTTCCAACTTATCTTCTTAATAGATTCCAATGCAACATGATGTATTACTATTCCCAAGCCCTTCTTAAAGAGGCTATATAAGGAACTCTCTTCTATTGTAAATAGGATCTCTTTTTTGGACCAAGAGAATGAAACTCTACCTAAATTGTAAGGCATTATTGAGACTTTGAGCTCAGATTGCTGATCATATTTTATTACTGGAATAAGAAAGCAAATGGTTTTTTAGACTTTGTGTTGTAATATCTTTGTTATTGAGGAAACTATTCTTATGTCTTTTTCTTCAATATATTTTCTGTTCCTTTAATTCAACAAGCAAGATTAGTGAAATTAGTCAGAAAGGTGTCGTGAAGAGTTAATTGTGGAGAGACTTTGTGCCCCCATAATTGCCTTTCAGTGTGTTTTCTTTTCATTTCTATGTAAAGGACCTTGGGGTGACTTTGTGCCCTCATTGTCCTTCGTATCTTACTCTTGAGAAATCTAGGTGAAGACTTTGTGCTACATCTCAATTTGTTGGTTATTACATCCTTTGTTACATTTTGTTGTTACTACCCGGAGTATTCTTGTGGCTTACTGAATAGTACTTCTGAAAGAAGAGGAGTGCTTTCTATCATTTTCCTTGAGTTTCTCCTTTGATCCGCACACATCATCTCTGAAGAAAGAGAGATGGATGGTTTTTCCTACCCTTGAGTATTATTTTCTATATATATATATATATATATATATAGCCTATCTTCAGGGAACCTCCCCTTGATGAGAGGAGAGATCAATGTCCTTCTGATGTGGTAAACCTACACATTTGGATGACTAATCTTCCAACTTTGGCTGATTAGACCTATCTTGTTTAACAGTACATTGATTGACAAAATATTCAACCAACACACCGTTGCCACTCTTGTCTACTTTCAACACTCTTGTCCAAGTCTATTTTTGGCCTCAATGGTCAATTTATTCTAGTTTTCCATCCTTCTCTTGTTGGCATAATGTGATTACATTCAATCCATGACCAATATATCCCTATAAAAACCCATTCAAATATAATTTAGAAAAGTTTGGTAATTATCACTAAGCAAGCAAGAATACAAGCAAGACTACTCAAAAAATCTTTTTTATTCTCTACATACAACCAACCAACATATATAATCTTATTCAAATCCTTAACTAGTCCCTAACCACCTCAAGCACATCAAGTTTATCATTTTTCATCTTCATACACATAATTATAAAAAGCACATCAAGTGAGATAACTACATCTGGATCAATCCCTCTTTAGAGTATTGATATGTAGGCAATGTGCTCACATAAGGGGTGTGGATCCACATATAGTGAATTTTACATAAAATAACCCCCCTTCTTTCTCAAAATTAGTCAAAGCATAATGGAATATAGGGTTTGAAGAGAAAATATACTCTACAGGGAGCTCTATAGACTTATAGCTATCAAAGTTTCATAGATAGGGTTATAAAAACATAGTGAACAAAACCTAGAAAGCTCAGATCCTCAGGATAATAGCGGTAAAGGTGGACTACAACACCGATGACACTCTTGTCTAGTTCTATCACTCTTTTATAATCATAAAATGAAGTTTATATCTTAGTTGGCGATAGTGTCTCAATCCTACACAATGAATTCTAGCCTCTATCTCAACTAGATCAATCAATTTCTAGTTAAGTCTTATTTTTCTTCCCCTTATTACTATTTTTAAAAAAGTTTGAATTTTAATCAAATTGCACAAATTAGTATATTAATAATTACATATTTATTTACTAATTTTACTACTCATACCTTTTAACTAAATTAGGAATAATACATCAATATTCCCAAAATTGTTAAATCATTTGGTGGACTCAACTTACTTCGTTTATGCATAAAAACCTTAGAAACCCTAAGGTAAATTTCATACTATTTTTTCTTATATTTTTTTAATTTTTTATCTGCATAATAAAATAAAAAATTAGCATTAAATTTTAAAATTTTATAGTAATTTTAAAATTTTATAGTAATTTTAAAATAATTTTATTTCAAATCTTAGTTGCCCATACTAGGTCCTAGTAATTTTCCAATAATTTTTTGATTGTTTACTAGCATATTTAAATCATAAAATCCATTCAAATTTAAAAATTCAATATTATTTTTCAAAAACATTTCTTTTTCAAAATCCTAATCGCATTTACTAGGTCTTGTTAAATCATAAATTATCTAATAAAATTTTGATTTTTAACTTGCATATATAACTCATAAATTCATTTTCAATTTCAAAATTTCATAGTAAATTATTCAAATAATTATCTGTAAAACCCTAGTTGCATGTACTAGTTCCTATTTGCTTATTGAGGTATCACCTTACATGTGTGTGAACTTTGTATCCTTTTTATGCATATTCTATTTCCTTGTTCAGATTATATCTATTTAATCTTTTCTACTATTATCCAAGTTGTTTTCCTTATGCCACCTAAGTTTCTTGCATCTATTCCTTCAAGATGAAGTATAAGACTTAATGGAAACCCTCTTGAATTCACCTATATTTTGGTAAATTGACCATATAACATGGATAAACAACTAACTCAGGTTCTTGTTATAGATTATACACATCTAGATTACACTATTTTCAATAAATATAACTTCGATAATGAGCAATATGAAAATAATAATGATGATGTACATGCCGATGCTCATGCTCCACCACATTGGACTAAAGATCCACTTCCACCAATTATTGATAATGAAGTTATCCTCAACAAATATTTGATCTTACAAAGTTTTTGAGAAACACTCTAGGACTAGCCTTGAGATCATATTTTTATCTTGCAATCCATCATAGAAATTAAAAAGGCTAAGCAAGTTGCATCTTCCCAAAACATATTTTAACTAGTTACAAATGACACTATGGGGGCAACTATGTCTTAACAACCCCCTATAACAACCCAACCTACCTCTATAGCACTAGTTACAACTATTACATCTTTGTCTCTTGATGTGGTAGCCCTTATGCAAGAAATAAAATATCTTCAATCTAAGGTGCTACATATTGAGAAAGGTGCCTATAGACCTATGTAGGCTTTGGATTCTTTTGCTCTATTACATACACCATTGGTATGTCACATTGCTTCTACACCTTTTCCATAAAGTTTTGTTCAACCCAAGCTTACTCTATATGATGTCAAGGGTGATCCAAAGACATATTTGAGAGCATTTCACATAGCATGCTTAGATTATGTACCCAATGACTTGATACTTACCAAGATATTTATACATAGCTTATATAATTATGCTTTACAATGGTTCTATAGTCTACCAAATTAGTCTATAAATGCATTCAATCATTTAGCTGCCATGTTCCTAGCTCATTTTAGCATTAACATTGGTGATAAGGTTTCATATGCCCAAGTTACACAATAGAAATAAAGGTCAAATGAGCTTCTCATAGATTATGTTCTCTGATATAAGACTATTTTTTCTAAGATGACTATCCCCATGGTTGATCAAGAGTTAAAATATCTCTTCAAATAGAGTCTTCTACCAGCTTTGCATGAATCAATCATGTCCAAAAAATTCTCTTCCTTCAATGAATTGTGTCACACACTAAAAGAATGAGAAGTCAAAGTAATTTCAATGGGCAAACTCAAGTACATAAGTATCTTAGACATAACAAACAAGAGCAATAACAAATTCCCATACAAAGCCAAGGTCAAAGATAACAAGATCCAGAATCAACTGATAGTTAATGCAGCTTCCAAGCCCCCTCAACAAGTGGTTTTATCAACACCTCCTTGGTGAATTTTCACCAATCTACCAATTTCTCTAGCCAAAGTTTTACAATAGATACTAGAATGTAACATCATATATCTCCCTCCTATTTGGGAAGTTTACCCAACAAAGATTCTTCCACAAGGATATGATTATCATGCATTTTGTGAGTTTTATAAGGCACCAAGCTATACAACAAATAGATGCATCAATTTGAGACACAAGATATAGGATTTGATAGATGGATATCATACTGATCTTGACACTTTAGTTGAGCCTCCTCAGACAAATAAAATACATGATAAATCTCTAAAAATCTTCTTAGAAATTTTTTTAAAAAATTATTAAATAAGATACAAGGGACACATCAAGGGTTCACCATGCATATCATGTATATTCACCACCAGATACATACATGGTACCTTAAGTTGAGTCACATCCTTTGAGAAACATGATTAGTGTATATAATTATAGAGTTCTAGCTAGACCTTCCAAATCCTTCTCAAAGTAGGAGATCATTGAAGATGATTCATATTATCATGCACTTTTTATTATATATTACATTCATAATCATCCTATTCATAATGTTCTCATAGATAATGGATTTAATCTGAACATGTGCATTATGACATTATTATAGTAGTTGGGATATTTCAATTAAGATATTACCCCAATGGACAAAGTTATTAGTAGATTCAGTGGGCACATATAGAGTTCGTTAGGTGAGATTGTACTTCCTTTACAAGTTAGTCTAACACACATGGCCATACCATTTGCTATAGTTCCCAGTGTAGGAGTTTTTGATATGTTAATTGGTAAACCATGGATTCAAAATTTACTAGTAGTACCTTCTATAGTTCATAGATGTATAAAATTCATTCACCCTAATTAGGTTATTATAGGTGGTGGAGTTCCATATGAGTTACCACTACCCACTTCAGATCCATCTTATACTTTGCAGTCCCCAATTTCAATTTTTACATCAGTTCTAATTTTGCCACAAATTATAGTTCTTCATCCAATTATGATTCAAACATAGTTGAGGCATCCATTACTATCATAGAGAGTTCATAAACCTCCACATATTTAGGATTCTAAATAGATTCTAGTTATAGTGATCACACCCAGACAATATCATTGAGATCTCATGCATATACTCATAGAGCACATGTTTAGAGAACTTCTCCCACTACCAGATAGGTCCTTAAGATCCCTATAGTTGCATTCACTTCTCAAAGTTATATGGGGACCCCATAATTTATTTATACTTTAGATATTTCAAAGAATTTATGGCATATATAGCTTTTAGAGCCATAATCTCAACATTTCTATCATGCTTCATAATCATGCATAATTCATCTTCTTGATATAGGACACCATGAGAGGAAGTCTCCCATGAGAATCATTAGTTAATATCATTTCTATTTAGTTTTATCTGTACATAATTTCTTATGCTTGATTATACATAGCTTATATCAAAAATTCAAAAACATACAAATAACTCTAAAACACTAGAAATATTTTGATTATATGCATTATCCATGATTTACATTTCTACTATCATACTAGACTTACATATAATATTCTATGATATTTTTTGTTGATTTATCTACATTACCATGCTTCACTTGATCTCTTTTGAGTGTGTGCAGTGACATCCAACTCTTTGATTGCTTCACTCTACCCATTGAGGGGGCATCCTATTTATACATCAAGACATATATCGATATACATACCTATTGGGGGAATCTTATATATGACTACACCATATAGGTTATCCCATTCCTACACCACACACTATTATATATAACATAGAGTATTATAATGATATCTCACTAGTATATAACACTTGTATATTTATTAGCATATACCTAGTCTTATACTAATATGTCTTGCATACCTTCCCTCATTCTTTGATTAGTTAGATGCAATTATATTTATATTTATTACATGATTTCACTTCTTGCTTAACATATCTTTATGTGATTACATTTCTCAATTCCTATTTGTATCCTTTATGTGTCATAGGAAATTTTTCAATGGCCTTTACCTATATTCATGTGTGTGCCTTTGGACATTTGCCAATGTCCCTTACCTGTACTTTTTTATGTGATTGTGGATTTCATGCCAACCTTGCTTGTTTCAATTATATGTGTATATGGAATTTGAACATGATTTTTATTCTTGCCTTCTAGTATGAGTGACATGTGCCTATGTCCCTTATTTGCTTAGCCCCTTGGCCACCATTGTATGCTTCTTGCCTTGTGTGCTTGTTGCTTTTTTGCTTCTCATTGTTTGCAACACCATGATTTACATCATGCATTTATCTTGATTTCTTGGATGCCATGATGGACATCATGCTCCATCTGTCCATGATAACTAATAATTAAAAACTAACACTTTCCTCTCTAATTCAATACATTACACATGCTATTACATTTTTATATCTATCTAGGCATAGCCCTATTGATCTAACAATCTCTCATTATAAACCATGCTAATATCTTGAGATATGTTGTCAATTATCATTATTATAACATGTATCTTTGTAGCATAACACACTTGTAAGGCTCTTTTTTCTAAGGAAAGTCATGGCAGGGTCTTCATTCCCACCCTTAGAAGAGAGGGAAACAAATAAGGGTTTTGTCATAGAGATTAGAGCTCCTAACAGTAAAAAATCTAATATTTAACATATTCAAAACAAAAACCAGACATTAAAATAGTTAGAACAGACCAGGTAGACAGTAAGAATATCAAAATAGTCACCAAATTTGGCCCAAGAAAATAGGACCCAACTTGGACTACAACATCAGTGCCACTAGTGTCCACTTTTAGTGCTCTTGTCTAAATAGAAAAAAACTAGACTTTCCAAAAGCAAGTAGAAAAGTAGGTTCAAATACACTTTTGCACAACCAAAACAATTTAGAATCAATAATTTTTAATACACTTTCACTCAGATAATACATATATAAAGGAAATTATGTGTGGCATGATGGCTCTCAATTTTAGTTTATGATATGGTAGTTAATATGAATTTTAGATTAAAATCCATGTTTTAGATACCAATGATTGGGGGCAATGTGCATGACACATTTGTTTCTTTTCTATTCAAGTTTAACATTACCCAAACATTCTCAATAGTTGCATGCCTTATTCCATCTACAAGTGGTTGGCATCATTTTGGAATGGCTCATACAAACTTAACTTCCACATTATTGAGTTCTCAAGTTCTTGAGTGGCTTTCATACATGCCTAGTGCACTAGTTCAGAGTGGCTTTTATACAAGCCTAATCTCCATCTTTCAAAGTGGACAAGAATGGCCTAGTTTCTAGCATACATTTAGCTATCCATGCTAACATTGTTAGATCAAAATACATTCATGGGCTTTAGGATCCATCTCATACAACACACATTTCATACTAGTATATGTTCATATCTTCACTTCATGGGGCAATGATGGAGCCAAAGGACTAGCTAACCTTTGTCTTCTTGAGCCACCTATTTATAGGGATTAGACACATAGTTCAAAAATAAATCAACACATGCATGATCACCTAACTTCACTCAGTTGGTGATGATGGAGCCAAAGGTCTAGTCTTTGCATTCTTGAGCCACTCTCAAGGAATTGAGCACTTAGCTCTGTTTATGATTACTCTTGGTACAACATCATCAAACATTACTAAATATTAATCAGCATCACTCATCACCATAATAGGTTTTGTACTGGTCCACATACTCAATGAGGTGTATTCATTCCATTCTCTTCCTCTCTCTCTTACCTAATATTGTATGTTCTTATTTTAGATATAGTATATCTAGTAAGAATTGATCTACTTTATATTTTATCTTATAGATTCACACTTCATAATGTGCTCTCTATGCACACCCAATATCACATAGCTTCATGAGCTTCACCCTTGTAGGTAAGTTTAGGTACACTTTTTAATTTTCCTTTATCCTATTATTTTACTTTTCTGCATCACTAGAATAAAGGGGGATAACTGTAGTTATATAAAATGTAAAAATTGGTAACTTGAGCATGGATAATGACACCCAACCCTTAGGTCCCTCTTGCTTGATCTCATGACCCTTATAGGCATCTTTTCACTAATTTCTAGTCATTTATAGCCTTTCAAACCTAACCCCAACTGAGCCAAACTCTTCTTTCCATGATAGATCATCCCCTTAGGTCCCATTTTCTCAAGATAATAACACCACACTAGGATTATTGTGCAAGTGCCACTCCTGTCTGATTTTATCACTCTTATTCAAGTCTATTTTTATCCCCAATGGTCAATTTATTTAAGTTCCCCATCCTTCTTCTTATTGACTTAATATGAGTACATTCAACCCATGACCAATAGATCCCTATAAAATCCCATTCAAAGATCATTTGTAAAGGGTTGGTAATTATCACTAAGCAAGCAAGAATAAAAGCAAGACCACTCAAATAATCTTCCCTATTATTTGCATACAACCAACCAACACACTTACAAGCTTATTTAGATCCTTACACTAGTCTTTATCCACCTTAAGTACATCAAGTTTATCATTCTATATCTTCATACACATAATTTCACAAAGCACATCAAGTGAGAGAATTACATCTGGCTTGATTCCTCTTTAGTGTATTGGTATGTAGGAAACATGCTCACACAAGGGATGTGGATCCAAATATAGTAAATCTTACACACACTAACCCCCCTCATTTTTTAAATTGGTTGAAGCACAATGGAACATAGGGTTTAAAGATAAAATATGATCTACAAGGAGCTTTACAAACTTCTAGATACCAAAACTTCATAGATGGTCACACAGACATAGAAAATAAAACTCAAAAAGCTTAAATACATAGGATAATAGAGGTAGAGGTGGAATATAGTGTTAGTTCCACTTATGTTCAATTTTTGCACTCCTATCCAATCATAAAATGAAGTTTAGATCTCAGTTTGTGATAGTGTCCCAATCTTGCATAGTGAATTTTAGTCTCTGTCTCAATTAGATCAATTAGTTTCTAGCTAAGTCTTATTTTTCCCCCATTATTACTATTTTTAGAAAATTTAAAATTTTAATCAAATTTCAAAAATTATTATCTTAATAATTACATATTTATTTATTTATTGAATTTACTACTCAGACCCTTTAACTAAATTAGGAATAATACATCGATATTCTCAAAACTATTAAATCACTTACCTTGTTTGTCATTAATATGAATAATATTCATTTTTTAACATGATCCTTATCACTTTAACATTTTATGAAACCCTTGAATACATCTGCATAGCTCTTGGGATTCTCTATATTCATTCTCTTAGGTGGTTTTGTAGTTTTTGCACTCTATCCTTCTTTAGTGCTCTTCTGGTTCTCTTCATAACCAAGACCAATATTGATGCATGATGACATTTGTAAATTGAGAATCTCATCTATTAATTTGTTTCTTTTCAATTTAGCATGTCTTTTCCAATTCCTTCTTTAATAAATCAACTTCTAATTCTATCTTGGCAATGTGGTATCCTTTTGCCTTAAGCTAGACTCTTACTTCTTCCTCTATCTTCTTGGATTCTTCTATTCCAATATTTATACTAATTATGAACTTTTCTAACTCTTCAAGGCTATGAGACATCTTTTAGGTCATGATTTGTTTTTTGTATTTTTGAATATGTAATCTTTGTTTTAGATTCTTCTTCTTAAGCACTTTTATCTCACCTAAAGCAAAAATGAATTATTCTTCAAGATCTACCTCTCCTTCACCTTCAAAATATTTGTTCTCTTCTAAGGTGTATTTACTTGTAAAGGCATCATTTTTTATTTCTTTATCCATGTACCAACTTTCTTCTCTATCATTGCCTAAAATGATCTCATCACTCTCCTTAGCTGAGTTACTCTCCTTTTTATAAGTCTTTTCTTGTGCTTTCCAAACTTTTTCTTATTTTTATTTTATTTGAAGCTTTTATTATATTTATGTTTGCTTTCCTTTTTAATTTATTTCCTCATTATGATTTTCCTCATCACGGATATCATCCTTATGTGGACATTTAATATAAAAGTTCTCTATTTTACCACAATTAAAACACTTGAAAGCTAGCTTACCTTTGTATTTTCTAGATCCCTTTTTAAGCACAAACAATGCCTCCTCATATGCTTCATCACTGGTGCTATCACTTGATTCATGCTATTTATATTTCCATTTCTTATAATCTTTGAAGGTTTCTTCCTTATTAGATGATTTTTTGATTTTTAGTATTGATTTCATACGTTGTGAGAGTCCCATGCAACTCATCCATTATTAATGAGTCTAAGTCTTTTATTTATTCAATACCAAAACTTTTACATAAAATATCAAGGGAAATAACCTTATCACTTTTTAGATGATCATGGATTCTTCAATATTTTCATTGAGTCCTCTGATGGTGTTAATGATTTCATATACATAAAGAAGATATGCCACAACATTTTCTTCATCTTTCATTTTCAACCTCTTGAATTGTCTTCTATGAGTTTAAAGTTTTGCCTTCACTTTTTTATCACCCTCATAGATGTTCTAATTTTTTCCCACATTTAATTTGATAAATCACATTGAATAATCTTGACAAAATTTGATTCTGATAAGCCACACAAAATAACATTCATGGCTTTGGCATTATTCTCACTAGCCTTTTTTCTGACTAGATCCATTGGTGGAGATGATGAAACAATATAACCATTTACTACTACTTGCTATATATCAAACCCTAAATCCATTAAATAGGTTCTCTGTATTATACTCCAAAAATAATACTTTTTTCTATCAAACAATGGAGCATTGTTTGTGGAGAAACCTTCTTGTTTAGACATGTATGCTCCTAAGATCTACCTTCTAGTGGTTAGGCTATCTCTAAAGGAACCACTATGATACCAATTGTTAAGCACACACTTATATTGAGGGGGAGGGTGAATAATTATAATATATTTTTTACATAATGAAACTTAATATCCATAATCAAATCATTCACATAAAAAATGACGTAGATTGACACCAAATTCATGTGGAAACCCTTTCAAGGAAAAACCAAAAATGAATATCCGCTTGGAACTACCATCTAAATCTAGCTCTATAATAATAATATTTTTATAAAATTTATATGCACCCACCTAATAGAGACACCAATCCCCATTTTTAAATAATTTTTAAGCACCAACCTATTGGAGACACCAATCTCCACTACTAAGAACCAACTTAGCAAGAGACAACAATTTCTTCTAATTGAGGTATCGACCTCTACTGAAACAATCTTTCACCTTACTATTGTTACTTCATCAATGAATAATGGAAAATTTAATTTCCTCTTATTTTTATTCAATTTTTTTTTAAATTCTTGAATGATAGAAAGAATTAATTCTATTTTTCAAATATGTGTGTTTTTATGATATATATGTTTATTCTCCACACACTTTATTCTTTCTCTTCTTTATTAATCTTCACACGTCTCATACTTTAACTCTATATCTTTCTCAACCTTTTATCCACATTATATATCTTTCAAAGGATCTTCACAAAGGAGGCATCCCATCTAAGAGGCACCTCTTCATCAAAATATGTGACCATTGACATTTTTGTTGACATTTTTGTCAAAATTTCCATTGACATTTCCATTATCCATAGATAATTCTATCAAATTTTACATCAACATTTAAGCATCCATCAATAATTCTATCTAAATTTCCATCAATAATTCCATTTATATTTCCATTAATAATTCCACTGACATCAATTATAATTCTTTTGACATCAATGACAATATTCCAATAATGAAGAGGTGGGATTATGATCACATGGTGTGTCAAATTCCTTTGTGTCCAACACTAGAAACCTTATGCTAAGATGAGATCACATAGACACCATATCAATGCAAGAAAAAAAAGGGGAATCATGACCCTCAATGGTATGGGAATAAATAAGGGGTCAGATCATAGGTTATTATACCTAGTGATCAGAGCGTCACTTGTGTAATTGATTCTTATGAAAAATTATATGGGTACATACAATGGCACCGTTAATGGTCCCAACCCATTAGGTGAAGTACTCAATAGATATATGAATATTGGGGGAATATGTCATAATATTTAACATTGCAATTTTTATACCTCTTCATTCCCCACATGGTGGGAGACAAATAAAATGGTAGTGATAAGTGAGGAAAGTAGAGGAGAAGATAATATATGGTCTTGATGTACATATTTTCAAGGTGAAGTAACCTAGAAATCATATATGGGTCATCTTGGGATGGATGAGGATAGTTTATAATCATGTCATAGTGGTTCACTAAGAGATATGGATAGGTGATCGATCAATTAGTTTTATTTTCATAGATTCTATAACAAATATGGCACAAGGGGGATCTGTGATAAAGACTACCTAACATGATGTGCTTCTTGAATACAACACTAGATAGATAGGGGATCTATTTATACTAAATAATATATATAATTTAAGATGTTTTAGGCTATTAGAAACATCTACATGACAATTATGCTGATGCAAAAAGGTTTTTATGGTTGCTCCAATAATAATTATGGTGGGAGAAGAGGCTATATCATGGTAGGATGAAAACACAACACATTCTATCTTAGTTATAGACAAAACCACATATTTAGTTGTCATTTTAGATTTTACACAACATGAGAGTGTTTAGACACAATATATCCTCAAGTTAGAGATAAATATGGCCAAGACATAGGGGAAGGCTAGAATATTTTGGCCTTGTTCTCAGATACTAGAAATGTTGATGCAAAAAAATAGGCCAACCTTCCAAAGGCCATAACTTTTGACTCGTAGCTCTGTTTGAGCTCTTCCACATGTCAAAACAACCTTATAAAAATGTTAGTTTATATCCTAAGAGTTTTTATACACTTAGGGATGTTTTAGATATTTTTTAAAGGTCATACATGATCATTCGATGGTCTTAAATTACAATTTAATTATTTTTTTAAAATTTTCTATTTTTAGAAATTATATATTTTTAGGACCAGATGTTAAATTTAGTTAAAATTCACCCCATAGGATAATTTTATAATTTATATTATTTAAAAATATTTTTAGAGCTACACACACTTGCATGTAAAACTTACTATAAATAGTAGCTACTAAAAATATGGTTTTTTAGATTTTAATTTTTTCAAATTTTTACATATCAACTCCAATTCTGAGTTGAGGCTTATTTAAGCATGGTTTGGGTTTGTAATTATTTCAATTCATTCAATATGAATCAATTTTGAGTATTGTTTTAGATCTTGGCTTATTGGTAATTTTATTGCCTTGATAGTTTTTGGGTTCATTATTTGGTATCAGAGTAAGTTTGAATCTTGGAGGAGCAAAGAAATAGAGAGATGATGAGTAGGTATTACATAAATGAACCAAAATATACAAGATATATAGAGTTAATTTTAATAATTAATTGAGGCTATCACCAATCAGAGGAGAAGATAAGGTGATGATGAGGAAGATACAGATCATGATGAATAAATTTAGCAAGAAGGAAAATAGCAAGAGTATCCACCATCGATGGAATAGAGGATGGTTTAATATTTATAAGGAATAAATTAAAGAATCAAGTTTGATTTTTTATATTATGGAGGTAGTTTAAAACTATAGGAGTTAATAGATTGGATGAATAACATGGAGAAATTCTTCAAGTGGAATATTATGAGAGAAGACAAGAAGGTAAAGTTTGCATGCAAAAAATTGAAAGGTCATGAAATGATTTTGTGGGATCACCTACAAAATGAGAGACAAAGAAAAGGTAAATATAAGATTAATAAATAGAAAAATATGGAGAAAAAGCTGAGGGATAATTTTTTCCCTGTAGATTATGTACAAACCCTATACAAAAGATTTTAGAATTTGAGGCAAAAAGATCATAGTCTACAAGAGTATAAAAATGAGTTTTATAAGCTTTACATATGAGTGGAGTATGATGAAACATAAGAGTATATGGATTCAAGGTATGTAAATTGTTTAAAATTTAGTATTCAAGATGAATTAAGCATGCATAGCATACTTTTCATGGAGGAGGCTTATCAATTAGCTTTGAAAATAAAAGAAAAAAAATAGACATAATTTTAGAAGAACTTCTCTTGGTCCTAGAAGAGGTGGATTACCTCCAATAATGGGACAAAGTGGGTTTAATATCACCATAGGTGGGTCTAATAATCATAGATATGAATAATCATGTGGTGCAAAAAGACAAGGCTTTTAATACCAACAAAGGGGAAGAGGGTTTTAGAGAGGATGAGGTTATGGTGGTGCTACATGATGGCTTCCATATATATATATATATAATAAGGGAAAAAAGAATTTGAGTGTCTACACTATCAAGATCAAAAAAGGAGGTAAGAAGATCACCCAAGAGTAAATCTAGTTAAGGCTGAGATCAAAGATCAAAATACTAAAGTTGCCCCAACAGATGTTGGAGATAATATCATGGTGAGAAGGATAATGATTGTTATAAGGAAGGAAAAAGTGTATAATAAATAAGGTGGTGATGCATGGCTACAATCAAATATTTTTTGAACAAGATGTACTTCGGGTGGAAAGATATACAAAGTAATTATTGATGGTGGTAGTTGTGAAAATATGATTTATAAAAAAATGATAGAGAAACTAAATTTACAATATGAAAAGAATCCTAATCCTTATTATATTTTATTTTTTAAGAAAGGGAATGAGGTTATAGTAGATAAAAGGTTCTTAATCAAGTTTTTTATAGGAAAAATTTATAATGATGAAATAAGGTGTGATGTTATTCTAATGGATGCATGCCATGTGTTATTATAAAAACCATGAAAATTTGATAGGAAAGTAATTCATGATGGAGAAAAGAACACATACACTTTTTGGAAATGTGGTATAAAGGTAGTTTTTTTACCTCTTAAATAGGAAGAGAAGATAGAAATCATGCTCTCTACTAAATAATTTATCCAAGATATGAAAGTGGTAGGTGGTTTTTATGTATTAGTAGAAAAGAATGAAGAGATAGAAATGGTAAAAATACCAATAGAAGCATAAAGAGTGTTAAAATAATATGTAAATGTTATACCTAATGAGTCTCCAAATGGTTTACCACCAAAGAGAGATATTCAACATCACATTGATTTGATTTCAGGATCAACTCTACCCAATCAAGCAACTTATAGGATGAGTCTAACAAAACATGTAAAATTAAATAAATAGGTTACTGAATTGCTAAGAAAAAATGTGGTAAGGGAGAGTATTAGTCCATATGCAACACCAATATTTCTAACTCCAAACAAAGATGGAGGATGGAGAATGTGTGTAGATAGTAGAGCAATTAACAAAATTATAATAAATTATAGGTTTCCTATACCTCATTTAGATGATATGATAGATGTGCTTATATGAGAAAAATATTTTACCAATATTGATCTAAGGAGTGGTTATTATCATATTTGAATTCGTGAAGGAGATGAGTGGAAAAATGCATTCAAGACTAGGGATGGCTTATATGAATGGATGGTAATGCCATTCAAATTATCTAATGCACCTAGCACATTTATAACAGTGATGAATATAGCTCTATGAAAATATATGGGTAAGTTTAGTGGTTGTTTATTTTGATGATATTATGATATTCAGTAAGACTAAAGAAGAACACTTACAACATTTGAGAATGGTACTAGATTTGTTAAGAAAAGCGTTATATGCAAATTTGAAGAAGTGTAGGTTTATGCAGAATAATTTAATATTTTTTGGATTTGTAATTTAAATAGATAGTGTGAGAATGGATGAATAAAAAATAAAGGAAATTGTTGAGTGGCCTATTCCAAAAAGCATTACAAAGGTAAGAAGTTTTCATGGTTTAAAATTTTTTTATAGAAAATTTATTAGTATTGTTGCACCAATAACACATCGCATGAAAGAGACGGAATTTGCATGGACTAGGGAAACCACATAAATATTTGAAAATTTGAAGAAGAAGATTATATAAATACCAATTTTAGAATTACCATATCTTAACAAAGTGTTTGAGGTTGATTGTGATGCTTCATTTGTGGAAATTGGTGCTATGTTGAGTCAATTAGGAAAGCCAATAACATATTTTAGTGATAAATTTAATGTGGTAAGAACAAATTATTATACCTATGATGTTTAAATTTATACAATTGTACAAGCATTAAACATTGGAGGCATTACCTAGTGCTTAAGGAGTTTATTCTATTTATAAATCACAAGGATTTGAAGTATTTTAATACATAAAATAAGTTTAATAATAGGCATGAAAAGTGGGTGTCTTTATTGTAGGGGTATACTTTAATTTTGAAACATAAATTAGGAAAATAAAACTAGGTAGATGATGCATTGAGTAGGAGAGTAACATTATTAACTACTATGGTGAGTGAAGTAGTTATATTTGAAGCTATCAAATAATTATATGATAATGATCCATATTTTGGCAAGGTATTTAAGTAGTGTAAGAATCTATTAAAAGGTGGAAAAAATAATATTAATAATGAGTATCTTATACAATAAGGTTATCTCTTCAAAGGGAAATAATTATGCATTCTAGTTGGGTTTCTATAAGATAATATAATAAGAGAATTACATAGTGACAGTTTGGATGGACATTTTGGTAAGATGAAGAAAATAGATTTGGTGGAGGAAAAATATTTTTATCCAAATATGAAGAGAGATATGAAAAGGTATGTTTGAAGGTGTAGGATATGTCAGGTGGATAAAGGATAATCACAAAATACTGGATTATACATGCCATTACCGATTCCAAGAGGACCATGGATAGATTTGAGTATGGACTTTGTGTTAGGATTTCAAAATACATAGAGAGGTAATGATTCAATTTTTGTTGTATAATTTTTTATAAAATAGTTAATTTTATGTCATGTAAGAAAACCAATGATGCCACTAGAGTTACATAATTATTTTTCAAGGATATTGTGAGATTACATGGTGTTCCAAAAACTATTACTTCAGATAAAGACACAAAATTTCTAAGTCATTTTTGGAGGAATTTGTGAAAGAATATGGGTACTAAGATACAATTCAATAGTGCATATCATCCAAAAATAGATAGACAGGTAGAAGTTGTGAATAAGAGATTGAGAAATTTGTTGAGATGCATAATGGGAGAGAAGCCCAAGTAATGAGACTTGACTTTACCACAAGCTAAGTTTACATATAATAGTTTAGTTAATATATCAATAGTAAATTCACAATTTAAATTTTTTTATGGGAGAAATCTTATGGGTATTTTATATTTGATACATTTACTAATTGCAGATCGAGTTAGTGATGATGCCTTTCATTTGTAGAGCATATGCAACAGTTGCAAGAAGGTGTAAGAAGAAAGTTGCAAGAAAGTAATGAGAAATATAAATAAGTATTATATTTTAGAATAATATCAAAGGTATTTTAAGAAGGATATTTGGTAATTTTTTACTTGAGAAAAGAAATATTTTCAAAAGGCATGTACAACAAGTTGAAGTACAAGAAAATTAGACCATGAAAAATTGTGAAGAAAATCAATGATAATGATTATGAGGTGAGTCTAAAACAAAATTTTGATATATCTCTATTATTTAATGATTTAAATTTATATTAATTCCATGGAGAAGATGGTGAAGATGATTAAGGTTAAGAAGTAAATTGGGAGCAATAGGTTCCAAAGAAGGAAAATATAGTATAGGTTTTGGATATGAAGATAGTAGGTATAAGGTAAGAGAATTATAATAGGTATTTATTATAGTGAAAATGATTTAATAAATAATACAACACTTGGATTATATAATAGTATCTAAATAATATTTACAAATAAAAATGGTAGCAGTATAATCAAGGCAACTCACAAGAGATGAGTTATTTTCAACTAGAAGAGAATGATGCAAAAAAAATACACAAACCTTATAGAGGAAATAAATTTTGACCCATAGATATGTTTTATCTCTTCCACATGAAAAAACAACCATATCAAAAATTTAATTTCTATCTTAAGAGGTTCTATCTATTTAGGGATGTTTTTGATATTTTTTGGAGGCCATATGTGATCATCTGAGGGTATGCAATTATAATTTAAGACCCTTATATGATCACATATAGCCTATAAACAATATAAAAAAAATACCTAAGTAGATATAACCCCTTATAACATCAATTTTTTTTTTTAGATGATCATTTTGGAATGTGGAAGAGCTCAAATGGAGTGATGAGTCAAAAGTTATGGCATCTAGAAGGTTGGCCTATTTTTTTTGCATCAAATGTATCTAGATCCATAAATTCATTAGGGAGTGTGATTACTCACCCACAAATATAAGATGAAGTCAATATTTAGATAAATTTATATATGTTTTATTATGATTTATAACATTTTTGATATGCGCACACATGTATGTCATTGATTCCTTATTCTATACATGGACTTGAAAAAAATGTTTTTTACAATAACATTTGTTTATGGATATAATGTCATCCTATGAGGTGTTTTTTTGTGATGTATTTTTATTATTTTTTATAAAATATGATAACATGCAAATAAATTCATGGTAAAATATAAGAAAACTAAAGTATAAAAAGGAATTCTTAAATATATAGAAAGATCAACAAAAAAATATGTGAGAAAAGGAATTTATAACATACCAAATATAAGTAAAATGAAAATATTAAGGAAAAAATACAATATGTGAACATTGTAAGAAAGAAAACACAAATCAAATCAAAATTTAAGACAAATAAACACAAGATTGATTTAAATTTTAAGGGTTTATAGAGTTTAATCCCTATCTTATTAAAGGGGTTGAGTTTAGTAAATCAGGGTATAAAATATGCAATAAATACAACCACTGATCTATAATAAAATTGACCTAGTTTTGACCTTTATAAAAATAAAAATAAATGATGCAAACAATTACTTAGATAGAAACTGATTGACATGGAATATCTAGAGGCTACAAACTAGGATATGAGTTGATCTGAGTGTCACTAACAAGATTCAAGTGTCAAAACCCTTCCTAGATAGTAGCACCCTAATTATAAAGTAACACCAATGGCACTAGTGTCCTCATTTTAGCAATAATTTCCTCTATGCAAAACTATTCTAAACTTTTGGATGTACCTGTGTCTAAGTCTACCAAGCCTATTCCTCTGTGCACAAGTTTTGACTCCTTATCAATGACCTATTTTGACAATTTTTTTCATGTAAACCCTAGACGTCTATGTTTTTAGGGCATCTGATTGGCACAATTATCAAAGTATAATGTTAGTGGGATAGTCTAGACATCCTCAATACCCCATTGTGATGATATTTTATTACACACCAATACTTTGAGGAGGGATCAAGACTAATGTAGTTATCCCCACCTAAGTGTTGGTGCAAGTGTAAGTGAAGCTAGTATGAATGCCTCTTTGATTGATTTGAGTGTGATTTAGACTAGAAATATGAATAATCTAAGCTAGGGAATGATTAAGATGGATATATGCATAAGTAGGGTAGAATAAGGACTGATAACCTTGATTATGCATAACTTTTTCTAATTTAATTTCGTGAATAATGGGATAAAATTCATGTATATATACTATTCTAGTGCTTTTATAAGTCTTAAAATAGGTATAGTCTAACCCTACCTAGTTGTTGATTTGAAAATATATTTGTTGGTGTCAAAAGGTGGGGAAAGGACACTATCACCCAAATTAGGACACTAACATCATTGGTGCTACTATCTAAATTATGGTGTTAGTGTCTAGGTGGTAGAACATGAGGCATTAGGGGTCAGGATGTTAAAGTGAGGGTCTAGGACTATTTTAGAGATGTTTAGGGATATGTGTGGCCCACACAAAGGTTAGATAAGTGTCTAAATAGGCCCTAAGATAGGTCTATGGCTAAGTTAGGGATGGGTAGTCTCAAGTAATAATATTAACACTAAAGTGCCATTTTTAAATGATTACATTCTACCCCCCTTTATTATAGAAGTGCAATAAAGTGAAATGACTAGGATAAATGAAAAAGTAGTGTATTTGGACTTACTTAAGAGGAGAAGCTCATGAATCTAGGTCTTAGTGTGTGAAGCATTCTCCATTACACATCCTTCAAATGAAACATGATTATATCAATCCTTACTTAAGGGATATCAAAATCAAAATACAAAACTAATTAAAGAGATAAGAGAGAGGAAAGGAATAAATACACCTTACTAGGTACATGAACTAGTGTATAAACCTAATGACATCTTGTGTGTGTATATGTAGATAGTGATTAATCAGTGAATAACTTGGATTGAGATGATGGATTACTTAATCCCCATGTTTAGGTGGATCAATAACTCGATCTAGTTTTGAATCCATCATTTCCCACCCCTACTTGGTGGATCATGACCTATGAATATCTTGGATTGGACTGATAGTGCATCTAACCCTCTCATGTAGGTGGCTCAATAACTCAAGTAGACTATGAATCCATCATTACCTACCCATGTATAGTAGATGCATATAAAAATAAAACTATGTGATGCAAATGAAACTATATAAGATGGATTTGGGCCACTCATAAACTCTAAAATGTAAAATAACTTTGGACCACTTGAGAATGTAAGATGGATCTAGTCACTTGAGAATGTAAGATGGATCTGGTCCACTTGAGAATGCCAATTGGTGCAAATGGAGTAAGACATCAATATGATGTACAACTTGAAACATGGTGTCTAGTGTGTATAATGTATAAAATGACATGGAGTTTGTCATTGCATCTAATCAACTAGTGAATATGTGAGCATATAAAAATAATGTGCCATATACATGCCTCCAAATATGATATCTGAGTATATGGATTCTAGATTGACTTGTAATAATTTGTATCTGATTATCTAAAATTGAAATGGGAATGATCATGCCATGCATGATGCCCCTAATATGAAAAAACTTGTTTGAATCTTTGTTGAACTAAGAAAAAACTAGTAATTTGTAACTAAACTTGTGTAAACCTAAACTATACCTATTTTACATCTCTAACCAATCTTGAATTTATTGAAACTAAGGCTACTAGATAGTAGCACCATATCTAGATAGTAGTGTTGGTGGTGATAGTGTCCCACTTTGGGCACTAATATCTAACTATACTAATTTATATGCAACTTAAACTAGTCTCTATATGACTATTTCCCAATGTATTTTCCTAAAACTAATCTATATATTTTTTATATATGCTAAAAATCATACTATGAGTGTATTTAGATAGCTTGATCTTTATGACAAACCTATGTGAATACCCTCTTTTTTGAGGGGAGTTGTTGAACCTATGCAAGAATTGTCCTCAAAAGAAAAATCTCTACAAGATGTGTGTTAATCAAAGTATATATGATATCTACTTAATATACCAATAAAATGTGCATACATACCATCAAAATGTAAGCTAATATGAGCATAAGTTTATAATGTATGATGTATCCTATATATAACATTCACAAGGCTATTAATAGATATAACTATTGTATATGAATAAATCTAATTAATAAACTAAGTAACTACTTAGGGGGATGGGGTATGATGTCCATCAAGGCACCAAAGTAGCAAGTGGAGATGCATGAGGTCCCTCATGGGATTTAAAATTAGAGTGTGCAACAAGCAAGATACAAGTGTCATGGCCATGATAGATACATAAAACTATACATACAAAACATATGCGGCATGCAAAATAGGCCAAGGGGCCACAATATAAGGTACATGGGCACATGTCACTAAATTTGAGAAAGCAAGACATACAAGGACATGTTATAATGTCCAATATGCAAAGAGCAATAAATTTGGCTTATATTTACATGGAAGCACATGTTCAAATGTCTGCATACATAATCAATAAGGCATACACAAGAACATGGGCACATGTCCAAAGCATGCATACATTGAAAGGAAAATGGCGTGGATCCATATAATAATGACATATTCAAATCTCCTCAAATATATCTAAAATAATAAAGAAATGATCAAGTCTAATCTAGGAAAGCTAGAAATGAAAGTATGCATAAACATGTGGTATAAATCTATAAAAGAGTAAAGGTGCATATACGCTAAGTCTAAAGTAGTAGTATTCAGTAATGAATCTAAATATTTTATAATGATCAATATCAAGATACAATAGTGTTAAATATATGATGTAGAGTATAGAAAGATGTAACTTGGCAATCAAAACTGTGTATAAGATTCCTCCAAATAGGTGAATGTATAAAATGAGGAATTTGTGTATCTGTGTATATGCCCCCATTGTGTAGATAATAGAAAATTTGGGTATGTGTAGTGGACCTAGGTCCTATAAGTATCTATGAACACTCAACAAGAACAAGTGAAATATGCATGCATGATAAAAACCAACTATACTAAGATATAATCTATGTACAAGTAATCATGGCAATGCATAAAATTTATAATTTGTATTTTATAATTAAATATTTGAATATTTTTTTGTTTTTGAGATATTATAATATTTTTGTATTTTCTATATATAAGCAATGTAAAAGTAATCATGAAACTTAAACTATATACAAGGATCAAGAGTAAAAGGAACTATGTACACTTAGATAGTAACATACTAACTGATGAGTCTCATGGAAGACTCACTATCAATGTGGCCTATGTCAAATAAAGGAATAATAATCATGCATATTGTGTGAAAAGGTAACTGAGGTCCTAAAACCTAATGTAATAAGTTATCTATATTTATAATTATCTATGGAGTGGGGCTAGGAATTTGTGAAGGTAAATGAGGTGTCTTGTGAACTATAGGGGTCTTAGGGACCCATCTAGTAGAAAATGTTATAAATGGCACTGGTTCCTTATGCTAAGAACCTTGAGAACTCAATAACACTTGTCTCAAAAAGAAAGGGGTAGAGAGAGGTTCTCTAGAATCTATAACACATCTCTAATGCATGGGTATCTCTAATAACATTATCTATGGGAGAGTATGCATACATGGTAACACTGTAAGAGTATACCTAACCTGCACTAGTGGCTCAACTAAAATCTATGGTGTACTAATGGAAACTATGCTTACAACTATAACTAGTAGCGATGATGTAATTGCTTATGGGATAGGTGAAGGATACTCATATTAAAGACCCTTAATTATAACCACCTAATTAACATGTGTATACTTAAGGCATCTATGCATGGTAGATGGAATGGATTGAAGCTAATATATCCATGACATACCCTATAACATGTCAAATTTTCTTATATGAGGTACTACTAAGAATTTAGAGGCCACATGGGCTGGTCTATGGAGCTCTAAATATTGACATTAAAACCATAAATAATTATGTTGATTAGAGAATTTTTTTGATCTATATAAACCAAAGTTGTATAAGTGTGATAGTGCACATGTTAATATTGATCCATTGTCAACCATAACACTATAAATAGGATGATGATAAATGTAGGCTCTATAAAGAGTGCATATAAATTTGAATAATAATCAACAATATCCTACTCTTAGAAAGTGATGAGTGGTCTAGATAGTACTGTAGAATGATACACACCAATGATATTATGTAACGGGTGTGCATCCTCTATAGTATTATCATAGGATGCTAGTGGTAGATGTGTTTGAGACATATAGTAAACCCTTGTAGTGACTCCTACCTCGTTAACTATATGTTTTGGAAATGGATCTAAAAATATTTTCAATGACTTATCTTACATTGGTTAAAACTTAGGTGCCTTTGTAAATGTTCCCACATCATTTATGTTGGCCTCTATCAAATACTATATCTTAGATTTTGAGCTGATGCATCTATTTTTAGTATGTTTTGGTGCACTATGATAGTTGTAAAATACATTAGAATCATTGTTATTTAGAAGAGTCCTTTTTATATCAACCTATTTTGTGGGAGGGAGAGATATTACATTGAATTCCAAGAGCTATTGTAAAGTATGTGTTGGTGATTCTGAATATTTGCAAAAACTCTCCATGGAGGAGCTAATAAAACCAAGCAAGGAGGTGGCTCTAAAGCTGTGTAACTATGGCCTTTTGATCACTCTTATTATCAGTGGCCCTTACTTTTTATTGAAGATTATTATAAATCTTAGTAATTTAATCTAGTCCACTTGTGTATTTTAATTTTATCATAGAGAAAAGCCTGACTTCCCTTTATTTCACTATGTGACATAAATTTGTGAATGTTGGAAACTTATTAAATAAGATAACTTCATGCAATTATTCTAATAAACTTTGTTTAAATAATTCTTAGAGATCTATATCTACCATGGGGCTAGTCATCTTTGCCAATATAGTTTTATATCATAATACATATTCTACAATAGGCCTGTTGTATTTTTGCTTAATTTGTGCCACTTGAGCATATGATATTTTATCATTTATGTTGATTGAAAAGTGTGCTAGAAACATATCTACAAATGGGTTGAATGTGGTGATGGAATGATTTGGAAGATCATAGACCACTATAAGGCATAGTCCTTTAGACTTCAGAAGAACAACCTAGTAAGGAACTAGTCATTGGACATGTAGTCCAAACATGTTGCATGGAAAACTCATAAATAGTATGCTAGGTCACCCCTACCATCATACAAAGTAAGTTTAGATGCCACAAATATAGATGGTAAAGGAGTTTATACTATGTGTTATGCCAAATGTGTATGTAAAATAACATTAGAATCTAAGGCATGTGATGGCCTAGTAGCACCCTACTTAAAAGGTAACACCTTATCCTATAGAGAATGAATCTCATACACAAGGTATTGTAAATCTAGAGAGGAGGTGTATAAAATGGAAAGTGAAGCTAATCTACAAGTCAATCCTAGATTAGAGAAGATAAATCACACTTAACCTTCTACTTCTTGTTATATTTAGATAATTAGGGTCATGACCAAGATGGATTTGTTAAACTTGACCAAGGGTTCCCTTACTATAATAATATCACTAGAGAGGGTTCCAAAGCCTCTAGTAAAACAACATCATGTAATAAACCTAGCTAGGTCCTATGCTTTATATATTCACAAAGTAAATACTAAGTAAAATATAACCTAGTGCTCACAAAATCTTGTGACACAAAATGGGGGTAATAAACATAAAATTAAACATGCATAAAAGATCTCTACTTAAGCTAGTGTAGAGGAAATATTAATACATGGAGAAACAAGCATATAAGATAACAAATGAAAATATATCTACTTTAACAAGGAGAAGCAAGAGTTAGGAATATTTACCTTTGAAGATGACCCACTGAGCCTCAATCTCTCCCTTGGATAAGATGCTTCACAATAGGTTATTGTGGTATGTAAGGATAACAAGGATAGGTCAGCTCTAGGATACATAAATTCTCTATGCATCTAAAAGACTTATCCATAATATAAGATTTGTATCTCCAAGTGTATTATTGAAACCCTAAGAAATGTTCCTCAAGTAAAATGGTAGAGAATTAGATGTGTAATATATAATGTTCTTCTTATTATCTCTTCAAAAATAGTGAAAAGTATATGTATATATAACTGTATGTAACCCTAAAGTCTTCTGATAGTTTAGTCTAAAGTGTTAACCTAATTGACCATGTATTTTTAATTGATAAAATCAAGTTAGGTCCTATCCTGGGTCAACCAATGTTAACCTAGACCTATAATGTGCTAATATGTTTTAAGTATAGGGTCAACCTAGGATGACATTATTCAATAAATGTCAAAAAGAGTTTTTGGCTTAGGTAAGGGTTGTTTAAGGTAGTGAATTACTTAGAAGAGTGTGTAAGGGAGGTGTCAAATCTTAGGGAAGTTATAAGAGAGATTTATGTTGGTTACAAGTGGTAGTATATGTGATAACAATATTGTGAAACACCAATGCTTTTCCCACCCCTTTCCCAATGAACCATTTAAGGCATACACTTAGAAAGATTAAGAATCGATAGGTTATTTTAAGAGATAAAGTATCAATAATTGATAAAGTCTAAAAATATCATGGGTATACATATGCCTTACTCAAAGCTCATCACATGTCACATAGGTGTAACATGGAATGGTGTTTCAAGAAAAAAAACATGGCAACACATAATGCTGAAGCTAAATAATTGTAGATAGAAGAAAATAAGATAAATAAAAGGATATAATTGAAAAACACATACCTATACTTACCTTAGTGTTATAGAAGAGTAAGGAAGTGAAATAAATATGAAGGTATCTAATGTAGGGAACATTAGGCGAACATGTAAAAATTAGCAATTTTTTTTTTTTTTTTTGTAAAATATACATGTAATATGTGAAAAAATTCTCTATGATATGATTTTAGAACATCTTGTGGTTCAGAAAAAGAGATAGTAGAAAAAAAAGTTATGGTAAAAAAAAAAATCTAATTGCAAATAATTGATAGGTAAATAATTTTGAATAGTAAATATAAATAAGGTGAAAATTAATTCATTTATTATTTTAATATTCTAATAAATTTTATATTTGAGAGACCTAATTTGAGCCAGAGAGTGATCATAGTGAGGAGACAACAACTAAAATGTGGAGGATACCTAGTAGTTGTAGTGGGTACAGCTTAGTAATGGAAGGATTAAATTTAAATTTCTAAGAAATTTTAATTTAAATTAAGCTAAATATAGAAAATTAGATGTCAGGAAATTTGTAAACACAAAAATGACCCTAGAAAATTTTTAGGTAGATTATGGGTAGAATAGGGTACTGGGTAGGAAAAGATAAAACCAATATTGCCTAAGGCAATTATGGTAAATCATCAAAAAGTCATCGTAGACTAAGAATAGAGTTAGCCCTGTCGAATCAGTTGGCAAAACAAGATAAATTTATGGGGTAGAATATATAATAGTGGCATGATGTAGTATCATTAAAGGTGGTTAACTCCATATTAGTGGGCTAATCCAGTTGAAAATAGGGAAATGGCCAACATAGTACCTTTTGGTTGATTTAGTTTATACTATGTGGTTGATATGGTTTGTTGAAAGAGGTTGAATATGTAGTAGAAGGCCATTATAGTATGATACAATTAGGAGAGGACCAATTTAGTATTAAATAGGTTGATTGCATCTCAAGGAATGGGCCAATTATGTAACATAAGGTTGATGTAGTATGGTAAATAAATGGCAAGGCTGATTTAGTATCAAATAGGTTGATTATGTGGAAAAAGGGGGAAATACAGAAATAAATCAAAAAAATTGACGAAGTGGTTAATTTATAGTTTTTTGAGAATATTTAAGAATGTATTTTATTAATATGACATTGAGATCTAATACATTCTCTATTGTTTAATGTTTTGTAGAGGTGATGGATATTTTGGCATCTAATGGATGCATTCTGGATACCAGATTTATTGGAGCATTTGATAGACATGGATAGAGCTTGATTGGTTGGCTTAGGTTTTAGAGGAATCATGGAGATGAGATGGATCCTATTGAGTGTTGATCTTATTATCATGTTCCTAAGAGCATGTGAATGGTTGATCAACACTTTCTAATGGGAAATTGAATGGGAGACTATGGAGGTGGTGATCACCTTAGAGGATGTCCATGCCTTATTTGGACCTCTTATTGATAGTATGTTGGTGATATGTGATACACTAAAGTTGGATGATGAAAAATAAGCCCTAACACAGTGGGTGACTTGATTAGATAAGATATATCCTGGTCTATGTGTTAGCTTAATTTATGTTTATATCATGACCATTTCAGATATCCAAAAATATGTGATATGTATTGTGATATCATGAGTGATATGTCCTAATTTGGATTGAAAGGTACTACTATACATGATAGCCTTGTGGTAATCTATCCTAGATGAGGTTGCTTGTATGATCTTGGTTCTATTATTTGGACCCATTTCATGAATGATATGTATGGGATAATAACTCCTAGGTAGAAGATGATGAGACCCATCATTTTATTGAGAGCATGGATCTATGAGAGATTTATTATCTATTGGCTCACTGGGTTTCCCCATGTAATCAATAATACGTCACCTTGATTTGTATGATGGAGGTAGGACCATGTAGTGCATGTTGTAACCCATGCTATAGATTTTTATATTATTACACAAGGGTAGATTTTTTAGTAGCCTTACACTCATATTATTGCCATATGGCCAAATTAGGCCATTATTGTTACTAGTTTGGTGTGTGTGTAGATCATGAACCACTAAAATTCATGGGTAAAGCCTCATATAGTGTCTCATGTACTTAAATAGTTAATTATACCATATATAATGGACCATCTAGTAGTGCCTACTTATTGGGAATGACATGATAAAGAGCTAAGAGGGAGAGGAGGTGTAGGGGTACTAGTCAAGATACTTGTGATTAGGCTTTGGTGAGTGAGGCCATGGGCTGGTCAAACACAATAATAGAAGGTAGAAAGGATTGAAGGAAATGATGCCATGGATGTGTATGAAAGAAATGTGGGAGCATATTAGTGACCATAGTAGAGGCAATAATGGACACTGCAAGCTCATCAAAGATGGAGACACCATCGATGAGAGGATACATAGGGGCTTGCAATCACATAAGGGGATCTTATAATGACTATAATACATATTTGGTTTATATAGAGGCCATTAAATATGGGGCCAAAATGGTCTTGGGTGGTGAATCTTGATTTTTCACTAGTACAGAGGCAACTAATAGAGGTTCTCGATAGGTGAGAAAATAAGGAGATCATGGTCGACGATACTGGCACTGGTGAAAAGTGTTTTAATTTGGTCTAATTTTTTGATATAGAACACTAGTTGCATCATTATTTATGATAAATATATGACTTGATACACACACACACACACACACACACATGAGATTTGATGTATATTTAGTTTTTGGTTTTACAAATATTATTGTTTTAGAGGAGATCATACGGGGATCCCTGATTGTGGTTGTGCATCATGATATTCTGAATGGGGTGTTGTCACATTATGACCCTACCACTTTGGTTGATATTGTGGTACCATATCCACCAACTCATGATATATATTTTATACTTATGGGAGAGGCTATGCAATAGCTACAAGAATGAGGTGATGGTTTATAACCACCTACAGGGGTAGGATCTAGAGAATCTTAGGCTTGGTAGGATTTAGCAAAAGATAAATATACACACATGGCAATTATTATACATCTAGGATAGATACATTCACATGTGGTCAACCTATAGGGTTAGGTTAATGGCTTGAGATCTTAGATTGCCTCTTTATAGTGCATCATTTAGAGAGGTTAGTCACATGCATCAACGGGTAGCATGGCTAGGCCATAGGATAATCATGATGGATTGCAACCTTAGATATTTATATATAATATTTTGTACTTGTATTTTATCAAACTCATGATTTATATTGATATGGACATTTAATTGATCTATAATTTATTATATTTGTGTGTGGATAGATGTATAAATATATTTCCTTTCTAACACATGTATTTTTCTTTTATTTTATATGCTATGGAAAATATGTGATGTATGTTTTCTATTCTAGTATTATATGATACACATGCATGGTTCTAAAGTAAAGGCTAAAAATATTTGGAAAAATATAAATAATAAGAATAAATGTATTACACACTATATCATGATGGAAAATGTGTAAAAAGATAAACAAGTATAATAAACAATAATGGTAAAGTAAATGGTAATAATTTTTTTTCAAACCATGTGAAATATTTGAATAAATTAATAAAAAATCATAATCATACTATATCATGTTGGGAAGTATAATTTTTTTTGATAAAATTGAAGACATATGAAAACCAATGGTATAAAAACAAATAATAGTCAATCAATCATACTAAATCAAGCTAAGAAGTATGAAAATAAAAACAAAATATAATTATAATCAAATTAATCATCTAAATCAAGTTGGAAAGTGTGAAAATTTTAAAAAAATAGTTGTAAACATAAACACAATTAGAAAATAATAAGCTAAAAGTGAAGTGTTTATGAAGTAATCATAAAACATACTAAATCAAGATGGGAAGTATGTCAATGACATGTAAATCATAATCTAACACAAATTATCTCAAATTTAAAGTATGTAATTTTATTATGACTTGGTTATAGTATGAAATGGGTATTATAATATTTTGTGAGGAGGGCCTAGTCTTATCCATGGTCTTATACTACAACTCAAAAAGGGAACACCAATGAGGTGGAAACAACTATGGAAATATTTTAAAAGATGTTTTTAATGTGGTAATTTATGAGGAGAACCTAGTCCTATTCATGGTCTCACATTGAAACTCATAAGGGGAACACTAATGAGGTTAATGGTGATAATGGTAAAAATAAGGAAGTGCTTTATTATGGTAATTTGTGAAGAGAGCCTAGTCCTATCCATGGTCTTACACTACAACTCACAAAAGGAAGCCCTAGGGGGAATGATTAATTAAAAAAATAATATTTCTCAAGGGGAAATATTAGGATTATTGTAATAAAAAAGGGAATGTAAAAATCATAACATAGACGTCTATGAAGATCTTAGGAAACATGAGGCATACTAGGTAAAAAGCAAAGATACTAAGAGTCTAGTGACCATCAAAATACAAAGGATACATGTTTATAATAAACACAAAGTTGTATAGGAAAATAGGTGAGATAAAATCATGAAGGCTATATGAATAATAAAATTAAAATGGACCTACCTTCCCACAACATGTTCCCTATTCTTCAAGACCTCTTACAAAGCCATCAATCTACCATGAAGATTGTGTACTTGTGTGAGAAATTAGGTAGCCCGTATAGATTTTTTTTAATTCTCCTATCCCAATCTATTGACCTACCACACCTCAATGGACATTGGCTCTATCATGAGTCTAAATATGGTTTTTGAGATTTGATTAAAAATATGAGATGTGTTATGAATCACATCTTTTAGTGTGATTAGATTTTTGAATTTGTATGTTACTTTTTGAATCATTACATTTTGTTTCAATGATTTAGATTTTAAATTTTTTATGGATTTTATGATTCCTCCTCCATATAGATTTGAAATAACCAACATTAGTGATATAAAATATACACACAAATGATCTTTAGACTTTTGTTTAAATAAGACTAAGCAACCAAGATATGACTGACTAAACACTTAGGCTTACTTATGAACCAATATGTAATCTCAAGTTTCAACCGTATGTATGATTAGTATGTGAAAAAAGGAAATAAGGGAAAAAAAGAGATCCAAAATAGATTGGTATAAGGTAGTATTATAATGATAAGTCTTGTTTTATAATTGATCATATGGTAGATATATAATACTAAGGGAATCAAGGTTGTATAACCAAGTAACAATAATAATTATTTGATTTTTTGAGTGAGATAAGTTAACAAACAATCATTGTAAAATAAAAAATCCATAAAAAAGTGAAATTGTAATTATAAGTATGCATTCATTAAGATAATGATAATAAGCCATAAGAAAAGATTAAAGTAAATGAATCTATATAAAACACATGAAGCATAATATAATGATCTATGCAAAATAGATAAGTGAAATCAAAGTTTAACACATAGTCAAGTGTATAAGAGATATAAAAATGGATCATAAATCCAATAAAAATAATAACATAGAATAATGTGAAATAACACCATGCCATGTTAAATAATAATGATATATTTGACCAGACCATAAATATTATCCATAACATCCAAAACATCTCTATGAAGTTGAATTCTGATGGTAGTTAGAGTCTCATCAATCTTTATGGAAAGTTATGAAAAGACTTCCTTCCATATCATCTCAACTAAAAATATAGGTGTAACTAACACATATTAATGCTTAAATGGTATCTCATGCATAAGATAATCAAGGTGAGGAATGGATGTCTTGTTGGGAATAGTATATGTGGTACTAGAAGGAGGTTCAACCTACATAGAAGGAGGAAACTTCTTACATATGTGACTTATAAAAAGAGGAATGATTGGTTCATGTGTTGACTATGGGAAGTCATGAAGATGATACTAGAGAGCTTGTTAGTGATTGATATGATGTGTACCACACTAGTGACAAAGAGAGTATGCTTCCCTATATCTAGGGATATACTATGGTAATAGATTAGGAGAAGGTATGACCTTATCTTTGGGATGAGTAGTGGTTGGGTGTAATGTGTAGATATATTGCCTAAGTTTTTGGTAATAAGTGGAAGAGTGTTTATCTATCTTGTGAAAGCAACAAATAAATTTATTGTTAGAATTTGGGGAACTACTATCTGAAGGGGTGGAAGGAGAAGCCTAGGGTGATTGATATAACTGACAATATTTGGTCTAATGACCAATAAATTTATGGATATCATAATAAGTCTGATCTACCCATTAGGTGGACATAGAATTAAGCTATGGTAAAGGAAGAAGTCCATCATTGAGAAAATGTGGGTCTAGAACAAAAAATGGACTAGGCTCATCTGAAGGCGAGGCTAGCCATGTAGTAGGTTTAAGCAAAGTGGTTAACATCTTCAGAAGAAGTAGACTATAAGGGTTATGGTATCTATAAATATGATAAGGCCTTGTCATGTCATGATCCATGAACATAATCCTAAGGGTATATGCCATGATTGGAGGCATACCATGTGATTCTTCCATCTCTACCTTGTGATAATTAGTAAAAAGACTAATATTAGGTGCTATAAAGTAAGGAATGCTAAAATATAAATGAAAACACTAAAATAAAAAATATCAATAGAGAAGAACTTTAACATTTATAGCTTGGAAAAATACAACTAAAAATGAATTGTTTAAAGTATATCCATCATCATATCTAGGTGTATATAAGTCAATGGTACATTTAAGAATGATTTTGTCTTTAGAAGATGCATGATGGATAGATTACTTAATTTTGGTTAAGATAATAGGTATGTCATTAAAAGATGTTTGATATGATCAAGGTTGTAAAGGAACAAGTTGGGAGATGATGTGAGGGGAAAGATATAAGTTTTTGATCTTGAGGCTTATCTCATATGGCTCATCATCATCTAAGTCTAAAAGGTTAGTTAGAATGTTCCCAATTAATTTAAGGTGACCATTATAACCTTGAGTTGAATTAACTAGATATTTGAAGCATTGGGATTCCCAAAATAAGATACTAGGCAAAGGTTCAAGGGTAGGAATTTTAAAGACACCACATTCTTGTAATTATTGAAAATTTCAAGGGTTCATGTCTCCTTGAATCTTGTTAATTTCTCCATTATGAGGGAATTTTACTCATTGGAATGCAAATGATGTAACTATTCTCATACGATGAGTCCAAGGTTAATTGAGTAAGATGTTGTAAGAAAGTGGAAAGTAAAATATCATAACTTTCACATGGATAGTAATAGGAGGAATAGTAATGGGAATACAAAAATAACCTAGAGGAGGTATTTGACTTATACTATATCCTTGACATGTACTACATGAGGATTTGAGGTTACATTTAGAATATCCAAGTGTGTTAATGAAGTCAAGGGAGGCAACATAAGTACTTGAACCTTTGTTAATTAAGGAACATTTAGCTTTTATATCACCAATTTGTATGTTAGTGAATTGAGGAGGATCATTTGCATGAAGCAGTATCTCATTAGAAATCATGGAAGTAATAGGGAACTTAAGAGAAAGAGAAGTGTCCATAGTTTCATAAACATGTATGGACATCTCTTCACATTGTTAAAGTATACTATATTTGGATCTAAAGAAGGTAGCTTCACCTCTTATAGGAGGAGGATGAGGGATGTTCATTTCAAACAATAACTAAATTAGATAGTTTCAATGATGGGGAGAAGTTCACATTAATTATAAGAAAGGTATTTGATATGGGAGATGAGAAAGTTCTATAATGGGATCCCATTCATCATAACCCATGAGAGGATTTTTAGATATAGGTGCATAGTGTTGCAAGAGCTCCTAAGAAGGAGGGTTAGAGGTATAACTTAATTTATGTTGATAGGGTGTAGTTGGTTTAGGTTGATTAAAAATGAATTGAATTAATTTAAGTTGTGTGGTGGTTGGATGAAGTATTTCTTATGATTGGGTATAAAAAATACTATTGGAAGTTTCGGGTATGTTTTGTTATTGTGTGGATGTTGGGGGAAGATTAGAAATGGTATGAGATGTATACTAAATTTATGATGTTGGAAGTGATGCTTGAATGGTTTCAAGTTCCTCTTACCCTAATTACATTATATGGGATGGATAAGTTTCCTAAATGATGTAGAATGATTAAGAGGTGTGATGTGTAGGTGTTGGATTTGAGTCAATAAAAGAAACTACTCTTTTTATGTCTGTCATATTAACCACATTTTCATCATTGGTAGTGAGGTTTATAAGACTTTTAAATTTGTTTTTAGTAGGGTTTTCAATGATATTTTTTTGTTTACTAAGAAGATATTTGTAGATATCAAGATGAGCATTATCTTGGTTTAAAGTTTGGTTTTTACTTTACATTTCATGAGTTTTAAAAGCTATATCATATTCTTGTTGACACTTTTTAATAAGTGTTTCATGATCAAATTTTTACCAAGAAGAAAATCCATGACAAGATTGCATAATTGTCTACAAGTCTCATGAGAATGTCCCCAACTTGCATGAAACCCACATAATTTGTTTGAATCATACCATGATTTCATAGGACAAGTGGGATTAATATCTCCTAGTAGAGGTCTTGGAAGACATTTTTTAAGTTTTGATAGGGATAGTGATTTACACAAATTAATGTGGTTGGGTTGAGAAAATTTGGGAGTAGGAGTGTTGTCTATAGGGGGAGCATGCACCATATTATTTTTTGGAGTAATTACTTGGATGGTTTGAATAGTGTCATAGGTGTCAGTATCACCATCATTAGTTGCATGATGGTTTTTGATTTTGATGAAAATATGAGTGCTTGTTTTAGGTTGAGGTGGTTTAAATTATCGCATGAGGAAGTCTGAGCATTTGGCCTAGTCAAGATCTTCTTCCAAGGATTTTGGAGAAAGGATCCTAACCTAGTATTATAATTTGGGTTATAGATCATTAGTGAATATGTGAAAGAGGTTGACATCTACCATATTATGCTCACATTTTTTAGACAAAAAATTCCATCATTTGATGAAGGCTTGTGCCATTTCAATTTCAAATTGTTTAAAATTTTTAAAGTGGTCTAAGTTACTCTCAGGAAGATCACTAGTTTGGAATTCTTGGATTAATGAGTTGATAAAGTATTCAAGGTTAGTAATAGAGTGGGTTTTTAATTTATTGTACCAATCCAAATAATCTCTTGAGAGTGTTTTATCTAATATCTTGGTAGTGGTGAAGGTGTTAAGTTTAACCCAATCTTTATAAAGGTTACCAAATGTTTTTAAATGCAAAGTGGGATTGGTGGTTCTATTATAGGTGATGGTGGGTGTGATACCTCCTATGTAAATGTTAGAAATTTGAGGTACCAGAGGTTTATTTTGTATATTTTTAATAGTTTTGTTGATGAGTGGTGGTTATGGGATAATTTTGCCATGGGAATACCGAAGGGGAGGTGGGCAGGGGCATTAGGATTTTTCTCTATCCATGAAACTTGTTGAGGTTGGTTTTGGAGATGAATGAGATGAATTTTCATTTACATCATCTAATTTTCATTATTAGTTTGAAAGTTATGCATTTTATTAAGTGTTTATAATAGGATTTGGTTAGTTTGAGAAACATTTTGACTAGTGGATATAACATGTGATGCATTAGTGTTAGTATTAAAAGCTTGAGTTACACTATGAGTGTGGGATAAATTAGTATCATGCACCACACTAGTGGATTGAGTAACATTGGTGGAAGAATAAGAACTAGTGGCATGAGAAGAGTTGGTATCAAAAGATGCACTGGTATCATGGTTAAGGGGATGGGTATTTTGAAGAGGCCCACTAGAAGTTAATCCTACCATGTTGGTAGAAATACTTGGCATGGAGGTTAAAGAAGACATAAATGATGATGTCATGGTGTGTGAAGGATACATCATAAAAGGAAAGTTTTGAGATTCAAAGAAATTGGTTCCCACAAATCCATGAGAAAAGGTATGGGAGGGTGAATGGGGTTATCCTATATGAGGACCCATCATGAGATTATAAATGGTTATAGGATATTTTCCTCTATGTTGAGGGAATTTATAGTTGAAAAAGATCATTTCAGTTGTCTATTATAAATCACACTCATATTTTAGTGAGAATAAAGGGCTATGTACCGAGGATGAATGGGGAGGAGTCCCATAGTTGATAGTGTGAGTGATGACATGGACATTACTTTCATCCATGGTGGGTGCCATAAGATGTGTCATAAGGAACCTATTAGGTTGGTAAAAATCATCATGTTTGTTTGATTTAATTTTGTACTATAAATAAATAGGAAATTTATGATGAAGGAAATAGGTTTAAAAATTTGATGGAAAGAAGGATCAATTGGTAAGATACAAAGTTGAACCAATTTATAATGTTCTGTAAGATAGTAAATAGAATAGGCTATAAAAGACATAGTAATATAGGTTAAATGTGTACTATAAATGGAAAAATTGAATAGAATAAAAAGATACACAATCAGATAGGTCAACTATACATTAAATATAATATATAACCAATAACCTATAAGAGATTATAGCAACAAGGGCAACTGTGTTCTAAAGATAGGTAAATTTTTTGCAAGATAATAACTAAGTAAATTCAATTAAACACACAAGTAATTAGATAAATGTGTTTGATCTAATTAAAGAACTTAGCACAAACCTTTTACCAATGCTAGCTAGTACAAGTTTTGAAATATAAAATATAATGATAAAAAAGCAAGTATAAAAATTAGAATGTAAATGCTAAACTAAGCGGTCATTCCTAATTATTGTTACTTTATAATAAATTTTGAAATTAATGTGATAGGGAGTTAGATGTAATAAGGAACTAGAAAAGTAATCTATAAATAGTTTCATGTAGTTTAGCATGAAAAGGATCTATATTGGTGATGGTATTGGCTTGGTATTAGGGCCTACCCCCTTACTTCATAAACCCAATATGATAAGGGTGTTGAATGATTTGCCAATATATACCATCAACCATGTATTTATACTTGGCTAGAAAACCAAGTCACCTTCTCCCTTGGTGATAAAATCTAAGTAGGTATACCTTGGGAAGAAACAATTTAATGTTTTTTGGTGTTAAGTGATTTGAAAGTGTGTGCAAAAGAGAAAAATACTGTGACTAAATAGGTAAATTAGAAACCTCCTATTTAGTCTATTTTTGTTACTCTAAGCAATAAAGATGTAGAAATGAAAAATGTACTAATTAATAGTAAGATAGGTTAATTCATTTATTTTTGAAGAGCATAGAGTTAGTTCAAGTGACACTATATGCAAACATTACAAAATAGAGTCAACAAGGTCACTTCTATTTGTGGAAGCAAGATCCAAAAAAACATAGTCAAATAGGTCGACTGTCTTCTAGAGAGAAAGAAAGCTACATAGCTATGTTGAGTTAGTCAACCCCATTGATTTTAGGGTAAAATTTTATAGACTATAAATTATGAAAAGTAGGACTATAAATGAAAAATAGAAATGACTAAGAAGGTAAGAATGAACTTTGATAATTTTGAAGATGCTTGATTTGTGAATTTTATGTTGTGTTACTCAAATGCTGATTTTTATATTTTGCTAATCGAGTCAACTAGGTCTATGAAATCTATAAAACCTATATGCTAAAAATAAGCTATGAATAGAGTTGACTGGGTTAAAACAAAATATAAACCTATGGTTGAAAATTAGAACTATGTCGAGCTTATCAATCCAGTTACCTATTGTTAGAAAAGACCTACATAGAGAAAACATAGTCAATTTGGAGTGACTGTGTGTTAAACTTATGCACATAATGTTAAACTATATCAATAGGTTCAAAATATAAATATAGAAATAAATATATATAAGATGATAATAAATAAATGTGTGAAATAAAACCTATAAGGGTTAGATTCACATCAGGTTCAATAAAATTTCTACAAGGGAAAGTGAAATTGATCTACAAATCAATCCTAACTTGGAGAAGATAAATCACACTTACGCCTCTACTTGTTGGTATATTGAGACAATCAGGGTCAAGACCAAGATAGATCCATTAGAACTAAATAAGGGGTCACTTACCACAATAATATCACTAGAGAGGGTTCCAAATCCTCTAGACAAACAACACCATGTAATAACCCTAACTAGGTCCTATGTTTTATATATTCATAAATTACATACTAAGTAAATTAAAATCTAACCTAGTGCTCACCAAATCTTGTGGTATAAATGGGGGTAATAAACATAAAAGTAAACATGTATAGAAGATCTCTACTTAAGACAATGTAGTTAAAATAATAAGGAATGGAGAGAAAAAGAGAAGCATATAAGCTAACAAATGCAAATCTATTTAATTTAACAAGGAGAAGTAAGAGTTTGGAATACTTACCTTTGAAGATGAACCCATTGAGCCTCAATCTCTTCCTTGGCCAAGGTGATTAACAAGAGGTTGTTGTAGTATGTAAGGATAACAAGGATAAATTAACTTTGGGCTATAAAACTTATCTATGCATCTAAAATACTTCTTCACAAGATAAGATTCATATCTCCAAGTATATTATTAAAACCCTAAGTAATGATCCTCAAGTAGAATGGTGGATAATCAGATGCACAATATATGATGTTATTCTTCTTATCTCTTTATAAATTGTGAAAAGTGTTGTTCCCAAAATTTGTCACTCTTTTTTGGGACAACACATGAACTATTTTGGTCCTATAGGCCAAAATTGTTTCTTCCCTTCTCAAAAATTGTTCTGAGCATTCAAATTCTTCATTTTTCAAGATTTTTTAGTTAAGGGATTAGTAGGTTCAACAAGTTCAATGGCTTTAGCATGTGAGTTCTCTTTAAGGAACAAGTTCCCAACACTTAGGCATTTTCCAGCTTGGTTCAATGCTAAGGTTCAACCAAAAAGTTCATCGGCAAGCTTCAAATAGAAGATTGAACCATTAAACCTTGAACCAAAATGGTTCATCGGGTTCAAAGGTTTAATGGGTTTAATGGCATCGGCAAGATTAATGAGTTAAGCACTTCAGCAAGAGTTTAAAGTTCAACTGCTTCAGTAAGTTCAATAGCTTCAAAAGACTTAGCTAAATAAAGGAAGATTGAACCATTGAACCATTGAACCTTGAACCAATAAAGGTTTAAAGGTTTAATGCATTTGGTTTAATGCACATGGTTCAATGCAGTTGGTTCAAGTGGTTAATTGAATAAGAGGAACAAAGGAATAAAATGTTAAAACATTAAACCAAAGTTGGTTCAATTGGTCAGTTCAATAAAATGGTTCAAAGGATTCCCTCAAAAAACCAAGGCCAATTGCCCTTGCAGAGGGTAGTGAACCAAGGCCAAGTGCCCTTGCAGAGGGCAGTGAGCAAAAGTGGACAAAGATGGAATTCCTTCAGAAAAATGAACAAGGAAAAAGACAAAGTGAATTCTTTCAGACAAAAAGTCCTAAGGAATTCCTTCAGACTTAGTCTGAAGGAATTCACTCAAAATAAAAAAATCCCAATGGAAAGAGATTAAAGTAAGTGGGAATATTTCCTTCAGATAAAATGTTTGAAGGAATTCCTTCAGATAAATTGTCTTAAGGAATTAGAGCCTGAAGACTACCTGAAGGCCACCTGAAGAACCCTGAAGGGTAGGTACCCTTGCAGGGGGCTCTCTTTGACCAAAAATGGACCTTCTCAAGGCCTGAAGGGACACCTTACCTTTGGGAAGTTCTAAAGGCATTAAGGCTTGATTCTAAGGACTCATTTCTATGAACTCTATAGGCTCATTTCTATGGACTCTATAGGCTCATTTATATGGACTCTGTAGGATGATTTCTAAGGAATCCATAGGATGATTTCTAAGGGCCTAATTTCTATGGACTATGTAGGCTTGATTCTATAGATTCATTTCTATGGACTCTGTAAGCCCAATTTCTATGGACTCTGTAGGCTTAAAACTACAAACTCTGTAGGCTAGTTTCTATAGACTCATTTCTATGGATTTTTTAGGTTGATTTCTTGATTTTATAGACTTGTTTATATAAACTCTGTAGACATATTTCTACAGACTCTTTCAAAGCTCAAGAGACTTAGAGAAAACAAAGGATTCTAAGGAAGAAGATGAATCATTGAACCTTGAACCAAAATGGTTCAAAGGTTCATCAAGTTTAATAGTTCAAAGAAAGCTTTGAGCAAATAAAAGAAGGTAAGATTCTAGAGAATAGATCAAGGAGAAGGTTCAGGCGAATGAACCACAAAAGTGATAGAACCAAGGAATCACAAAGACCACCTAAACCATTAAAATAGTGAACCTTTGACATCCCTATGGATGTCAAATTCAAGCTAATGAAATATACATTAATTTTCAAATGTGGCACAAAACATAAAAATAAACTCAGTGACCAGCTGAGGAAGGAGCTGAAAGAGCCAATAGAAAGGGAAAAGATAGCCCAAGAGCTTAAATCACAATAGGAAAGAGGGAAAGACCAAAAATATTTGTAGGAGTTATTCTAGTAGGTGGAACTATCCACCAAGTAGATATTTGAGCTTACAAACATTAAAAGTGTGGCCTATTTATCTCGCTTGGAGTAAAGGCTAAGTGGACAAATGCATAGACATCAGGAAAAGGACCAGACAACCCATGTTAAGGAGATGACATTTGAGATAAATCAACATGCCATAGTTAAGGTAGCTGCCCTATTTTAGCATGGCCCTCTTTAACTAAACTGAAAATGCATTCAAAGCATTGAATGTAGCATGGGCCGTTCCATGAAACAAAGTGCCAAGCCTTTCTTGGCTACTATATATTGTATTCTCTTACTTTATGCAAGGGACTTTTCCATTATAGAAGTGAAGCTCTGCCAAAATTGAGAGGTGATTACTTAGACTTTGAGCTTAGATTGTTAATCATATTTCTTTTTTTGAATGAGAAAGCAAGTTACTTTTAGACTTTATGCTGTTATAGCTTATGTCATTTAGGGTATTGTTCTTATGTCTATTTCTTAAATGTGTTCTTGTCCATTTTAATGAAATAAGTAGAACTAGTGGAAGTAATCAAGAAGGTGTCCTTAATCCAACTGTGGAAAGACTTTGTGCCCCCATAATTGTCTTTAGTGTGTTTTTCTATTTTCTATTTCTATGTAATGGACCTTGCGATGACTTTATGCCCTCATTGTCCTTCGTATTTCACTCTTTAGGTAGCTGAGGTGTAGACTTTATGCTACACTTCATCCTACTAGTTACTATGCCCTGTTATCTATTAATTGTCACTACCTGAAAGAACTCCTGCTGTTTCCTATAGGATCACTTCTGAAAGAAGAGAAGTGTCTTCAGTGTTTTCACCAAGATTTTCTCCTTTGCTTGTGAACATCATCTCTGAAAAAAGAGAGATGGATGGTGTAATCATACCACTGAGTGTTATTTTATACATATATATAGTATATAGGTCCTAATATTTAATAGGGAACCTCCCCTTGATGAGAGGAGATATTTGTCCCCTTTTGATGTCGTAAACTTGCACATTTGGCTGACCAATCTCCCTTGCTGTGGTTGATACAACCTATTTTGCTCATCAATTAGCTGACTGATAAAATATTCACCCAACAAAAAGGATATGTATATATAGTTGGATGTAACCCTAAACTATTTTTAAAGTTTAGCTAACAGTGTTAGCCTAATCAACCCTATATTGATAATTGATAGACTCAAGTTAGGTCCCATTCTAGGTCCACCAAGGCTAACCTAAAACTGTAACATGCTAAGTTTTTTTGAGTACAGGGTTGGCCTAGGCTAACATTGTTAGGTAAATGTCAAAAATATGTTTTGTCTTAGGTAGGGGTTGTTTAAGGTGGTGAATTAATTGGAAGAGTGTGTAAGGGAGGTGTCAAATCTTAGGGAATTTATATGATAGGTTTGTGTTGGTTTGAAGTGGTGGTATAGGGGACAATAATCTTGTGAAGAAACAATAGTATGTTCACCCCTTTATTAGTACACCCTTTAAGGCATATACTTAGAGAGATTTAGACTCGATGGGTTCATGTAAGCAATAAATAATCAATAATTGATATAGTTTGAAAATATTATGTGTATACAAGAGGAACTAGCCATATGAGGTGTTGCCATTATTGAAGGTTGTTGAGTTAAAATGGATTATTATACAAGTTAATTTTCCCCCAAGTAGGTATAACAGATTTGTTATTTGAGGGAGTAGAATATTGACCATTATTTGATTTATTATTTATTTCCATTATGGATTTCAATATTTGTGCATGATCATGGGGTTATTCCCAAAGTTTGTATTTACAAATCTATAAAATCTCATCCTTATTGACAATAAGATTTTTATTATTAAGTGGGGGGAGAGTGTCTTGATTCCCATCTTGTGTATTATTTTTATCTTGAGTATGTTTTGAATCAGTAGTTGTAGATTCACTTTGTTATTATTTATTTTTTGATATATAACATTGCTTGCCATGAATTGACTAGGTGAAGATACATATACATGATTGAAACTAGTGTGCCCTAGAGGCTTTTATCTTGTAATATAATTTTCCAATGTTGTAATATTTTAATTTAATAATTGATTCTAATTTTGTAATTTTGAATTGAACCTACTCATACTAATAATTTTATCCCTTAGAGTATCACAAACACAAACCCTAGTTACTTATGATTGAACATGTAGGCACACGCCCTGTAGAGAAGAGGTGGAGGTGTGGATAGGCTGAGTATGAGAATTAGTAAAAATAGTATAGTTTAATTTATCTAATGGAAGAGTGATAATAGGGACATGGTTAGAGGGAAAGTAGATATCACCTTCATGGAGATGAGGGGGACAAGTATTTTTTTTCTTATGAGTAAGATATGGCATTAAAACTTGACATCTATGTATGTAAATATTTGTTTATTAATTAAATTACACAAGATAAAAATAACATGATAGAGATATAATGAAATATGACATAAATTTTAACTGATATAAAGCATCAAGTACATATGTGTTTATTTCATATTTAAATTCATTCCAAATGAAAGGAGACAAGCATGCAAAGGAAGCTTAGAAAGTTTGTATTAAAAAGTGATAAACTTCATCCATCATTATTATCATGATTTTATGAAATACAAATCATAAAATATAGATATATGCGATCTAAATGTGGGTCCTAAAAGGCTAGACAAATAAACCCTAGGGTTATCTAGGGTTAGCATTTTTGCACTATTCAAAGTAAGTTGGGTTCATTAAATGATTTAAATTATAAGAGTTTAAGACCTAGGTTGTTAAAGTGACTGAGTATCATAAATAAAGGTATAAAATATATAATAAATACAACCACTAATTTATAATAGAATTGACCTAGTTTTGACCTTTCTGAAAAAATCAATAAATGATACAAATAAGTAATTAATTGGAAATAGATTGAGACAGAAGATATGGAGGTTTAAAATTAGCACAAGATTTGATCTGAGTGTCACAAACATGATCCAAGTGTCAAAACCATTCTTGGATAGTAGTTCCATAACTAAATAATAGTGCTAATGATGTTAATGTCTTTATTTTGGTGCTAGTGTTCTTTGTGTAAAGATGTTATGTAATTTTAGGTGTACCTATGTTTGAGTCTACCAAGCCTATTCTTATGCACATAAATTTTAGATCCTTGTTGATGACATGTTTTGAGAAATTTTTACATGCAAACCCTAGTCCTCCATGTTGTTAGGGTATCTGATTGACACAAGTAGTAAAGTGTGATATTAGTGGGCTAAGTTGGACATACTTAACACCCTACTATGATGAGAGTTTCATACATACCAATACTTAGATGAAGGATCAAGACCAATGTAGTTATCCCCACCTAAGTCTTAGTGCAAGTGCAAGTGAAGTTAGTATGAATATTGATTTGAGTGTTTTGAGTGTGTTTGAGATTGTAAATATGAGTAATATAATATTTTTAATGTTATAGATGGCTATATGTAGAAGTAGGGAATAATAGGGATTGATAACCTTGATTTTTCACAACTTTTTCTGAGTTAATTTGTGTCATTGCATCTTATTTTCATCTAATGAATAATGGGATAAAATTCATGTATATATAATATTCTAGTTTTTGTGGAGGTCTTAAAAGAGGTATAGGATGACCCTAGGTGGTTGTTGATTTGAAAAGATATCTATTGGTGAAAAAGGTGGAAGAATGATAATATCACCCAAATTGGGACACTAGCACCACTAGTGCTATTGTCTAAATTATGGCACTAGTGTCAAGGTGGTAAAACCTAAGACACTAAGGGCTAGGATGATAAAGTAAGGGTCTAGTATTATTTTAGAGATGTTAAGTGATAACTGTGGCCCACATAAAAGCTAGATAAGTATCTAAATAGGACCTAAGATAGGTATATGTCTAAACTAGGTATGGGTGGTCTCAAGTAACACTCTTAGAAATCAAGTGTCCTTTGTATATGATTACATCCCCCCCTTTATTATATAAATGCATCAAAGTGAAATGACTAGGACAAAGTAAAAAAATGTACCTAGACTTACCTAAGTAGTGAAACCCATGAATATGGGTCTTCGTGTGTGAAGAGTGCTCTATTATGTGTCATACAAATGAAACATGCATATATCAATCCTTATTTAAGGGATATAAAAAGTAAGAGACAAAATTGAGTAAAGAGAAAAGAGAGAGGAAAGGATAGAATACACCTCACTGGGTACATGAACCAATGCATAATATTGGTGACATCTTATGTGTGTGCATGTACATAGTGATCAATCAATGAATAAATTGGATTGAGTTGATGGATTGCTCAATTCCTATGTGTGGGTGGCTCAATAACTCAATCAGGTTTTGACTCTATCATTGCCCACCACTACTTGTGGATGATGATATGTGAATAGCTTAGATTGTATTGATGGTGTGTCTAACACTCTCATGTAGGTGACTCAAGAACTCAAGTATACTATGACTCCATCATTGCCTACCCATGTCTAGTGGATGTATCTAAAATTAAAATTATGTGATGTAACTAAAACTATATAAGATGGCTCTATGCCACTCAAAAAATCTAAAAATTAAAATGACTATGGGTCACTCAAGAATGTAAGATAGCTTTGGGACACTCAAAATTCCAACCAATACAAAAAAAGTAAGGCATCAATATGGTGTATAACTTGGAACATAGTGTCTTGTGTATACAATGTAGAGAATGACATGGAGTTTGTCATTCCATCTAATCAATTGGTGCATAAGTGAGCATAAGGAAATAATGTGCCATGCACATGCCCATAAATTTTATATTTGTGTATACATATATTGGATTGAGTTGTAATAATATTATCTAAGTATCTAAAATTGAAATGGAAATGATCATGCCATGTATTATTCCCCTCATCTAAGTAAACAAGTATGAATTTGTGCTAAACTAAGCAAAAATTAGTAATCAATAACTAAAATTATGCAAACTTGGATTGTACCTTATCTACTTTTCTATCCAATTTTGAATTTATTCAAATTAAGGTTGCTAGACATTAGTGCCATATCTAAATAGTAGCACTAGTGGTTTTAGTGCCCTACTTTAGGCACTAATGTCTAACCATATTAATTTTTATGCAACTAAAATTGGTCTCTGTGTGTGACTATTTCCCACTATGTTTTTTTGAAATAAAATTTTGTATTTTGTGACTATGATAAAAACTATACTCTAAGTGCATTTAGATAACTTGATATTTGTGACAAACCTCTATGAATGCCCCTTATTTTTAGGGGATTTGTTGAACCTATGCAAAAATAATCCTCAAAATAAAAAGCTCTACAAGATGTGTGTTATCTATTATATGATATTTACATAATAAACCAATATAATGTGCATACATAGAAATAAAATGTAATATAGTCTGAGCATAAGTTTGTAATGTTTTATATTTGAGTAACTATGTAAGGGGATGGAGCATAGTGTCCATCAAGGAACCCATGTAGGAAGGGGAAATACATGAGGTCCATCATGGTATATAAAACTAGAGTGTGCAAAAATTAAGAGACAAGTGTTGTGGACATTATGCATACATAAAATCATACATACAATACACACGATGTACACAAGGTAGGCCAAAGGGCCACATAAGGGACATGGGCACATCTCACTAAATTTAAAAAGTCAAGACATACAAGGACATGGTAAAATGTCCACATACACAAAATAAATGAGTTGGATTAGATCCTCATGGAAGGACATGTTTAAATGTCTGCATGAATAATCAAGTTGGCATACACAAGGGCATGGGTACATGTCCAAAGCATACATATAATGAAATGAAATGGTGTGGAGTCATAAAATAACAAAGTATTCAAATTCAATTGAATAGATGTAAAATCATAGAGACATGCTCAAGTCTAAACTAAGAAATATATAAATGAACATATACATGAACATGTGGTATACATCTATATAAGAGAAAATATATACATAAGCTAAGTCTAAAGTAGTAGTAGTCGATAATGAATTTGAGTAGTGTAAGATGATTAATATCAAGATATAATAGTGATAGATATATGATGTAGAGTATAGAATGATGTAACTTGGAAATCAAAACTTTTTGAAAGAACTAACATTAAGAGGGGGGCTGAGTTAGTGTCTTAAAACAATATTTTCTTTCCACTTAACATTCATTAACCTTTCAAACCAATATACTGATCAAGTAATGCATAGAGAAGTAATCACATAAACAAGAAGTAAGATATCAACACATGAACACAAGATATATGTGGTAAAACATCATGGGGGAGAAAAAAAAATTAACCTTACAAATGGACTACAGTCTTATAATGACAAGATCCAAATTTAGCGAAGCACTAACTACATAAAGAATAACAACACCTACCCAATCAAGCACCTACTCAACTAGTATTTATTAGGCACCAACATGTAAGGAGGAACCAACACCATAAATGAATCATCACCAAATTATCCACTTAAAGCTATTTTTTTCAACTACCAATCTTGCAAGTCAGCTCTCACTCCTTGAAAAAGCACCAACTCAACCAAGACCAACTTGATCACCTCAAGACACCTTGTTGCTTAACCAACACATGGTAACCTCTTATTTAGATATATATATTATCTATCTAAATTATAATCAATTTCATACATAAATAACACATCTATAATGAAAATGTAATAGTATCTCAAAATAAAATCAACTCATTCATCTCTTCTTAACCTTCTATCCCTCTCAAAACAACCCCTTAGGCCTCTTTACTCAACTAGTCCTCTCCTTGACAGATTTAGGTCATATGACCTTTATCATCATACTAATAACTATTGGATATTAATTAATTATTATAAAATCCTATTTTATGGTCTAAATGACCTCCTTATACTCCTCAAAGTGATCTTTTAATCATTTGCACTCACACTCCTCTTACTAGTCCAAATAGGCCTTCTTCTTATACTTGTCATTAGTTTACTCACTCTATCTATTAGCCAAATCACTAATACATAAAGGTCAAAAAAAAAAAAAATTATTATTACATGTTAAACATAATAATAATTCAAATTAGTATCACCATTAGGTCATCCAAACTCACTTATACCACCTTGTCTTCTTAGGCCTAGTAAAGACCTAATTGCAATTAGGTCTATCCTTTCCATGGAACAAATTGAACCTCTATGGCATTAATGGCCCTCACCAAGGAAATAAAACATTTCAAAAAATTATTTGGAAATATAAAATAATGTCCTCCATTCTCAATAATTCACAACTCCTTCTCTCACACCTTGAAAGCACCATTAGGCCTTATAGACATATTAGGCATAATTACCCCAAAAATAGTGTCTGCAAAGATAAAGATCATATAAATTATAGACACACATTATAGGAAAAAAAATAATGTGTATGGAAACCTAATGAAATTATGGTAATAAAAAAACTCATTATACTCCATCATTCATTCTCTAAAGACTTAGAAATACCTATACAAAAGGCTCACTATGAACTGTTAATTTGATCAGAACCTAGTCATTAGCAATTTGATCTCAAGAAATAGTTTAGGAAATTTTAAACAATACATATGTATGAATAATATAAAATTTAATATTTATAACATAATAAAATTATTTTTATACTTATATATTAGTTAAAATGACTCAATAACATAAAATTCACTAACACAAAAAACTACCAAAATTCCCTAAAAACATAGTCCTGATGCATGTTGTTTTTAAATACTGTAAGGACACTCTCAAGACTTATAAATTAAATTTATAGTTCCTATGTGACCTATATATCATATTAAATCATATATATCACAATATATAGTGTAAACTATTGGTCTTGCAGACCTATTTATTGACTTTATCATTCACAATCCTTACACTGTCAGGTAAGCCACTTTGGCTTCCATATTTCAATTTATTGAACTAAATATCAAAATTATATAAAGAATTTATAGGTCATATAAATCCAAAAAAACATACAAATTTGAATTTTATACATCAACTCATGATATAATGTTTTAGATTCATCACTCCATCTTGCATACTTGGAATAATCATTCTGTCTTGAAAACTAGTCATGGTGAACTTGCATTCCAACACCTATGTAGAGACAATAAAGAATTAATAATTATTTAATATTATCCTTATATATTTATATAACATATATAATCACAAATAAACATAGGTATAATGTAAAATATGTGATATATAGACCAATATTTGAACCTTACATGTTTACTATCTCATCTTCACTAGACAAGTCATCTCGTGAATAACATTTTCAATGACATTAAAAAAAATATAACCAATATGAAAATTTTTTATAGGTATTTAAAAAAACCCCATGAAACTGGATCCATTACTACTCCATGAAAACTCATCCCTAATCTCATTCTCACTTCTACCTAGTTTTTCTCATTATCTTCACTATTTGACTTTTTAGCTATGTGTCAAATTTCATGACCATTTTAGCATATTTTAAGTCTATAACCTAAATATAAAATTAAATTATCACAAAATAAAATTCTCACACATCATCCTCCAATAAGTTGTATGCTTTGTCTTAGACAACCCTACCTATTACATCAAAAATTTGAGAAATAAGGGGTTTCTCATAGCTTCCACTCACTCTTATGATAGAAAAATGCCACTTTGAGGTACTTGGGAGAGTTTAATACAAATTAAAATCATCATAATATGTAAACCAAACAATTTTTATCACTTTCAAATAAGATCTTTCATATCAGGTCACTATGAGGGTTTTTATGAGGGTTTTAGACCGATTTCCAGTCTTAATGTTTGTTCATAAAACTTTACCCCTAAAACAAACTCTTAATGCCTAGAAATTTTTTTAAGGAAACTTTTTCATCTCTCCCTAAGATCTCAACATCCCATGAAATAGTCACACATGCCAACAAACATGATAAAATGCTTCTTAAGTCTTCATCTCTTTATTCTACACACACAAGAGACATTCAAACTCATTTTCATGATTTATCCTTAAAATCAAGACCTAAAACAAAACAAAAATACTTGAATCATTATGTAAAACATAAATCCATTCTCACATGAGCTCACAAGCCTCCAAACCTGATCATGATACCTTATTCTACCACTTAGGGTCCTAAGACTATGTCCATGAGAAGACCACTAAAGAAGAACATACCCCTTTGGCTCACTTTGAGATTCATGTGAATAACCCAACATATTTCTCACATGTTTTAAAACTACATTGAATAACTTTGAGCTCATACATATCTATATCTCCACCATCATGCCTCTATAAGCCATATTCATGCTCAAAGACTAGTCCATCACACAAACCTACTAGGCTCCACACCACTTTGAGATCTTTAAAACACCTAATATAGATCACTAATTGCATTTAAAAATCTAAGATAGTATCCAAAACATATCCCATCATTTTATTTTGACCAAATCTCCTTAAACCATATAGGTCACTACCCAAGACTGTAGTAGCCTTCTTGAACACACAAGACATGAATACAATCTCTCTCTTTAAACTCATGAAGTTCATTAGATCTTTACCAAAGATATGAAAATTACATTTCATTAAAAAAATTCATATTCCTTTATTCACTCATTTCACTAAACCTCACTATGTTTCACATGACACTCCATGAGATCAATCAAAACCACACTAACAAGCTCAAATATTCAACCTCATACTAATGACCATATCCACCTTCTTGTGGAATAAAACTTGAACTCAAGATTTCTTTGGCATCAATTATCTTAGGCATGTGTCATCAAAGACAACTATCATCTTACTGATCCTTATTGACATCAATGACAATACACAAATACATGGCATCAATGACAACTTTCAACAAAACCATATATAGGATGCCCCCAAAGGTGAATGTATCAAATGAGGAATTTGTGTATCTATGTATATTACCATATTGGGTATATATTATCAAATTTGGATCTATGTAGTGGATCTGGGTCTTATAAGTGTTTGAAAACACTTGATAAAAACAAGTGAAGTATGTATGCATTATAAAAACTTACTATACTAAGATAACTAACATATGTAGTGCCTGGAAAATATAATAAATGTAAACATGGATAAACATATAGTCTATAATTTATATTTTCTAGGTACATATTTGAATGTTTTTGTGATTTTAACATATTATATTATTTTTGTAATTTTTGGACATAATCCATGTACAAGTAATCATGAAAATGAAACTATATACAAGGATCAAGAGTAAAAGGAACTATGTATAAGTAGATTGGAACATATTAACGTATTAGTTCAATGAGAGACTCACTATCAATGTGGCCTATGTAAAATATAGGAAGGTAATAATGTGTGTTATGTGAAAAGATAACTGAGGCCCCAAAACCTGCTATACTAAGTAATCTATAGTTGGCACTACCTGTGGATTGGTGCTAAGAATCCCTAAAACTAACTAGGGTATCCTAAGAAATTTAGGGGTCTTAGTGACCCAAATGGTAGAAGATAGTGTAGCTGGCATGGGTTCCCTATGTTAAAAACCTTGGGATCTCAATAACACTAGTCTTGGAAGGAAAGGGGTAGAGAGAGGCTCTCTACAATATGTAACATATCCCTGAGGTATGGGTCTCTCTAATAAGTGTCTCTATGAGATAAAATTTATACATGGTAAAAATTTAGTAGTGTACCTCACTTGCATTGGTGGATCAACTAAAATTTGTGGTGTAATGATGGAAATAATGCTCAAGTTGTAACTGATAGCTAAGGTGTAATTAATTATGGGATAGGTAAAAGATACTCATATGAAATACCCTCAATTATAACCACCTAATTATCATGCATATACTTAAGGCATCTATACATGGTAGATGGAATAAATTGTAGCTACTATATCCATGCCTTCTAAATAACATGTCAAATGTGCTTTCACTATGTACTACTAATAATCTAGTGGCCACATGTGTTGGTCAAATATATATTGGAATTATAATCTCCCCAATGGAGCTGTGAAGATGGCCACTAAAACCATAAATAACTATTTTAGTTGAAAAAATGTCCTATTCTAAATAACCCAAATGCTATAAAAGTGTGGTAGTGCACATGTTAATAATTGATCCATTATTAACCATAACACTATGAATAGGATGATAATCAATGTAGTATCTTACAAAGAGTGCATATAAATATGAATCATCATCAATAATATTTTGATCTGAAAAGTGATAAGTGGTCTACTTAATATTGTAATATGATATGCTCTAATGATATTATGTAGGGGTGTGCATCCTCTATAGTAATGTGATAGGATGTTGGTGGTAGATGTGCCTAATACATATAGTGAACACTTGAAGTGCCTCCTATCTCATTAGTTATATGTTTTGGAAACAAATCCAAAAATATTTTCAATACTTTTTCTTCCATTCTTTGAACTTTAGGTGCCTCTATAGGTGTGCCCACATCAATGATGTTGTATCTTATGTTTTAAGTTGATGCTTCTATTTTTAGTATGGCTTGGTGCCCTAGGATAGTCACAAATTACATTGGAATCATAATTATTTGGAAGAAGACTTGTTGTATCAACCTATTATATGGGAGTGAGAGATATGGTATTACATTCCAAGAGCTACTTTAAAACACATGCTGATGATTATGAAATATTTATGAAAAATCTTAGTTGAAGAGATAATAAAATCAAGTGAGGAAGTGGATCTAAAGCTACATTAAATGTGGCCTTTTGATAAAGCTTATTGTTAGAATCCCTTACTTTGTATGGAGGATTAATATAACTCTTAGTAGTTAAATCTAATCAACTTGTGTATTTTAATTTTCCCATAGAGAGAAGCTTGACTTCCCTTTATTTCACTATGTGGAATATATATGTGAATGTTGGAAACTTATTGATCAAGATATCTTCATACAATGCTGATAATAAGCTTTGTTTGAATATGTCTTGGAGTTCTTTATCTGCCATGGGGCTAGTCATCTTTGTCAATATAATTTTATATTTCAAGACATATTATACAATAGACTGATTATATTTTTCTTAAGTTGTGTCACTTGAACATATGAGGTCTTATCACTGATGTTGATTAAAAAGTGTTCTAAAAAAATATCTTTTAATGGATTGAATGTGGTGATGGACTAATTTGGAAGATCATAGGACCACTATAAGCTATAGTCCTCTAGATTATGTGGGAGCAACTTATTAAGGAGCTAATAATTGGACATGTATTCCAAACATGCTTCATGGAAATCTTGTAGATTGTGTTATAGGTCACCCTTACCATGATACAAAGTAATTTTACATGACACAAATTTGGATGTCAAAGGAGTTGCCACTATGTGTTTTGACAAAGGTGTATGCAAAATAACATAAGAATCTAAGGTATATGATGGACTAGTAGCACCCTCCTCAATATCTAACACCTTAGCCTACAAATAATTAATTTCATGCATAAAGGATTATAAATATAAAGAGGAGGAACTAGCCATAGGAGGTGTTTCCATTGATGAAGTTTTTTGAGTTAAAATGGGTTGTTGTACAATCTAAGTTGCCCCAAATGTAGGTATAACAATATTGTTATCTATAGGATTAGAATATTGACCATTATGGGATTTATTATTTATTTCCATTATGGATTTAAAAATATGTGCATGATCATGGGGTTATTCCCAGAGTCTATCTTTGAAACTCTAGAAAATCTTATCTTTATTGACAATAAGATTTTCATTGTTAAGTAGGGGGAGAGTGTCCTAATTCCCATATTGTATATTATTTTGATATTAAGTAATTTTCAAATCACTAGTTATAGATGCACTTTGTTGTGAATTATTTTTTTGATATATAACATTGCTTACCACAAATTGATTAGGTGAAGATGCATATACATGATTGAAACTAGTGTGCCTTGGAGGCTTTTATCTTGTAATCTGATTTTTCAATGTTATAATATTTTCATGTAATAGTTAATTATGATTTTGTAATTTTTAAATGAATTTGATCATATTGATAATTTGATCCCTTAAAGTATCACAAGTGCTAGCCCTAGTTGATTTTGATTAAACATGCATGCACATGCCTAGTAAAGAAGAGATGGAGGCATGGATAGGTTGAGTATGGGCATTAGTAACAATAGTATAATCTTCTTCATCTCATGGAGGAATGAAAACATGGACCTAGTTAGAGGAAAAGTAGCTATCACCCTTATGGAGATGAGGAGGAGAAGGATATTCTTTCCTATGCATAAGAGATGACATTAAAAATTGAAACCTAGTTGTTAGCTTATATAATAGACCATTTTTATATGTAAGGATTTATTGCTTAATTGTATTACACATAAGATAAAAATAACATGCTAGAAATAGAATGAAATATGACATACATTTTAACTAATATAAATCATCATGTACATGTGTGTTTATGTTATCTTTGAATTCATTCCAAACAAAAATAAAAAAGCACGCAAAAGAAGTTAGAAAATTTTGTATTAAAAAGTGATAAACTTCATTCATCATTATTATCATGATTTTATAAAATACAAATCAAAAAATATAAGTATATGAAATTTTCATGTCGGTCCTAAAAGGATAGAAATATAAACTCGAGGGTTATCTAGGGTTAAGGTATTTTCAATATTAAAAGTAAGTTAGGCTCATCAAATCATTTAAATTTTAAGGTTGTATGGAGTTTAAGCCCAAGGTTGTTAAAATGAATAAGTATAGTAAATTAGGATATAAACTATGCAATAAATATATCCACCAATTTGTAATAGAATTGATGTAGTTTTGAACTTTCTAAAAATAACAATAAGCAATGAAAAAAAGTACTTAGATAGAAACTAACTGAGATGGAAGATCTAGAGGCTACAAACTAGGATATAAGCTATTGAGTATTGCAAATAGGATCCATGTGTTAGAACCCTTCATGGATAGTACCACCCTAACTAGATAATAACACCAATGGTGCTAGTGTCCTCTTTTTAGCATTAGTGTCCTATATTTAGAACTATTATAAGTTTTTAGGTGCACTTATGTCTGATTCTACCAATCTTTGTCCTATGCACATGAATTATAGCTCCTTGTCGATGACCTATTTTGATTGATTTTTACATATAAACCATGGAAATCCATGTTCTTAGGGTAGATAATTGGCACAAGTAGAGAAGTGTGATGTTAGTGGGGTAGGATAGACATCTTCAACACCTTGATTTAATGAGAGTTTATTACATACCAATACTTTGAGGAGAGATCAAACCCAATGTAGTTCTCCCTAGCTAAGTGATGGTGAAAGTACAAATGAAGCTAGTATGAATTACAATTTTAGTGATTTGAGTGTCAATGAGATTGGAAATATGAGCTTAGAAATGGTGTAGATGGATATATGTAGAAGTAGGGTAGAATAGGGATTGATAACCTTGATTGTGTACAACTTATTTTGAGTTAATTTATGTCATTTCATCTTATTTCCATCTAATGAATAATGGGCTAAAATTTATGTATATATACTATTCTAGTGGTTATGTAGGTCTTCAAATAAATCTAGGCTAACCCTAGGTGGTTGTTAATTTCAAAATATATCCACTAGTGACAAAAAGTGGGAAAATGATAATAATTCCCAAAATAAGACACTAGCACCATTGGTGTAATTGTCCAAATTATTATTCTAGTGTTTAGGATGCTAAAGCGAGGCTTTGGAACTAATTTAGGGATGTTTAGGTATGCATGTGACCTACATGAAGGCTGACTAAGTGTCTAAATAGACCCTAAGATAGGTATAAGGCTATGATAGGGATGGGTGGTCTCAATTAATACTCTTAGCACTCAAGTGTCATTTTTAGATGATAAAAATATAAAAAAAAACAAGTGTAAAAAATGAGATATCTAATAAGAAAATATAATGTTAATTAAATAGAGATATGAGATTATTGTAAAATCATCTAATGTAAGATAAGTTAAAAATTAAATTAAATAAATGGAAATATATAAATAATGTAAAAACATAAAATGTAAGATAAGTAAAAACTAAAGTCAAATAAGGATGTGAAAAAAAAGAAATCAAAGACTCTAGTTAGTGAAAAATAGAAATCAACACAAGCAAAATGTAGGAAAACATGGCCATCTATAGACATGACAATCATGATAAATATGGTATGGATAGGAAGGAAATGGGTGTTTATTAATAAGGTCTATTTTTATTCCCCAAGGTCTTACAATGTAACTCAAAAACTGAAAATACAATAGGTTCTATGAAGTGAAATCTAAGGGTCAAACCTAAAGCAAATATATATAAAATAGGAATATATCAAATAAAGATGTGATCAAATATAATAAATATAAATAAATGGGGTATTTATAAAGATAATATGGATATATAAGTCACCACACTAATCAAGTGAGAAAAGCTAAGATATTTCAACTTCAAGGACCTAGAGAATCCCACCTAGCAAACACAAGCTCTAATTAAAAAGTGAAGAATAAAGATCATCCCATGAAGGTTATATGCATGAAAATAAAAATTATCCTACCTTACAAAAATGTGTTCCTTTATCCTTAGGACCTGATGATGCCATAAAGTGACTCATTATATCAATAACTAACACCATTTTTTCTTGTATAAATCATGTTTTAAAGTGAACTTAAATGTAGTTTTAAGAACTTATGCTTGCGTTAGAATGAAATATAGGATATATATCTAGTCTTTTTTATATGTCATTGTAGTATACATTATTTTTATTTATAATAATTTATTATAAAATAAATAATAAATATTATATATTTAGGATGAAATAAGTAATCAATATAGATAACGAAGTTTGAAGTTCTCAAATACCAAATCAGGAACAATCTTCATATATCTCTAAAAATTCTTAGTAGCTTTGGAGTCCTATACAGATCATATCAAAAAAATTTCAATTTATTTTTTGATATATAAAAAATTGATTCAAAATCATATAAATCATATAAACACCTTTGTATCAAAAAAAAAAGGTTTTGTGTTTTGTGTTGGTTTATTTATTGTTTTGACATATGAAGGTGTAAGGATTAAATGGATAACTTCTAAAAAATGAGACAAAAATAATCAAGAACCTGATTAAACCTAAATACAATTGATTTTTTTGATTCCTCTCAAAAAAATAAATAAGTTAAATAAAATAATAATCTTGATCTGATTCCTATACAAAAGTTATGAACATTTCAACTTGCTTTAGAATTGCTCAGTTTAGTTTCAAAGTCCATCAGACTGGCTCTAGAGTTACACATAATTGGCTTCAAAGATGGATAAAATTTATTTTGGGATTTATTATACAAAAATAATAATGAAATAATTTTTTGGGACATGATATATATATATATATATATATATATATATATATATATATATATATATATATATATATATAGTAAATAGAAACTTCTAAAAATACATGCCAACAACTACATAGGTTAACAATTATGGAAATATGAAATTAAAAGAGCTTGAGAGATGATGATTACCTATTTTTATAAAGTGTTTCTATAAAATATATTTATAGTATTTATAAAAATATGTATTTCCAAGAAGGTATGATATTTATAATATTTCAACTACTATAAATATCTCAAATATCAATTTGTTGAAATAAATTGAATTGATATTTATTGTAATTGATTGTCTCCAACAAAATTAAAAGTTGTTAGAAAAAAAGACAAAACACCTATATTATTTTAAAAATAGTGAATTTGTGAATCTTTCCATTATTTTATCTTTGAATATTGGATATTTTAATTCTCAAAATGATGTAAAAATTGAATTTTTTATATTGTTATTTGTTAAGTTTTAGCCTAAAATAAGAATCAGTTTCAAAATTGATTTGTTATGTTATTAAGAATAAGAAATAATTTATAAACTTATTTTTTTTATTTTTAAGAATAAAAAACTAGTTCTAAATTAATTTATTAAGTTATTACTCTCAAATAAGAAGTTGAAGAATTTGTACTATACATATAACCTTCTCATCATAGTGAGAGTTAGGAGTTAGGAGTGAGTAAAAAGTTAGAAAGTAGATGATAATGTGGATTGAATATAGTTGTCAATAGATATAAAGATTTTTTTAGATTCTAATTGTTTATAGAATTAATGAATAATTTATTTCATGAAGTTTATACAAATCTAAGTGTTGATCAAATCCTATTATAATTGAGAACAAGTACCCACTCAACCACAAAAACATGATCTATTTTGGTATTTATATGTTTATATTGTTATATTTTTTTATAATTCATTCCTTTATATAGAATATTATGTTATATGTTTAACTTATAAAAATCTATGTTTATGCATTTGTGTTCCAATAAATATTACTTTTAGTCATTTGAATTTCAAGTATTTCTTTTTCACATAAATTTCTATTTCAGTAACTTAAATTAAAAGCGTGTTTACATTTTATTTAATTTATATTTTAAAAAATAGATTAAAGGTGTGTTTACTTTAATGTCATTTAAATTTTAAAAAAAGAGTGTTTATATTGTAAGTATTTTCCATTTCACCAAGTATATTTGATTTTATAAGTAATATAATCAATTTCAATTCAAAACAAGTAGATTAAACTTTAAAAATAAATGATCCACAACTCTCTCCAAACATACAACTATTAGCCACTATCTTGCATAACTTACTATTGATTACCATTGTACACTAGTTTTGGTTTGATATGACATCAAATTAACTCATTTTATTGAATAATTAGGACATAATAACCCTCATCATCTTTGGTTCCATTGCTAGAGACTTTTTTAGGTGTTAGTAAAGGTATAGATCATAAGCTGATAGTTTATTAAGAAAACTTCCTATAAATTAAATAAATATATGAATAGATAAATATATTCAAAGTGAATATATATGCCTAATAAAATTCAAAAAAATTTAATTTAAACATGGGAGACAATATTATAAATATATTAAATCCAAAAGATAGGCTTAGGGTATATAGAACTCAACCTATAAGAACTTTTACTATCCTATTATCCTAGACTAAGATGAGAATGAACCAATGAAGAACATAAAAATACATATATATTCCTAATAACACTAAAAAAATACAATTTAAACATGGAATAAAATCTTAAAATTATATTAAATCCAAGATATAGGCTTAGGGTAGATAGAACTCAACCAATATGAAGAACTTTTACCTATCTTATTGTCCTAGACTAAGATGAGAATGCACCAATGAAGAACATATCCCCATACATATTGCATAGTTTTAAGGGGATTTCAAAATAATATATTTAAAATTTCAAGTTTTATTTTAAGGTATTATGTCAAGTATATGATTACAAAATAGATAAATAAAAATTGAAACTATTTCATTTTACACTTAAGGATTCAGTTATGAGGTGGTTTATGAGTTTTTATCTAGATTCCATTCATTCATAAGATGAAATTGAAAATATATTACTGGATATATATCAATGCTATTTTATGGTAAGATATATAAAAAAGGAATTATTCAATATAAAATAAAAATAAGATGAAAATATGGAAGATTATCTAAATCAATTCCTCTCTCTATAGAAGATGTGAAAATCATTGAATGAATACCTCAATAAAATAGTTTTCTTATTAGGATTAGATGATTATTCTTTAGATTTAATGAAATTTATGGGAAAATTAGATGAAAATAAATTAACTCTCAATGAAATTATTTAATTGTGTAGGAACTATTCAAAGACAAAGGCTAGCATTAGGAAGATGAAAATAGGGAAAGGAAGCAATGATGCATGGTAGCTTATGGAAGATTTATACAATATTAAAACACACATTTTGTTTTAATTAAACACACACTAGATAAATTTAAAATAAAAATTAATATCATTACTAAACCTCTAGCTATGTATTACCTAAAATTTAAGTTGAAACATGGCCTCTAAAACTACCATTTAGATAGGATAGATATGAGTGGTATTTGTGATGCAAATGACCATAACAAAAAAAATTATATACTTGTTATTTTACTTAAGAATCAATTGAAATAGATTTTAAAACCAATTGAAGAACTTAATTACATATAGATATAAGGGAATAATTTTTATTATAATCAAAATCATAATCATTTTATTTCCAGAGATTATTCTAATCTATTGATGATGCCATGGGATGAACAAAGACCTCCAAAACCATGGGGACCACCAAATTGGTCTCCACAAGATTGGAAATCACAATATCCATGGGTGTTATATCCAAATAAATAGTCATGGATAAATAAAAAATGGGTACCTTAACAAGAATTCAATTAATAAAGAAGGTTTATACCTCAACCAATATTGATGCCTACTCCTACTTGCCATCCTTCACAAACTGAACAAAAAATTTAGCCTCAATTACTTGCATAACTAGTATTAAATAATAATAATAGATAAGATTTATCAATATATAAAAATGAATAAGAAATAACTATGGGATTCAATGCAATATATTATAGTAATGTTCAGTTGTATTCAGGAAAAATATTGACTAGCCATTCACCCTTCACCATCACAAAAATTCCTAAAGAAAAATAAATTTCAAACCCTCCAAATGATAAATTTAAATAAAAATAATATATTCAAGAGTTACATAAAAGTTAAAAAGATATATGAAAGAAGATAATCTTGCTTCAGAAATGCCCAAAATGGTTCCATAGATCACTAGTCGAGCTTTGGAGATGCCCAATATGGCTTCAAAGATACCCAGAACTGAGCTAGAAATTGTCAAATAATCTATACAAGGTTACAAAAATAACCCCAAGGGAACTCATGCAAAATAAATTGTAATTTAATCATAAAAATATTAAACATAAATAGTTGATTAATTGATGAGCAAGAAAGTATAATTTTTAAATTCTTAGAAGGAATATCTAAAGAGAAAATAATAGAAAGAAATTGACTAAATATTATTTTAGAGATACTGAGTATGAATGCCAAGTTGATTGTACAAACAAGGTCAACATCATAAATAAATTATGGATTCAAAATGATTGAAAAAAGTGTTAAGAGAATCATGGCCACCAAATGAATAAATTTCAAATATGTATTTTTAGTTTGCATATAAATATAATTTTTTTTCCTATGAATATTAATTTCATACTTGGAACAATATACCTCCACCATATTAATATTTTCAAGTAATTTACATTAACTACTCATCCAATTGTTGTAATACCAAGCCCATTCATAGTGGCCACACCATTAATATTATGTTGGCTACGAACATTTTCATAAAAAATAGTGTATAATAATGAACTGATAAATTTTACACCTCTTGAAATCTATCCATAATAATTTATTGTAGTAGGACCACACCTAGAATAAACCATAATAATAAAACCAATCTGAGGTAGTTCTTAATGTCATAATAAATATTTCATTACTCATAAGTAAACTAATTCCTAAGTCATATCTATTCATAAGAAATATTGTTTCATTATTTATTAATTTATATTTTTGTGCATGCTTGAATCAAATAACTTTAGTAAATATGTAAAATTATACAAGAAAAATATCAGATAAAAGGTTTTCAAATAACCCATGTTCTTGGATAATTTTTTAACTTTTTTCTATAATATTTTCAATCTAACATCTGATGTTTGAGTGTAGTATACATGTATTTTTTATCATTTTTTTCACTCTTTAATTTTCTAAAAACATCTTAGTTACTTTATAGTCTTTCCATAATTTTTATTTTATTATAAAAATCAAAATTAAATGAATTGGATTAGATTTTGAGTTAATCTCATAACTAATGAGAGACGTGAAGATTGATTATGATGATGTTGTTAAACATAAATGAAAATTATCTTTCAAAAATATGTTTTGAACATAAAAATAATATGGATTATTCAACATTCATGTGATAATTGAGAATTTTAAATATCATTTGAAAATTAAATATTTTGAAGAATAATGGGAGAGTTTTCTTCATGCTTTTACATATAGGCTAGTTTTTGACAAGTTTTCTCACCAAAAAAAATTATGAGTACAATCAATTTTATAATTTATTTGAGTGTTGTAGAAGAAATAGAACAACCAATTTATAATTTCTCATAATTTTATAATTTATTTAAATTAAAAAAATAAAAGAAGTAAAAAAAATAGAAAATTCAATAATGAAAATTCTTGGTATTATTGATGGTCATGGTTAGAAGACCATCTTGCTAGCTGGCCATGTATTATTAAAAATCTTGATAAAAAAACCAATAAATAGTTGATCAAGGGACAAAAATAAAAAAGGAGGGAAAAGTTGAAAATTAACAAATGGCTATTTTTCTAAATTAGCAATAAAGTTGTACCTGATTAACTTTAATTTTCTAATCTCTTTCAACATCAAAGAACTTTGGCCACATAAATATGAAGGAAGCCAAAGATAAATAAAAATATGAATAAAGTATTTATTATGTTATTTTATTTCTAAATATAGTTATAAGTTTTTAATTACAAATAAGTCTACTTAAAGAACTTTTTGATCAGGGATTTTTTTTTTAAAGAAAAAAAAGAAAAAAGAAAAGAAAAAGAAGAAAAGAGACAAAAAAATATCTCCATGCATGAGGACGTACATAATTATAAGTCTGGGAAAGAAGAGAATGAAAGAGTTGAAAACTAGTAAATAATGACTATTTTCAAACAATTACATTGCTTATTTTAAAAGTCTCTTTTCACACACTTAATAAATACATTGTTGAATTCAAAAGAATGTGCATTGAGATATTTCAATTCATTTTAAATGGTTTACAATAAGATATGGTACTAATTATTTAATTCCTTTACAAAAGGGAGCCACTATTCGAAACTAAACATATATTTCAATAAAGTAAAAGATCATTGTTAAAATGATCACATAAACAGTGGATAAAAAAGTAGAAATTTTCACTACTCAAAATATCATCATAGGCTAACTTAATAGAATAAGACTATAAATATTATAAACGATGTAAAATTATTATTTTGAATAAAATAAGTGGACTAATTTATACCAAGAACATTGCTATACTAAATGATTGAGAAAGATGAATCTATATGGAAAATAGTAACATGCATGAGGATATGCATGAGTTTAAGTGTGGGATAATGATGATGCCATAATTTAGGATATGCATAAGTTTAAGTATGGGAGAATGATGAGGCCATAAAATGGATCATTATATCAATAAATAACACCATTTTATTTTACATAAATATATTTTAAAGTGGACTTAGATTTAGTTTGAAGAACTTATGCTCGCTTTAACATGAAATATAGGATATATATCTGGTCTATTATTTATATGTCATTATAGTTTACATTGTTTTTATTTTTGATAATTTCTTAGAAACTAGGTGCCAAACTTTGTATATGTAGGCTTAAATGAGTCATCAATTCATATAGAAAAATTTTAAGTTCTTAAATACCAAATCAAGAACAATCTCCGTGTAGCTCATAATATCTTTAGTAGCTTTATAGTCCATTTTAAATCACATCTAACTTTAGTCAGTTAATTTTTAGATATATGTACTATTTATGAAAAATAATTTAAATCATACAAACACCTTTGTATACACAAAAACATGTCTTGTGTTTTTGTGTTGGTTTGTTTGTTGTTTTGGCATGTGAAGGTGAAAGGAAAAAATGGATAGCTTCTAAAAAATGGAAAAAAAAGTCATCAATAGCTTCTACTGGTTCTATAGTTGTTTAGTTTGGCTTTGGAGTCATCAATCTAGATCTGGAGTTCATCAATTTGGGTTTAAAGTTGCATAAAATTGGTTTTGAATATGCTTAGAATTTATTTTTAGGTTTAATATACCAAAAAAAGAATGAAAGAATGCTTTTAGACATGTTTTATAGTCTAAATAAAAACTTTTAAAAATATACATCAACAACTACAAAAGTCTACAAATTTAGAAACATGAAATTAAAATAGCTCAAGAGATGATAGTTACCTATTTTTAGAAAGTATTTATATATAATATATTTATAATATTTATAAAAATAGGTTTTTTTTTTTAAAAGGTAAAATATTTATACTATCTAAACTACTATAAATATCTTAAATATCAAATTATTGGAAGAAACTAAATTGACCAAGATTGTGATTGATTATCTCCAAAAAAATCAATTTTTTTTGGAAAGAATACAAAAAAATTATATTCTCCAATAATATAGTGGATTTGTGAATCTTCCCACTATTTTATCTATAAAATATAGAAATTGTTGTTATTATTCAAAAGATGTAAACACCAGATTTTTTTATATTATTATTTATTAGGTTTTAGTCTAGAATAATAATTAATTTCAAAATTAATTTATTATGTTGTTAAGAATAAGAAATCAGTTCTAAATTGATTTTTTATCTTGTTAAGAATAGGAAACCAATTATAAACCAAATTTTTAAGTTTTTAATCTCAAATAAGAAGTTGTTAAAGAATTTATATTTTAAATAAAACCTTCTCATTCATAGTGAGATTTAAGAGTTAGGAGTGAGTACGAAGTTAGAAAGTAGATGATAACATACATTGAATATATTTGTCAATATATATCAATAATTTTTTAGATTATAATTATTTCTAAAATTAATGAGGAATTGATTTCATGAAGTTTATACAAATCTAAGTGTTGATCATATCCTATTTCAATGGAGAGCAAGGGCTCACTCAACCAAGAAAGTGAGATCTATTATGATATTTATATTTTTATATTGTTATGTGTTTTTATCATTTATTCCTTTATGAAAAATATTATGTTATATGTTCAACCTGTATTTATGTGTGTTTATGTATGTTTGTTCCAATCAAGACTACTTTAATCCATTTGAATTTTAAAGATTTCTATTTAAAAAAATAATCCATTTCAACAACTTAGATTAAAAAATTGTTTACATTTTCTAGAATTTATATTTATACTAATTTATTAAAGTTGTGTTTGCTTTAATGCAATTTAAATTTCATCAAATTGTGTTTCTTTTGCAAGCATTATAAATTTTAGTAAGTGTGTTTACTTTCACAATTAATATAATATATTTCAATTCAAAAAAATTAGATCAAACTTAAGAATAAAATGATCCATAACTCCCTGCTAAACATACAATTATTAGCCACTATCTTCCATACAATACCACTAATGTTGTCAGACACCAACCCTGATTTGATATGACATCAACTTAACTCAATTGATTAAATGAAGATGCCATAACAACCTTCATCAAGACCCCTTACAAAGTTATCTATCTAATATGAATATTTATTACTTGTGTGAGAAAGTAGGTAGCATTAGAATGTAAAGTAAATAAATATGGAGACCTCAAACTGTAGTCCACTAGCCTAACACACCACAATGGACCTTGCCTCTATCATGAGTCCAACTGTGGAATTGAGATTAAAATAAAATATAAGGTGTGCTCAAAATATCATGTATTTTGGTGTGATATAACTTTTAATGATATTTTATTTTACTTTTTAACATTTCCTTTTATTATGATATGGATTTTAACTATTTTATATTTTTATATTTTCCTCCTTAGTATGGATTAGGAAAACCAACAATGAGATATAAATATGGATAACATAAGAGAGATTACACCTAACCATTAAATAAGATAACCTAAAGAATATTATGTCTAAAGACTCCTATATTTACACCATAGAAAAGAGTGAAATATTAAAACCAACCAAAGTGTGCCTCAAGAGGAAGGAAATAAAAAGATAGAAATTATGGAAGATCTATCCATGTGAAAAATGGTGATACAATGATGATATGATAATAAATAGCCACAAGAAGGGAGAGTTTTTATTCAAAAGTGATTGGTAAAAAATATGGCTATGAGAGTACATGAGGATGTAATTCAAATCACAAAAATGAAAACCCTAAGAAGAGAAATAATATTAAATATGGAAATTGGTAGTCATGTCACTAAATAAACCATACTAACAGACATAGGGTATACAACAAGCACTGATAGAAAAATAAATAAAAAAGATAAAAATATAAAAAATATATAACAAATAGCCATAAGGGAAACTAAGGTGAAAAATAATCATGTTATAAATGCAAAACCATGAAAATAAAAGACTACAATGCACCAAAAATGAAGGAAGTAGAGTGATAAAAACTTGAAGGTGATATCAAATATCCACAAGGGAAACCAAGGTTGAGTTTAAGATAAAATAAAAGGAAATATGAAAAATAAAAGACCACAACAACCCAAAAAGGAAGGTAGTGGAGTAACAATAATCTAAAGGTGATACCAAATATCCATAACAGAAACCAAGGTTAATTGTAAAAAAAATCCCAAAAGAAGGGGAAGCTAAAATATATAATTGACCCATAAAGATAACAATGTATGACTTTAATAATGTGAATTAAACTACCATAAAGTAAAAATCATGTTAAAAGTAAAGTGCTAGTAAATAAATATCATGGTAAAAAATATAGATAACTAGATTCATGTATGCTAAAGATATAAATATAGTATTAAATCATGTTCCAAGTGTGAAATAGAAAAATATGAAATATTAAAGTAGATACCCACAAAAATTAATAAATATATATATTAATCATCAATAACATTTTGAAAATATCATTTTAACTTATATATAACCCAAACCATAATATCTTATACTTTTTTGAGAGTCATGTAAGGACTTCATTTTGGATGATCTCTACAGAAAAATTAAGCTTGATACAATGAGAAGGATATGTATATTCATGATGAGATTAACTTAATAAAGTAAGAGTGGGTTCCACTCATGAAGGAAGTGGGTAAACATGTTTTAGTATATGATTTAGTTCTAGCCATAGGGGAGGTTTATTCTCTATCCTAGATGGACCATGTGAACAATGTTAATGATATTGAGGCATGGGCCTTAGAAAATATTGGAAATAATATTGAATAAATCTACACTTATCCCTAGAATATGTATAACACTCCTGCCAAATAAAATACACCTCATTTTTGGGATATATGTATGTGTAACATGTAGAGGTGGCATGCTCAACTTAAGAGGAAAGTTAACATCGACAATATGCATTACATCCATATATTGTTGAAGAGATCAAAATTTAGTTGAAGAATTTTTACTAATAATGTGGAAATAAAAAGAACACCTAGGAGTATAAGAATGTGGTGTTCAATTATCCATGGTAGGATCTTGGCCTTGCAGCCTCTACTATGCTAAAAATATATACTAAACTCTAAACTCTTGATTTGGATGACTAGAGTCCTTGTGAAACTCAAAAAACAAAGCCTCCTTTAGGGTTGGTGGCAATGGTGCCAATCCTAACATATGAAGGACATAAATATGTTTTTTAAGAGTGTCACTGGGGTCATCCATTCAATCAACATCATCAAGATATCATATCCTACTTGAGTATACTTTGAATAACATTTTCACTACACTGTTATAATAAATTATTTTACTATTTATGATATTTGGAATGTGTATGGAGTTATACTTATTTTATGAGCTTCATATTTTTGTTCTAAATTATGTTGTAGCTAGTTATATTATTTTTAGTTATGAATTTTATTATTATGATTGTTTATATTTCAATGAGTTTAAGCTAAATTATTATATTATTTATTATTTATACCTTTATTATGACATGGATATTATATATTAACCATTAATTTCATGATTCTATTATCAAGACTTGTAATTAGATGAAATTAACTTAATATTAGCTTACACAAAAGTGTAGTTAAGGTTTGATCAGTATGAGTAATAAGTGAAAATATTTGCTTAAATATTTCTAAATAAGGGTATTTATGATGATGATCTAATAGTCCAATCAATTTAGAAACCTTATTGGATGAACAAAATAGTCCAACATCAAGGAATATGCTCCTTTAAGGGGGAGAATGTAAGGCCCCTCATGAGAAAACAATGTGATTATGATATATCGATGGTAATGTTCCCTTAGTGGTAATAATATCAAGATAAGTGGATCATGTAAATGGTAAGAGTTGGCTAAGCAATATTTGAATTATTACCTTAGGCTACAATTGAAATTGCAATTGTATTAGGTGTTATAATAATATTAATTCATGACCTTATGAATTAATAAGAAAGATAATTATGTTGATTTAATTAAATTATCTAGCATGCTTATGAATTTAAGCCTTGGATATTAGGATATCATATTTCATGGGTGTAATAAGTGTGCATGAATAGGAAAAGGAAAAATGAAGGAAAGAGACTATGCTAAGCATGGTTATATCACTGATCAATTTTACCCTTAAAATGGTCCTAAACCCTTATTAGGTATTTTATTACCTATTCCCATACCTAGTAGATGTTGTGTTTGATTGGTGGATATCATTTAATCCTTGTTGGTGGAATTTAGTGTCACCTAACCTAAAGATCTTGCAACCAACATCTAGAATGTCTATTGGCTGATTAACATATCTTCCTTCGATCAACTTAGTACTAGGATCAAGTGGGAATAAAAGTAAGGGATTATTGTAAGAAAACTATTATATCCAAATATTTCACCCTTAGAAGAGGTTTTTTAGGCCTCTCCATATTTGTACATGGGATTACCTCTAGGCCTGTGGGTTGCTTATATCAAAGATAAACCTTTAGGTTAAAGAGAGAGATCCCTTGATTTATCTCTTAAGATCACATACTACACTATAATAGTCACTTGGGGGTGAAAAAGGGAAGAAGGAAACATAATATAACATATAATAATAGAGGTGATACACAAACTATTAGTCCACAAACACACTTGCATATGCACCAAGAAACAAGACTACCAAAACTGACATTAACTCATTGTCCTTCTAGTATAAGTATTTCTCATAGAGGTAGATTGTTATGTATATCTAGAGGTTGGTGAAAAAAGGGTCTCATACTAGAAATTAATATTTAATTTCAAACTTTAGGAAACACTTAACAAAAATATACACTTTATGAAGCCTATTAGAAAAGATATCACTCACACAAAAACATGCAAGAGTAGAATGGAATTAAGGAGAAGACATTCATTAATTTTAGACCTCATAGACTAATTAAAACACTTTGAAAAGAGACTATAGATATCAAATCAAATTTATAATCTTATTCAAAGGTAAAAAAAGGTGCCAAACTAGTAGAGTTTTGCCATACTAGGTGTGTACTAGATACAAATGCCAAAATGGATTGTACATATAGAGCATATGAGAGGAGAGAGAAGAAGAGAAGTGGAAGGGTCACAAGGCCAAGTTTAAAGTTATGTAAATTAGCTACAAATTGAGATAATGAAGTGGAAAAAAACCATGAAGTGGTCTTATACAAGTGTCCATCTAAAGTATGACACCTTCCTTTAATTTGGCATAAGTACTCTTCATGTCTTTCTTGAAACTACCCTTTGGTAATGAAGAGTCATTAAACTACTTAAAAGTAACTATGGAAAATTTTGACACATGTTATCTATCATGATAATATGTAAATGAGATTATGGATAGTAATTTATGCATTCAACTGATATCATTCTTTTTTACACTTATTATTCACTGGCTTACAACTAATCACTAGCCTTCTAGGTCTATCTTCACACTTGTCACCTAAGTGACTAGCAATTACTCATGGAGATGTGTTGTAGAGGTTTTAGGAAATATTTTGAAATCATATTTTTCCTTTAGTATATAATATACTTCAATGGAAACCTCAAACCATACTTCTCATATCATACTTAGGCAATCACTTCATTTCCTCACTATCTGGTTCAAGACTGTCTGTAATAAATGATGTAATAGAGGGATTTTCATGCATAACTAAGATAATAATTTAGTGTAATGAGTTATAAAAAGTATTTAAACACCTCTCACAATAGATTTCACCTATCTATTCTTTTTTATACCTTTAATTTACCTTAAAACCTATAAAAAACACTGAAATAGGCATGTCCATATAAGTGATAGTATAGATCAACTAGATGTCATTAACCCTAGGAGAGTGATAAATAATTTAAGTCATTTTATTGACCAATTTTCCACTTCTAGATGCATATATTTTCATTTCTTATCCATCAGGTTTGCACAAGGGTTTTGAGAGGGCTTTAGGTCTCTTAGATTGTTAGCAATGATTCATTAAAGTTAGATGTCTAAAATTTGAAATAATTGCACAAAGTTGGGTTATAGGACCCAATTCCACTATTAATATCATCTTGAGTCACCATGAAATTGGTCTATACTGATATGATCAAATAAATATAGCCACTCAAGCTCTTGAGTATGTTATGATTAGGTCTGAGAGAAGGTTAGGTAAAAATGGCTAATTCTATCTTGGTCCCTAAAAACTAGTGATTCCTATGGAATCTCCACTTTCCCCTAAATTATCTCTCATTACTTATAAATATATCATTATCTTGTGATATAGTTAGGCACCCTAAGTGTTTAGGCCTAGTTCTAGGCCTAATAAGCCTAACTGTGTCTGACTATGCATATAGCTACCTTTGGGTGATATAATGACTATAGGGAATTATAATATTCTATTCAAAATCAGTCAAAATTTATACATCATGTGCATTCAAGGCTCTAACCATTCATATTTTCACTCTTTACATATTAACCTACATGCTTACCTTGACTGTAGAGTGATTTTTGTTCGAGACAAAATAAAGAGCACATGCCTTATTTTCCTATCCAAAATGAAAGTATGGAATGATTTTTTGGGTCATGTTGATCATCTATATAAAATATCAAATCTTGATCATATGCTTAGGCCTTTTGTCATTACATATTTCAAAGACTAGTTTTCTAAACCTGCAGACTATGCATAGGGTCTTAGTTGACTGTGTGTGGGGTTATAATCCTATTTGATAAACTCCCTCTATTTAATCTATCTAAAAATATCAATAAAATGTGGTGATATCATAGTGATAGTGTATTAAATATGGTACATTCATCCTTCCTCACTCCCTACTAAATAAACTTGCATCTTACACTAGCTTGGAATGGTTTGTAGGCTATGTCAAACTATAGGTGCTCTTTACAAAATAAAAATGATTCCTATAAGTGTTTATTATTATTTTAGAATTTTAATTTCATGCTTTTGGTTCCTATAAAGTCATCAATATAATTTCACATTTAGATGTAACATTCTCTATCTTGATAACATGATTCTATATCTCTATCACCAACCTATTAGGTGTCACTAAAAGTTATAGATTCATGTGTGGATTTTGGTAATTGCTTTACTGAATGTTTCAAGTGGAAACCTGAATGAGTGAAGTTACACTCTATCATCATTTCTCTTAACATATCAATCTATTTCTTGTGTCAATATGTGACATATATGTTTAGGATATAAGATAAAAACTATTAGGCTCACATAGACTTCATGATATTCAACCAATAGATGACACTATCTAAAGCAAAAATGTATTTTAGAGAAGTTAAGGTAAGGCTTCCCATTAAGCCACTTTCTTCAACTTTACACCTATAAGTTTGCTTGAAATGGTCAGAACTATGTTGATGACTTGATAATTCTATTCAAGTCTTTTGGAATGGCTCACTCCCATTGTTTTCATCTTGAGAGATAATTCCATTCAAGTCTTTTGGAATGGCTCACTACCATTTTTTTCATCTTGAGAATCCCATCACAACTTTGAAACTCCTTATTCCACTAATATATAACTATTCAAGGATTATTTCGAACTAGCTATAGATGCTCTTTTTAAATAGTTGACTATGCTTTGGGATTATAGACCTTTAACAAGTATTCAAATAGTACAATGCTACTTTTATCATGTTTATGATCTAGACATTTTTATCAATTCATTATAATGTATATTCACCATTAGACGCCACTGTCTAAGGCAAACATTTCTCACAATAGCTATTAGTGGTGTTAAGACAATGGACCATGTGTAAAGAGTTTTATGACTTTATCAATCCCATCTCAACCAATATTAGTATCTTTCCATCAAGAGTCTGATTAACCAATTTTTTATGGGCTGAAAATAAACATATACCATTCTTTACCTAAAGCCACTCCTAGGAAAACAAGTAAATTAGCTTTACAACTGTGAAAACATGTTCTATAGACCAATAGTAGTATTACTTCAAACTTTAAGGATGATCCTACCTACCTTCCATGAACACACATACCAAATAATTTCATTCAAGCATGAAATGACAAAACATTCTTTGTAAGATCATATTCACTATTTGGTTCACTCAGATCAAAGCAAACACAAAAGAAAACTAGAGCCAATGTGGACGTGTAGGCAATTTAGAGTCACTGACATTCTTATGGATGGTTAATGAAGTAAATACCACAAAAATAGAAAATATTTTCATGAAATCAGATTCCATGAAGATTAATTTCATCCAAAAAAATCATTCAGCTCAACTCTACCCCTCCTGTCCATACCAGCTACAAATTGGTTGACCTTGTTGACACGCTAAAGGGAGCAAAAAGAGAGATTTAATGATTTTAACAAATTTTGGGACTATACAATCAATATTAACATGGATATTAATTATGGGGATTTTAAGGGACACTAATAAATCTTCCACATGTGTCAGGATTGCTAAGAATCTATATAAGTAACTAAAAATGGCCTATTTTGTAGTTAAACTCCTTTGTAAATTAAACTAATAATTATAATTTTCCACATTGATATCTGACATCTAAATAACACATGGTATATTAACTTACACTTTCATAGACTTATCTTTAGTGGAAAACTTTAAAAATTCATTAAAATGACCCAAAAGGACATAAAATGACATTAAGGACAAATGAACAAATGTGACCAAGATGAAACATAGTTTATAACCTTATTTATGACCATGTTGGACTAATTTTAAACCTAGAAGACCCTATGAAAGTTTTAACTTGTAGGGGGGATGACTTAATTTGACTAGGGGTCAAATTATTCAACATTTTGGCAATTTCCTAGGGGTAACATGATTAATATGCTAAGGACCAATTGCCTTCTCCTATCTATTGGGATATGGGGTCACCTATAGACCACATTTGACACTAAAATGCCTCTAAAAATACCATAAAACCACACCAAAAAATAGGGAAAAAAACACATAAAGTAAGACAATGTGAAACATACTTGTGTTATCATGAACACTTAGGGAAAATACACACCAGCTCAAGCAAACTAACTTATGCACAAACTAACCTAAATAGAAATCTTCCTCCTAGATTAAAGGGGAATTTTGAACCATTATTTGATCCATGAAGTGAAGGAATACATGAATAATGTTTCCATTTAAACATTGGCCTTGATGTCTTCAACTTCTTGATGTTTTCTAATATCTTTAGCATGATCTTCAATCCAAGCAGGGCAATTAAAAATATATCACCTATAAAGGTGAATTCCTCTTGCAATTCAATAGACTCAATCTTCTCATGAGACTTATTAGTTTTAACATTATCCAAATATACTTCATCAAGGTATGTCTCTTTGACCTCCATGGTGTTTTGAATGAGATTAAACTCATTATTAGCTTCAAACTCATTAGTTTCCATGTAAACAAACTTGATACTTTAGGAGCTATCATGTTGCACTTAAAAGGGTAAGACATCTTCAAAAATATCTTAAACTTTGAAAATCAAAAGTATAAGCCTTTGAAGGTCCTAAAATTCACTACATACCTCACAAATTTTTTGACATAAATCACCTTGTTCCATTGTAGTAACAAAAACTTCTTGTTTTGTATTTTTAGGTTGTAGATCTTACTCATACACATGAACATCAACTAACTCAGTAGATGTGGAGTCCTTCTCAAGCACCTCTTATTTCATGTCTTGACTAAAATATTTGTGGATAGCTTCAACATGACCTTAAACATCTTTTTCTTCACCTAAGAAGATTGAATTACACTTGTATTCACCAAGGGGAGCCCCAATGGTGATCTCTTCATCATAGATGTTCATGTCATCTTCTTGATTAGATGCAACTTGAGTTTTCTCTTCTTTACTAGTCTCCCATAGGATAGGTTCTCCTTCAAGAAGGGATGAGGTGGGATTGTGGTGAATTGGTTCATGGTTTGGAGAGAGGGTAGGAGGTGTGACGGAGGGCTCATGAATGGGTATGGATATTAAAGGAGACACTTTAAATAAATCTTGGAGGGAGAGAAACTTCTGCTAAGCTATATATCTTTCATTTTCTTCATCAACCTACTCATGATTCTCATTGTATTCTTAAAGTTCATAAACAAATGTAACTTTATATTCTACATTATCAACTAAGGCATCCTTTTCACATTTAAAATCTTATTAGATAGAACTCCAAGATGGATAAGACATAGGTTCTTGAGGATAAGGAAATAGAGTTTGAACAAAATCAATATTTTCTTCATGAACATCCACCTCTTGGTTCTCACTCTCTTCACCTTTGTTTTCCCAAAAATCTACTATTTGGTTCCAAGATGGAGTTTTAAAGCTAGTAGGCTCTATGAAGGATTGGATTGGATATCATTGATGATATTGAGTGACTTCATGAGGATAATAAACATGATTAAACTAATATGGATCATAAGGAGACTCTTGAGGAGGGATAGGTATAGTTTGAGGAAGGTTGTCTCTAAGAACCTATCTCTTGAGAGCTTGGATTTCTCCTTTAATAACTTGCATTTTAAGATCTTGGATCTCTTTAAGAGCCTAAACTTATCTTCTAGACAAAATTCTTTATAAGCTCTTAATAGGGGTATTCACAAACATTATGTTCATATAAATAAGGAATAGGATGATCATAGGAATGTCATGGCTCATAAGATTGATAACAACATTGATGGGGCTATTGAGGGATATATCATGGGTCATAACAAGGTTGATAGGGAGGTGCATAATAGGGACTATCAATATAACCAGCCATATCAAATTCAAATATTTTACCCTTAGATGAGTTTTTTTAGGCCTCTCCACATTTGGACAACATGGGATTACCTCTAGGCCTATGGGTTGACTATATCAAAGGTAAACCTATAGGTTAAAGGGTTAGATCCCTTAATTTATCTCTTAAACTCACACACTACACTAGACTAGTCACTTAGGGGTGAAAAAGGGAAGAAGGAAACATAATTTAACCTATACTAATGGAGGTGATACACCAAATATTAGTCCATAAGCACACTTGCATATGCACCAAGAAAGAAGACTACCAAGACTAACCTTAACTCATTGTCCTTCTAGCATAAGTATTTCTCATAGAGGCTGATTGTTATGAACACATATAGGTGGGTGAAAATAATGTCTAATATTAAACACTAATAGTCCCTTTCACAATTAAATACATATTTAACAAAAAAATACACTTTATGAAACCTATTATAAGAGATATCACTCACACAAAAACATGCAACAACATAATGGAAGCAAGGAGAAGACATTCATCACTTGTCAAACACATAAATCACTTAACACACCTAGGCAAGATATTTTAGAGATAAAATAAAATTTAGAATCTTATTCAAAGGAAAAAAAATGTGTCAAACTAGTAGGGATTCACCATATTAGGTGTGTAATAGATACAAATGCTAAAATGGCTTGCATTTATAGAGCATATGAGAGGAGAGAGAAGAATATAAGTAGAAGGGTCACAAAAACAAGTGTCAAAATATGAAACCAATTAAAAATTGAGAGAATGAGGTGGAAAATATAGCATTAAGTTGTCTTGGATAAGTGTCCATCTAAATTATGACACCTTCCCTCAATTTGGCATAAGGAATCTTCATGTCTTTGTCAAAACTACCCTTTGGTGATGAAGAGTCATTAGACTGCTTGAAATCAACTATGGAAAATGTTGACACATGATCTATCATAAGAAGATGTAAATGAGATCAGGGACAATCATCTATGCCTTCAATTGATAGGATTATTTGTTACACTTGTTCACTTGCTTACAACTACTCACTAGCCTTCTAGGTATATCTTCACACTTGTCACCTAAGTGACTTGTAGTTTCTCATGGAGATGTGTTACAAAGGTGTTAGGACATATTTTTAAATCCTCTTTATCCTTTGGTATATCATAGAATTCAATAGAAATAAAAAACCATCCTTCTCATATCACACTTAGGTAGTCACTTCATTTCCTCACTTCTGGTTCAAGATGGCCTGCAATAAATGATGTAATAGAGGGTTTTTAATGCACAACTAAAATGAGAAATGAGTGTAATGAGCTATAAAGTCTTTAAAATCATCTCACAATATAATTCACATGTCCATTCCTTTATATTCTTGTAATTTAGCTTGAAACATGTAGAAAACCCTAAAATAAGCCTATTTGTACAAGTGATAATATGGATCAATTAGATGTCATGAGGCATGGGATAGGAATAGATAGGTTTAAGTCATTTTTTGGAACAATTTTCCACTTCTAGATGCATATATTTTCATTTATTTGACAAGTTTGCATAAGGTTTTTGAGAGTGTTTTAGGTCTCCTAGACTATTAACAATGATTCATAAAAGTTAGACATCTAAATTTTGAACCAATTCCAAAAATTTTGGGTATAAGACCCCCTTCCACTATTCCTAGATTATTTAGCCACCATGTAGATGGTTCATACTAATATGATCAAATAAGCGTAACCTCTTGATCTCTTGACTGCATTCTAAGTAGGTCTGAGAGAAGGTTAGGCCAAAATGTCAAATTCTTTCTTAGTCCCTGCAAACCAATGATTCATATGGACTCTCCACTCTCCACTAAAGTATCTCTCATGCATTGGAAATATCTCATGATCTTGTGAAATATTTAGGCACCCTAAGTGTTTAGGTCTAGTTCTAGGCCTAATATGCCTAACTATGTTTGACTATGCATATAGATACCTTTGGGTGATATAATGACTATATAACCCTATAATATTCTATTCACCTTTAGTCCAACTGTAGACATGATGTGTATTCAATTCTCTAACCATTCATATTTTCACTCTTTACATATTAACCTACAATCTTACCTTAACTATGGAGTGCTTTTTGTCTGAGATAGAATAGAGAGCACATCACATATATTCCTAACCAAATTGAAAGCATGGAAGTTATATTTGGTTAATTTTAACCCTATATATCAAATATAGAATGTTGATCACACATTTAGGCCCTTTGTCATTACATATTTCCAAGACTAGATTTTTAAACCTACAGATTGTGTATAGGGTCTTAGTTGATTGAGTGTGGGTTTATAAACCTGTTTGATCAACTCCCTTTATTTCCTATATCTAAAAATATCAATAAAATGCGGTGATATCATAGTGAGAGTGCATTCAATAGGGTCCATTAATTATTACTCACTACCTACCAAACAAACTTGCATCTTGTATTGGCTTAGACTAGTCTGTAGGTTATGTCAAACTATAGGTGCTCTTTATAGAATACAAAGGATTATTATAGGTTTTACTTCTTATTTAAGCATTATACTTTCATGATTTTTGTTCCTATGAAGTCATCATGATCATTTCACATCTATATGTACCATTTTTTATTTGTATAACGTGCTCCCATATCTCTATAACCAACCTACTATGTGTCACTTCAAGTTATAGGTTCATGTGGCTTTTGGCATTGTGCTTTACTGAATGTTTCAAGTAGAAACCTGAATAAGTGAAATTACACTCTACCATCATTTATCCTAACCTAGAAATCTCTTTCTTGTGTCAATATGTGACATATAATTTTAGGCCACAAGAGAGAAATGTTAGGCTCACATAGAATTCATGATCCTCAACTAACATATGACACTATCTAGAGTGAAAATGTATTTCAAAGAAGTTAAAGTAAGGCTTCCCCTTAAGCCACTTTCTTCAAATTTACCCCTATATGTTTTCTTGAAGTTGTCTAAACTATGTTGATGACTTGAGAACTCCATTCAAGTATTTTTTAATGGCTCATTCCGATTATTGTCATCTTGAGAATCCCATCATAACTTTGAAACTCATTCCACTAGAATTATTGTTCAAGGCTTATTTCTAATTGGTTGTAGATGCTCTTTTTGAATATTTGACTATGCTTTGGGATTCCAAACCTTCAACAAGTCTTCAAATAATAAAATGTTCCTATTTTCATGTTTAGGATCTAGAAACATTCATCAATGCCTTCTAACCTTTGTTCACTATTAGACACCACTATATAAGGCAAACATTTCTCACAATATCTATTAGTGGTGTTAAGATAGTGGACTGTATGTAAAATGTTTTATGACTTTGTCAATCCAATCTCAACCAATCTCTTCATCTTTCCATGGAGATTTTGCTCAATTAGGTTATGAGGGGTTTAAAACAAACATATACCATTCTTTACTTGAAGCCACTCCATAAAAAATGAGCAAATAAGCTTTGTAACTGCCAAAACATGTTCTATAGACCAATCATAGTGTTACTTCAAACTTCAAGGATGATCCTACCTACCTTTCATGAACACACACGATAAACAATTGTATTCAATCATTAAATGACTAGACATTCTTTTCAAGATCATATTCACTATTTGGTTCACTTAGATAAAATAAAATAGATAATAAAATTAGAGCCAATGGGGATGTGTAGGTAGTTTAGAGTCACTAACATTGTTATGGATTGTTCATGAAGTACATGCCAAAAAACTATAAACTATTGCCATGAAATGAGAGGTCATGAATATTACTTTCATCCACCAAAAGTATTTATCTCAACTCATCCCCTCTTGTCTATAATGACTATGAATCAATTGACATGCCAAAGGGAGTGGAGAGAGAGAGAGAGAGAGAGAGAGAGAGAGAGAGAGAGAGAGAGAGAGAGAGAGAGAGAGAGAGAGAGAGAGAGAGAGAGAGAGAGAGAGAGAGAGAGAGAGAGAGAGAGAGAGAGAGAGAGAGAGAGAGAGAGAGAGAGAGAGAGAGAGAGAGAGAGAGAGAGAGAGAGAGAGAGAGAGAGAGAGAGAGAGAGAGAGAGATAAAATGGTTTTCACTAATTTTGGGACTATTAAATCAATTTAAAAATGGAAATGACTTATGGGGATCTGAAGGGACACTATTGGATCTTCCACACATGCCAAGAGTTATATGAATCCATATAACTAATTTAAAATGTCCAATTTTTATTTAAAATCTTTGTACATTGAACCTACAATTATTAGTTTCCATACTACCATCTGAAATCTAACTGACACATGGTACATTCACTTACACTTTGACACACTTGTCTTTAGTGTAAAACCATACAAGTTCATTAAAATGACCCAAAAGGACATAAAAGGACACTAAGGATAAATGAACAAATGTGACTAAGATGAAACATAGTTTATGACCTCATTTATGACCATGATGGACTAATTTATAACCTAGGAGACCCTATTAAAGTTTGAACTTATAAGGGGGTTGATTTAATTTGACTAGGGGTCAAACTAGTCAACATAACCACAAGAGCACATGTAGCTACTATTAACTATTTTTATCACAAGTCAAAATAGGTCAACCCCATATAATTAAAAATGTATATAGCCCCCCTAGAGTGTAAAATATCTCCCATAGACCTAATGAGGTCATTTATAATGTCTTTATCCTTAGTCATATACATTTTAGTCCTTTATGTCATTTAAGGTCATATTTGGGCTATTTATGAATCTTGTACAATTTTACATAGTATACAAGTGTATCAAGATGACATTAAATGTCTCATGTGTTAGTGAAAGTTAGAGATAATGTTTCATAACTAACAAAATGTAGGTTTCTACATCAAAACAAGAAAATAGTTGAAAAGGGATGAAGTTTGGGTAGTTGTACAGTTTATGCACAAGTGTGACATGTGTGGTAGGATTATATAGTGTGTATTTATCTCCCATAAACTCATTTACAAACTTTATCAACCTTGAATATCCCAAAAATGTAATAAAACCATTATGATTTTCCATTGCTCTCCTAGGCAAATAGAGATAACCAATCAATTTTATGATGGTAAAACTAGGAGGAGTTGAATTAGGTTTAATGCTTATGAGGGATGTTAGTAACCTATGTCTACTTAAATTTCATGGAAAGGGTTCCAATATTAATTTCTTGTGCTTTATAAATTAATGCTAAGAAGTCTTTTACTAATTTCTACCTACTCATCCCCATTACCTCAAGGTTTATATTTTGTTTGTATTGATCTATACAAAATAGTTGGTGAAAGTATTTTTAAGGAGTGTGATAAAATTATCTCATGGTTTCCATCCTTTTTTTCACATTTGAAAGTTAAGGGTTGATAAAAAAATCTTAGTTTGCTAGTTACAGTCATTATTGGGGTTACAGACCAATATTTTCATTTCTTGTAAAGTTTTCTCATGAAAGTGGCTTCAAGGAAAAGGGAGTAGTTTATCTTAAACCTCCATAAACATAAAACTCATCTCCTTATTTTGTATTTTTAGTCTCAAATACTAACATATTTATGAAAAACACAACCATATTCATGCATAGTTAGTTTCCTATAGACATCCACCTACAAGTAGGTAAAAGAGGAGCCTTGGACAGTCTTGAACATTAGACATGAAGGTTTCAAAGTGGTGAGAGGTCTCCTAAGGTGTGAAAAATCTAGTTTTGAACCATTAAAATTATTTGATATTGATTGTGTTAACTAATTCTTCACCATACATTGCCTTGTGTCCTACATATGCACTTATAGGTGGTCCATATAGAGGATTAAGTATTTGAATGTTAGGAATTTAAATTGGTTTAAAGGCTCATTGAGGTCCAAAAACATTTAAAGTGTCATGGTGATCATATTTGAATCATAAGGTTTCAAACAAACTAAGATCCTAGGTCCATTGGTGGATAAAGTTACTTTAGGGACATGTTACCTTAATATTTCTGAAATAGGGATTTTACCCTACTTTTGATCCTCTCATGGTCGATCATATTGAAGTGTAAACTAGTTTGGTGGTTTCCATAATGGAGCCCTAAAATATGGGTAATTATTTTATAATATATATTGGTAGTTTGGTCATGTAATCAGAGTGTAAGTAAGTCTCCATCTCAAGCATTATCTCACTATAGAATGTTAGTATACTCTACAGTATTCTGAGTTCAAATGGCCTTAAAACATAATGAAGACCTAATAGAAGTATAACCTATAAGCAAGTGACTCTATCAGAATGAAAATGACACTATGATATTACATATTAGTCAATTGGAGTTATGGTATAAGGGTTTGACTCATATCACCACCTACGGGGGTCTCTAGGTTGGAAGACCACTTACAACCATACTGAGTTTCTTAGAAACTAGTTATGGTAAATAGAGAAGAGATTGCCTAGTCTTAGATGAAGAAATGGTTTTATTAGGAGTATAAATGGTATTAATGACCTTGGTTATATTTAATAAGACTGAGAAACATAGTTTTCACTCATATCTCCACCTACATGTGACCTCTCTTAGGTAATAACAACCCCATAGCTACATTGACACTTTGATGACAAGTCTTGGGGAATGAAAGATAGTTCTTTGGATTTAAGAATAGAGATTTTTTTTAATGAATGGATTGTTTTAAAAACCTTAATATTCCATAAATAGGTGTAAATACATATGTTTAGGCATAAATTTAACTTACAGGGCCTTTAATGCCCAAAAGAGTACCCTATAGTCATGTATTAGTACTTGAAGAGAGTTAAGGTTATAAGAGTCTTAGAATGGAAAAGTGATATAGATAGACAAACTTGGAGGATATAGGTGGCTGTAGATAAGGATATTATCCATTCAAAGTGTCAATATTTTGGGCTACTCTCTCATTGAGACCAAACTTGAAGTTACAATTCATAAGGTCAAAGGTCTTGACTATTAACTTATGAAGAGACAATGGCAAAGGGATGGAAGTTAGTAGATGTTATAATGGGATATTGATCATGATAAGACCTATAAACATAGTAATTTAATCATATTCATGATGCTCTTAGGGTAAGGAAATAGGGAAAAAACCAAGTTCAAACATTCAACTTGCAAGAAGTCCTATATAGTACACATGATCAGTATTAAGTGCTAATTTGGAGAGATTGGAGGGGTTAAAGGTGATAAAACTATGAAATTTTTAATAGAGGGCACCCATGACCTATTTAATCCTCTAATAACATTAGTTTGTCTGAATAGATAAGGGAAGTTCCCTCTATTCTATCTCAGATATAAGACACTCTTGAATAGGTAAAACTAGAGATTTGGTGGGTAGATGACAATGAGATGTGTTAGGAAGTGTTGAGACATTTAAAAAGGGTGTGGGGTATTGTTTTAAGAATTAATAAACATATAATAGAGCTCAAAACCATTGGAAATTACATAGGGTGGTTTTGGGCATTAGGAATATAGTTAGGTCTAGACTAGACCTAAAGCCCTAAAGGGGTCCAATCTCATTTATAACACCAAGTGAACCTTAAAATGAATTAGATGAATTTAAAATAGAGATATAACATGAATTTGTTTGATTGGATTGAAAATAACCATAAAATAAAGATCATTCTTGGCCTAAAAACACCTTAGGGGTACACAATCTTCACTCTCTATCTTGATAGGTAATTTTTTGATGCTCACACTAGTATAGATTAGTTGCATGGTGATACAATAAATTAGGTAAAATTGAATGAGGTCCTAAACATTATTTTATTGGAATTTTTTCATAAGTTTAATGTTCAATTTTTATAAACAAATGCTAAGAGTCTAAACATTTTAAAACCCTCTAAAACCCTAGTCAAAGACATGATTGGAAGGAGATGGATGGAAATGCATGAAAGAGAGCTAGTAAGATCAAAAAATGGTTTTGAACCTGTATATCACTCTCCCATGATATTTCCCACATGATTTTTTTGAACCCTACTTGTATGGACAAGGTGCATAATAAGTTTTTTGATAGATTTTGATTATTATATAGGTGTAGGGGAGTTTTGAAGGATGAGGATAATTTGGGGAGGTCAAGTGGAACTATTAATAACCCACTATATCCATTTATTGATTTAGACAAGCACGCAAACACATATGCTAAGTCATTCACTTCAGGTAGTCTATGATAGACAATGGAAATGGAGAGTGACTTCTTAGTGAATATGTGATAAGTCAAATTAAGAGGCCTTTTAAGGTATAATTCATGGCATGGATGGAGATGAGACTATTTATAGGTGTCATATCACCACTTAAATGTATTTTATTTAACAATTGATGATCATTTAGGTCATAAAAAGGATAAACCTATAAGGATAGTGATGGTGACTATAGATGATGGGAACAAGTGTGTAGAAGAAGACTAGTGGTTAAGAACACATTTGATGCATGTTTAAAATTGTTTCTAACCCATACTTAATATTTCACATGTGGAATATCTATTTAGTTTGGTTTGGAGTGCTCAAGAGAGGCCTAATGATGAAGGCAATTTCCAAGAAGGCCAATTGAATACCCTACACCAATTTTTGGAGAGTTTTATGCCTTAGAAAGACATTTGTCCAAGAGGAAATTTTATACCTATATTATCAACTTAATTAATTTGAAATTTAACTAGTTATCATGCCTTGAAAAGTGGAATTATGACCCTTGAACTCCACTTTCTCCTCTCTGTTCTCACATTCTATAAATACAAGCCATTTTGACTCTTTTTTTTTAATTCCACACCTAGTATGGTGAAGCCCTACTGGTTTTAAATTTACTTTACATTTTAATAAGATAATCAATCTATTTTTTAGTGTAAAACATCTTGTCTAAGTGTGTAAAGTGATGTATGGTGAATTCTAGTGATAAACATCTATCCTTACCTTCTCTTGGTCCTTGTATATTTGGTACAAGTAATTCTCATTCTAACAAGTCATATGGAGTGTATCTAGTGTGTTTGATTACTGTTAAGTTTAAAATTATACTTAGAGTATACAATTAGAACTCTATTCCACTTACCTTGAGTAGTTTCATGCATATTACCTACATATTTGAAATACTAATGTTGGAGTATTCTAGGACTTTGAAACCAATATTATAGGTCATGTCTCTTAGTAAAAGAGTATGATGATCTAGTGGATATATTTATGGTGTATCAAAACCTTAGATTATTTTACGTTAATGCATACTTATACCTTTTTTCATTAATAAAATTAGTTAGTGTACGTGATAATCACTTAAGGATCAATCTAGGGAGTTAGCCCTTAAACCTAGAGGTCTACCTCTATTATAGGCAACCCACAAGCCTAAAGGTATTATAATGTTTACAAAATATTATATTAGGATTAAAAAACCTCCTATAGGGTGTGGTATTTTGTGGCAATAGCTGTCATGTGCCTTAATGGAACATGGGAAAGAATATCTCTTAATGAGGCATGGGTTGGCAAGCATTGGTGGTTGGCTGATTCTAAGATGTATTTATATAGAAGTAAAATGCCCTTAGTTCAAAACATTTTTTCCTATTTGACAAAAACATTAGATGTAACATAATAGAATGATAAATAGTAAATAGGAACCATGGGTTAAGAGAGTTGAGTCTGGATAACTGGAGGATAAAACCTAGGTGTTTTTGAGGTTAATAGGTGGGATTTATAATAACTTATGTTTTTTATACTAATTGAGAATGAAATGATTTTATTATTTATTTATTATTTTTCATTTTGGAGAAGAAGACCACTTGGTTTATTCTACTTATTTTATGGTTTGTCATGTTGTGGTTTTGCCAACATGTAATAATTTCCCATTTGAGGGCCTTGGTGAGGTTGTGTTCATCCTTGATTGTCTTAGATGTTTAAAATTATTGATTTGAATGTATTAATGTTGTTGTTACATTATGTTATGGTTTTCTTTGAACATCATGTTCATTTTGGTAGGTTTATTGAACCTCCCATGACCATTGGTAAGAAGTAATATAGTGAGACATCCTTTTGTTACTCTAATATTTTGGTAGGCTTTATTATGTTATAAGTACTTGCTTAATTGAATTATATTTATTAATTCTTAGCTTCACTTGTATGATCATTTGAATTCTTGTTTGTTTTATATTTAGGACTAGAATATCTTTGGGTAAGAATCAAAAATAAGGATATAGGTGTTGCATGATCATTCTCTTGTGTTAAGATACCCTTACTTAGATATCCACTCTTGCCCTTACCAAGTGATATAAACATGCTTAGAGCTAGGAGTCTTGATCTCAAGGGTGTCTAGAGTATAAACTTAAAGATGATAAAAGGTTGGGTGGTGAGCCTTCCTTTTTATTGCCAACAAATGCTTAGGAGTAAATGTGAAGCATCATTGAAGACTAACTATACTTCCATGATTTAATCAACCCTAAAAATGTGACTCTTGATTATGTGAATAAATGGATGAAATTTGATGTAATTTTAATTCTTTAACAACCAACCTTAGAGTAATATTACTGTAAAAGAGAGAGCTTAGATAATATTTCAACTATGGATTAAAACTTATATTTTCTATTTATAGAAACATTAGTGTTAAACTGGGATGTAACTACTTATTAGTTCTTGATTTATAGGATCATGGGAAGAGTCTTATATGTATTAAAGGTCTTTAAGATAAGCTACACTTTTAAATAAATTGATAATATGATTTCTTTTCTTAAATTTTTTTCATGAGTGGCTGGTATTTTAAACATTGTGCATCTATTTGTATTTGATTGAGAAGAGTTAATGGAATTAAAATTATCTAAGAATGAGTAAAACTTAGATAAAAATCTAGGATATTGTTATTGGGAATAATAATATAGCTTGTTGAAATGAACCAAGAATTGATCTTTTCTGGTATACTTATGCCAGTCATGAATAAAGACTATGTTGTCTTATGTTGAATCTTTTTGTTAAAAGAGTCTTAAACTGGTTAGGATTGTTGTATTTAGACCCTTTAGAATGAGTCATTATGTAAAGGAATAAATAATTTTGGTCTTATGTATTTTCAAATAAAATATAATGAGTTATTTGATTATATCTTTGTTAAGAACAATACTTTATTATGCCTATGTCTATCCTTATAATTATTATGGTTAATTTATTTGGATCATTCTTATGCAAGAATGAGTAGACATATTTATGAGATATGGTTGGTTATTAAGAATAAAAATATATTTAGCTGGATAAAGATGTTTTTGTGGATAGAAAGGATGCTTTATGAAGGTTCCCATTAGGATTTTGTAGACAAGTTATGCTACCTATAATAAACCCTACCAATAATGAGATCAATTAATTATATGTAAGAGTTTTATAAATCCAATTTATCCTATAATTATCTTAGGGAGGCTATAACCTTAGATTGATTTAGACTCTTACACCTTAATGGAATTCATAGTCAACCTCACAAATTAATTACAAGAGTAAATTTTTGAGTCATTACTAGATGTGCAATCTGCTAAAGACAAGATCAAACATATTATTATAGCGATTCATTCCTTTAGATACATTGGCTTGAGTAATCTCAACTTGTCTCCATTTGATTAATTAAATAAATCAATGAGTTTATTGGTTTAAAATAATGATATTTTCTCTAAATCAAGCTTAAGATTATTTTATAGACTTGATTTTGGTGACAACAGTGTAGGAATGTATATTTTACCTTGTTATCTTTCTATTTAATTGGATTCATCACTATATTTTACCTCTGATCATGCCTTATTTGATTACCAAGTTTTAGGTGGGTTTTTCCTTAGTTATTTTCCTTGTTGACTAATTTTATGTTTTTCCTTAGTCATTTTTCTCAAGTTTTCATTTTGGATTTTTGTCATAGCCATTAGGAAAGTTATATTGCATAGAATTTTCCATAGGTTTTCGATGAGTTCCCTATCCAACTCTTCTAGCATAGTGCTTACCTTCTCTGTTTATTAGGTTCCCTTGTATAATACCTTTCCTTATTATATTTTTCATTGGAACCTTATACAACCTTATTTATTACTATATTAACCACTTTGGAGTTTATATTTCTAAGTTTTCCTTGGTTAGTTTCAAAACTTTTGATGTGTGGTTCAAACGAATCCATGTGTTACCATCTTGCTAACCTAAGAGTGAGGTTAGTGTTGTTTAATGTATAATTAGTGTAGGGATAGTGGGATCATGGGATGTTGTCACATGGAATCATCTTGGTGACCCACTATCTTAGATATGACCAAATAGGAAGCTTTCCTCTGGGCAAATGAACTTATGAGATATTTACATGTGGCATCATCTTGATGACCATGATCTTAGAGAGGACCATATAGGGGCTGATGCCTTTGAGATAGAAGAATAGAGGGATGTTTCCATATGAACTCATCTCGGTGACTCACTATCCTAGAGACATCAATATAGAGCTTGAATTTTGTGGGCAAGCAGGTGAGTGGGATGTAGCCATGTGGCCAAATTCTACTACTTCACTATGTTGGAGATGTTTATACTGGGTGTGAATCTCATGGGAAAGTGGGTGAATAGGAATACCATACATTAAAATCCTAATACTATACTATTATGAGGGTGTCGTTATCAAGTTTAAATCCTATAGTATAATAGGCTAATAGAATGTTATTGCATGGCATAATTTTATTGCTCCATAGTTTTAAGAGATCCATGTCAATCTTATAGAGTGGTTCGGTATTAAGTTAGTGAGTTATCATGACATGGAGATTTTCATAGAGTTTCATAAGAAATAATAGGTGGAAAGAGTTGTCTAAGAACTTAAAATAAAATTGACATTACCATATAACCCATATAAATAATGACATGGAACCTAACTGCATCAGTAGTGGTTGAGGTTAAATTTGATGACTGTCTCAATGCCATTTATGCCTTTATCATTTAGTGCATGCCATGAAAGGATTTATGAGTGTTGGGCCAAATGAATCAAGACTTTGGCCTTCTGAATTATTGTCTTATACCTATAAGAGACTATTGGGAGTTGTGGGATTCTTGTTGTGATTGGATTAAATTATGGTATCTATCCATGTTCATTAGTGTTTTATTCATTGTAATTATGTGTCATGCCAAAATTTTAGGAAAAAAATGGGCATGACATTTTAGTATCAGAGCTCAAATTAAACTCTAAGATATCTTGGGATATTTTATATGAGTTCATCACATTTATAACTCTAGTTAATCATGATTTATGTAAATTAAATATGGTGTATGATGCTTGGTTACTTAATTAAAATATAAATTATGTAGACAAGATGTCACAAAAGGAATAAATAAAAGGCATAATGAATGGTGGTCACAAATATCCGCAAGTAATGTATCGAATTGATATCTATGTTCAAACTCTTGAGACCCTATATCAAATTATGGTTGTGCTAGAGGAAATGTTACCATAAGTTTCTATGTTTTAAAAAGGGGCCTCTTCACCCCAACAAGGGCATGGGTAGGATAAGAAATATTTAGATTCTCATCATATAAAGAGGAGTAGGAACTTCCTTTCGAAGGATCATATAAATAAAATTACCCAGACATGATCTCAACTTATGAAAACTCTGAATGTAAGATCAAGGTAAGCTTCAAGAAAATGAGTTGGGGATGGACCTTATTAGTGTGTATATTATATATATGAAGATATTGGTCATTATGAACTGAATTGTGCTTAGAATACTTGATCAAGGATACTAAAGTCTTGATATTGACTGGTTATGAAGACCAAATTTTGTTATAATCCTTAGAAACACTTATTTTGATTGTTCTATCTAAAAAAAATGAAAATATTGTAATACATTATTATCTTTGAAAATATAGTGGGACTTCTTGTTAAGGAGCATATGATAGATATAGATATATTTACTTATGTGAATGCACATGATGTTTGCCTATTATAGTGCTTAATTGGATAGATGCAATTTGATCATGGTGTTACCATGATAATGGGAGGACATGAATTTGAAAGAAGTTGACTTGATATGATTTAAATAAATATCAAATGTTGTTAATTGAACTAATAACTATAAAAAGGCTTTAATGTCCTCTAATTTGAAATTATGAATTCCCTAGATACAATTGATTGTGTATGTTTGAATTGTGGGAATCTTAAAGAAAGTGTCTCTTGATGTTTAAAGCATTAGGACCATTCAATGAACCAAGATATGGTAAAAATATGGTATTGGGTTTACGGTTTAATCTATATATAAATCTAATATTTACTCATGCTAACCAGTTGAGTGGTAATATTGCATCTTGTTAGTGAAATAAGATGAATCTCTAAGGAACTAATCGAGGTAGGTAATATCTCCACATAATATTTATTTCATGAAAAGAGCATGTTATATTTGAATATATTTAAGTTGTTAATTGCCTTGTGATGCATAGATGAGCATAGACTAACTTATGATGTTTTTTATGGATGCATATCAAATGCTTATGAGGGTATATTTTTAGTTTTGAAGCATATGGAATGGAATAAAGTAACCTTACAAATTCTTGATATTATGCTAATAAATCAATAAATAGATAAATTTACACTTATAATAATATTTATTGGTTGAATGAAAGCTTAAAATTTCTGATAATCATGTTATATTATTATGAAGATATGTGTTAGTAAAATGGAATGATAGCTGGAGCTGCTAACTACCTTGGGCACATGTATATCACTGTATAGTAATAGGAATCAGAAGGAGGCAACTCTTGAAATAATATCCCTACATATTCTTACCATGAATATTATGTCTACACATGTACGTGGGACCTAAAGATAGGTGGAATTATATCCAAGTTCTCATGTTAAATCAGGGTACTAGCTACTAGATTATATAATTTTGTGTAGTGGCAATGGTATAACACCCTTCTATATATTATTATTGAATTGAAAATATCATTTTGTGTAGTGGAAGTGGGGTAGTACCATATTACATTTTATTACTAATAATAAAACAAAAATGAATTTGGTATAGCGATAATTGGATCCATAATAAATTTTATTAGTAATGGCCAGTGGAACATATCCCATATGTTGTGATGTAGTTTGATTCTTAAGATGGATAGTGGATCATTAATTCCATATTACTTTATTTATTCTCTCCTTGAGTGGTTAATAGATCCAAATAGTGATCGTATTATGATCTTATTTTTTACTAAATGTGATTGGAAAACTTGTTTTAAGTTATTTAAGCTTTTGTTTATATTACTTGGAAACCAACATTATTTTCTTATTGACTTTGAATGTTTCAAGCTAAAGGCTAATCATGGAATTCATTGATGAAATTTTTTGGTTTCTAATTCATAATTGAGATGACTTGGTATTCATTTTATTTATTTTTCACTTACATGATCAATTGATGTTTCTTCAATTAATTGTGATTCTTGCTTGTGTTGGTTTCATGTGTTAATATGTGCATAACTATCTCTTTTGGCAAGTATAGCAGGGAAGAAGTAGTTTGAAAATTATATATAAGTTGGTCATGGTGGGTAATTTTCATACATGTCCAATATCTCATTCTTCCTCACCGACTAGACATGGTGGTATTAGACACTAAGGTGTCTTAAGAGCACTGAGGTGTCTTTTTCACTCTATGCATTGGAATGGATAGTGGATGGATGTATTAATGGATGTATATATATATTTACTATCTCTTAATATTTGTGTCTTGACATTATTTGGTCCATTTATGTATCAACTATCTCTTAATTTCATATGTGCGAGATATGACATCACCAATCTGCTTACTTGGCTCTGTTTGAACATAGAAAACACTATCAAAATGCCTAGAAACCCAACTTTGCACACACATATCTTTGGTTGTGATTAATTTCATGAATTTAAACTTGGCCCATAAAAAATTGTGACTATTTTAATCCCAAACATATGACCAAATATCCATGACTCATCCAAATGTGTGAATGCTGACATCATCAAACTACCTACTTAGATTTTATACCAGGACATCTAAAATGTCTAGATGAAAACACTGATCAACCAAGTGAAATAAATTCATACATGAAAGTAATCAAATCATATAAAACATCTTATAGGACCCATTTATTATGATAAATATTTTAGACTCATCCCTAATCATCTCTAACTAGTCAAATGCTGAAGATTAACCAAGCCTACTTCAAGCATACTATGCTAAACACATTACACAATTCATCATTATCATTCGACTAAAAATGAACTTCATCCACTCACCTAGGAACCTCAATTACATCACCACAAAATCATTAACAAATCTCCAAAAACTTGGTCTCATTTTTATTGTTTTTTCACTTACATGATCAATTGATTTCTTTTTAAGTAATTATGATTCTTGCTTATTTTGGTTTCATGTGTTAGTATGTGCATAACTATCTCTTTTGGTGAGTATAAGAGGAAAGAATTAGTTTGAAAATGATATATAAAAGGTTCATGGTGGGTACTTATCACACATGTCTAATATCTCATTCTTCCTCACCCACTAGATGTGGTGGTCTTAGATGCTAAGGTGTTTCAAGAGCACTGAGGTGTCTCTTTCACTTTATGCATTGGAATGGATGTGGATAGATGTATTAAAGGATGTATATGTATTTAATATCTATTAATATATGTCTTGACATGCTTTGGGCCTTTTGTGTATCAACTATCTCTTATTATCTATGCCTTCACATGCTTGGAGCCATCATGGCATTTACTATATTAGCTGTTGGACTAATATCCTGAGGGCCACATAAATATTGATTAGAACATTGATTCTTGGGTAGTGGATTGATGTCTCAAGGGTGACATATACTTTTATCTACATATAATTATATTATCTAGTGGATTGATGTCTTGAGAGCCTCCTACATATTGAGATACACATGATATCTTGGCTAGCAAGTTGAGATCCCAAGAGCCTCATTAATATGTATTGGCAAATTACTCTCTTAGTTGATGAACTAATGTTATATGAACATATATAATGAAATATCATGGTATTAGGTTTCTTAAAACCTTCCATAAATGGCATAGTATGTTGAAAAGGGAGCTAATCCCATGTTTGTATTCTTATATGAACTCATCTTGGTGACTCACTATCCTAGAGACATCAATATAGAGCTTGAATTTTGTGGGCAAGCAGGTGAGTGGGATGTAGCCATGTGGCCAAATTCTACTACTTCACTATGTTGGAGATGTTTATACTGGGTGTGAATCTCATGGGAAAGTGGGTGAATAGGAATACCATACATTAAAATCCTAATACTATACTATTATGAGGGTGTCGTTATCAAGTTTAAATCCTATAGGATAATAGGCTAATAGAATGTTTTTGCATGGCATAATTTTATTGCTCCATAGTTTTAAGAGATCCATGTTAGTCTTATAGAGTGGTTCGGTAGTAAGTTAGTGAGTTATCATGACATGGAGATTTTCATAGAGTTTCATAAGAAATAATAGGTGGAAAGAGTTGCCTAAGAACTTAAAATAAAATTGACATTACCATATAATCCATATAAATAATGACATGGAACCTAACTGCATCAGTAGTGGTTGAGGTTAAATTTGATGACTGTCTCAATGCCATTATGCCTTTATCATTTAGTGCATGCCATGAAAGGATTTATGAGTGTTGGGCCAAATGAATCAAGACTTTGGCCTTCTGAATTATTGTCTTATACCTATAAGAGACTATTGGGAGTTGTGGGATTCTTGTTGTGATTGGATTAGATTATGGTATCTATCCATGTTCATTAGTGTTTTATTCATTGTAATTATGTGTCATGCCAAAATTTTAGGAAAAAAATGGGCATGACATTTTAGTATCAGAGCTCAAATTAAACTCTAAGATATCTTGGGATGTTTTATATGAGTTCATCACATTTATAACTCTAGTTAATCATGATTTATGTAAATTAAATATGGTGTATGATGCTTGGTTACTTAATTAAAATATAAATTATGTAGACAAGATGTCACAAAAGGAATAAATAAAAGGCATAATGAATGGTGGTCACAAATATCCCCAAGTAATGTATCGAATTGATATCTATGTTCAAACTCTTGAGACCCTATATCAAATTATGGTTGTGCTAGAGGAAATGTTACCATAAGTTTCTATGTTTTAAAAAGGGGCATATTCACCCCAACAAGGGCATGGGTAGGATAGTAAATATTTAGATTCTCATCATATAAAGAGGAGTAGGAACTTCCTTTCGAAGGATCATATAAATAAAATTACCCAGACATGATCTCAACTTATGAAAACTCTGAATGTAAGATCAAGGTAAGCTTCAAGAAAATGAGTTGGGGATGGACCTTATTAGTGTGTATATTATATATATGAAGATATTGGTCATTATGAACTGAATTGTGCTTATAATACTTGATCAAGGATACTAAAGTCTTGATATTGACCGGTTATGAAGACCAAATTTTGTTATAATCCTTAGAAACACTTATTTTGATTGTTCTATCTTAAAAAAATGAAAATATTGTAATACATTATTATCTTTGAAAATATAGTGGGACTTCTTGTTAAGGAGCATATGATAGATATAGATATATTTACTTATGTGAATGCACATGATGTTTGCCTATTATAGTGCTTAATTGGATAGATGCAATTTGATCATGGTGTTACCATGATAATGGGAGGACATGAATTTGAAAGAAGTTGGCTTGATATGATTTAAATAAATATCAAATGTTGTTAATTGAACTAATAACTATAAAAAGGCTTTAATGTCCTCTAATTTGAAATTATGAATTCCCTAGATACAATTGATTGTGTATGTTTGAATTGTGGGAATCTTAAAGAAAGTGTCTCTTGATGTTTAAAGCATTAGGACCATTCAATGAACCAAGATATGGTAAAAATATGGTATTGGGTTTATGGTTTAATCTATATATAAATCTCATATTTACTCATGCTAACCAGTTGAGTGGTAATATTGCATCTTGTTAGTGAAATAAGATGAATCTCTAAGGAACTAATCGAGGTAGGTAATATCTCCACATAATATTTATTTCATGAAAAGAGCATGTTATATTTGAATATATTTAAGTTGTTAATTGCCTTGTGATGCATAGATGAGCATAGACTAACCTATGATTTTTTTTATGGGTGCATATCAAATGCTTATGATGGTATATTTTTAGTTTTGAAGCATATGGAATGGAATAAAGTAACCTTACACATTCTTGATATTATGCTAATAAATCAATAAATAGATAAATTTACACTTATAATAATATTGATTGGTTGAATGAAAGCTTAAATTTTTTGATAATCATGTTATATTATTATGAAGATATGTGTTAGTAAAACGGAATGATAGCTGGAGCTGCTAACTACCTTGGGCACATGTATAGTAATAGGAATTAGAAGGAGGAAACTCTTGAAATAATATCCCTACATATTCTTACCATGAATATGATGTCTACACATGTAGGTGGGACCTAATGATAGGTGGAATTATATCCAAGTTCTCATGTTAAATCAGGGTACTAGCAACTAGATTATATAATTTTGTGTAGTGACAATGGTATAACACCCTTATATATGTTATTATTGAATTGAAAATATCATTTTGTGTAGTGGAAGTGTGGTAGTACCATATTACATTTTATTACTAATAATAAAACAAAAATGAATTTGGTATAGCGATAATTGGATCCATAATAAATTTTATTAGTAATGGCCAGTGGAACATATCCCATATGTTGTGATGTAGTTTGATTCTTAAGATGGATAGTGGATCATTAATTGCATAATACTTTATTTATTCTCTCGTTGAGTGGTTAATAGATCCAAATAGTGATCGTATTATGATCTTATTTTTTACTAAATGTGATTGGAAAACTTATTTTAAGTTATTTAAGCTTTTGTTTATATTACTTGGAAACCAACATTATTTTCTTATTGACTTTGATTGTTTCAAGCTAAAGGCTAATCATGGAATTCATTGATGAATTTTTTTGGTTTCTAATTCATAATTGAGACGACTTGGTATTCATTTTATTTATTTTTCACTTACATGATCAATTGATGTTTCTTCAATTAATTGTGATTCTTGCTTGTGTTGGTTTCATGTGTTAATATGTGCATAACTATCTCTTTTGGCAAATATAGCGGGGAAGAAGTAGTTAGAAAATTATATATAAGTTGGTCATGGTGGGTAATTTTCATACATGTACAATATCTCTTTCTTCCTCACCGACTAGACATGGTGGTCTTAGACACTAAGGTGTCTTAAGAGCACTGAGGTGTCTTTTTCACTCTATGCATTGCAATGGATAGTGGATGGATGTATTAATGGATGTATATATATTTACTATCTCTTAATATTTGTGTCTTGACATTATTTTTTCCATTTATGTATCAGCTATCTCTTAATTTCATATGTGCGAGATATGACTTCACCAATCTGCTTACTTGGCTCTGTTTGAACATAGAAAACACTATCAAAATGCCTAGAAACCCAACTTTGCACACAAATATCTTTGGTTGTGATTAATTTCATGAATTTAAACTTGGACCTTAAAAAATTGTGACTATTTTTATCCCAAAAATATGACCAAATATCCATGACTCATCCAAATGTGTGAATTCTGACATCATCAAACTACCTACTTAGATTTTATACCAGGAGATCTAAAATTTCTAGATGAAAACACTGATCAACCAAATGAAATCAATTCATACATGAAAGTAATCAAATCATATAAAACATCTTATAGGACCCATTTATTATGATAAATATTTTATACTCATCCCTAATCATCTCTAACTAGTCAAATGCTGAAGATTAACCAAGCCTACTTCAAGCATACTAGGCTAAACACATTACACAATTCATCATTATCATTAGACTAACAAGGCACTTCATCCAATCACCTAGAAACCTCAATTACATCACCACGACATCATTAAAAAATCTCCAAAAACTTGGTCTCATTTCTATTGATTTTTTCACTTACATGATCAATTGATTTCTCTTTAAGTAATTATGATTCTTGCTTGTTTTGGTTTCATGTGTTAGTATGTGCATAACTATCTCTTTTGGTGAGTATAAGAGGAAAGAAGTAGTTTGAAAATGATATATAAGAAGGTCATGGTGGGTACTTATCACACATGTCTAATATCTCATTCTTCCTCACCCACTAGATGTGGTGGTCTTAGACACTAAGGTGTTTCAAGAGCACTGAGGTGTCTCTTTCAATTTATGCATTGTAATGGATGTGGATAGATGTATTGAAGGATGTATATGTATTTAATATATATTAATATATGTCTTGACATGCTTTGGGCCTTTTGTGTATCAACTATCTCTTATTCTCTATGCCTTCACATTCTTGGAGCCATCATGGCATTTACTATATTAGCTGTTGGACTAATATCTTGAGGGCCACATAAATATTGATTAGAACATTGATTCTTGGGTAGTGGATTGATGTCTCAAGGGCCACATATACTTTTATCTACATATAATTATATTATCTAGTGGATTTATGTCTTGAGAGCCTCCTACATATTGAGATACACATGATATCTTGGCTAGCAAGTTGAGATCCCAAGAGCCTCATTAATATGTATTGGCAAATTACTCTCTTAGTTGATGAACTAATGTTATATGAACATATATAATGAAATATCATGGTATTAGGTTTCTTAAAACCTTCCATAAATGGCATGGTATGTTGAAAAGGGAGCTAATCCCATGTTTGTATTCTTATTTGAGCTCATCTTGGTGACTCACTATCCTAGAGACATCAATATAGATCTTGAATTTTTTGGGCAAGCAGATGAGTGGGATGTAGCCATGTGGCCAAATTCTACTACTTCACTATGTTGGAGATGTTTATACTGGGTGTGAATCTCAAGGGAAAGTGGGTGAATAGGAATACCATACATTATAATCCTAATACTATACTATTATGAGGGTGTCCTTATCAAGTTTAAATCCTATAGGATAATAGGCTAATAGAATGTTATTTCATGGCATAATTTTATTGCTCCATAGTTTTAAGAGATCCATGTTAGTCTTATAGAGTGGTTCGGTAGTAAGTTAGTGAGTTATCATGACATGGATATTTTCATAGAGTTTCATAAGAAATAATAGGTGGAAAGAGTTGCCTAAGAACTTAAAATAAAATTGACATTACCATATAACCCATATAAATAATGACATGGAGCCTAACTGCATCAGTAGTGGTTGAGGTTAAATTTGATGACTGTCTCAATGCCATTTATGCCTTTATCATTTAGTGCATGCCATGAAAGGATTTATGAGTGTTGGGCCAAATGAATCAAGACTTTGGCCTTCTGAATTATTGTCTTATACCTATAAGAGACTATTGGGAGTTGTGGGATTCTTGTTGTGATTGGATTAGACTATGGTATCTATCCATGTTCATTAGTGTTTTATTCATTGTAATTATGTGTCATGCCAAAATTTTAGGAAAAAAATGGGCATGACATTTTAGTATCAGAGCTCAAATTAAACTCTAAGATATCTTGGGATGTTTTATATGAGTTCATCACATTTATAACTCTAGTTAATCATGATTTATGTAAATTAAATATGGTGTATGATGCTTGGTTACTTAATTAAAATATAAATTATGTAGACAAGATGTCACAAAAGGAATAAATAAAAGGCATAATGAATGGTGATCACAAATATCCCCAAGTAATGTATCGAATTGATATCTATGTTCAAACTCTTGAGACCCTATATCAAATTATGGTTGTGCTAGAGGAAATGTTACCATAAGTTTCTATGTTTTAAAAAGGGGCCTCTTCACCCCAACAAGGGCATGGGTAGGATAAGAAATATTTAGATTCTCATCATATAAAGAGGAGTAGGAACTTCCTTTCAAAGGATCATATAAATAAAATTACCCAGACATGATCTCAACTTATGAAAACTCTAAATGTAAGATCAAGGTAAGCTTCAAGAAAATGAGTTGGGGATGGACCTTATTAGTGTGTATATTTTATATATGAAGATATTGGTCATTATGAACTGAATCGTGCTTAGAATACTTGATCAAGGATACTAAAGTCTTGATATTGACTGGTTATGAAGACCAAATTTTGTTATAATCCTTAGAAACACTTATTTTGATTGTTTTATCTAAAAAAAATAAAAATATTGTAATACATTATTATCTTTGAAAATATAGTGGGCCTTCTTGTTAAGGAGCATATGATAGATATAGATATATTTACTTATGTGAATGCACATGATGCTTGCCTATTATAGTACTTAATTGGATAGATGCAATTTGATCATGGTGTTACCATGATAATGGGAGGACATGAATTTGAAAGAAGTTGGCTTGATATGATTGAAATAAATATAAAATGTTGTTAATTGAACTAATAACTATAAAAAGGCTTTAATGTCCTCTAATTTGAAATTATGAATTCCCTAGATACAATTGATTGTGTATGTTTGAATTGTGGGAATCTTAAAGAAAGTGTCTCTTGATGTTTAAAGCATTAGGACCATTCAATGAACCAAGATATGGTAAAAATATGGTATTGGGTTTATGGTTTAATCTATATATAAATCTAATATTTACTCATGCTAACCAGTTGAGTGGTAATATTGCATCTTGTTAGTGAAATAAGATGAATCTCTAAGGAACTAATCGAGGTAGGTAATATCTCCACATAATATTTATTTCATGAAAAGAGCATGCTATATTTGAATATATTTAAGTTGTTAATTGCCTTGTGATGCATAGATGAGCATAGACTAACTTATGATGTTTTTTATGGGTGCATATCAAATGCTTATGAGGGTATATTTTTAGTTTTGAAGCATATGGAATGGAATAAAGTAACCTTACACATTCTTGATATTATGCTAATAAATCAATAAATAGATAAATTTACACTTATAATAATATTTATTGGTTGAATGAAAGCTTAAAATTTCTGATAATCATGTTATATTATTATGAAGATATGTGTTAGTAAAATGGAATGATAGCTGGAGCTGCTAACTACCTTGGGCACATGTATATCACTGTATAGTAATAGGAATCAGAAGGAGGCAACAATAGAGGTGTCCTTATCTTGAAATAATATCCCTACATATTCTTACCATGAATATTATGTATACACATGTACGTGGGACCTAATGATAGGTGGAATTATATCCAAGTTCTCATGTTAAATCAGGGTACTAGCTACTAGATTATATAATTTTATGTAGTGGCAATGGTAAAACACCCTTCTATATGTTATTATTGAATTGAAAATATCATTTTGTGTAGTGGAAGTGGGGTAGTACCATATTACATTTTATTACTAATAATAAAACAAAAATGAATTTGGTATAGCGATAATTGGATCCATAATAAATTTTATTAGTAATGGCCAGTGGAACATATCCCATATGTTGTGATGTAGTTTGATTCTTAAGATGGATAGTGGATCATTAATTCCATATTACTTTATTTATTCTCTCCTTGAGTGGTTAATAGATCCAAATAGTGATCGTATTATGATCTAATATTTTACTAAAAGTGATTGGAAAACTTATTTTAAGTTATTTAAGCTTTTGTTTATATTACTTGGAAACCAACATTATTTTCTTATTGACTTTGAATGTTTCAAGCTAAAGGCTAATCATGGAATTCATTGATGAATTTTTTTGGTTTCTAATTCATAATTGAGATGACTTGGTATTCATTTTATTTATTTTTCACTTACATGATCAATTGATGTTTCTTCAATTAATTGTGATTCTTGCTTGTGTTGGTTTCATGTGTTAATATGTGCATAACTATCTCTTTTGGCATGTATAGGGGGGAAGAAGTAGTTTGAAAATTATATATAAGTTGGTCATGGTGGGTAATTTTCATACATGTCCAATATCTCATTCTTCCTCACCGACTAGACATGGTGGTCTTAGACACTAAGGTGTCTTAAGAGCACTGAGGTGTCTTTTTCACTCTATGCATTGGAACGGATAGTGGATGGATGTATTAATGGATGTATATATATTTACTATCTCTTAATATTTGTGTCTTGACATTATTTGGTCCATTTATGTATCAACTATCTCTTAATTTCATATGTGTAAGATATGACATCACCAATCTGCTCACTTGGCTCTGTTTGAACATAGAAAACACTATCAAAATGCCTAGAAACCCAACTTTGCACACAAATATCTTTGGTTGTGATTAATTTCATGAATTTAAACTTGGACCATAAAAAATTGTGACTATTTTTATCCCAAACATATGACCAAATATCCATGACTCATCCAAATGTGTGAATGATGACATCATCAAACTACCTACTTAGATTTTATACCAGTAGATCTAAAATGTCTAGATGAAAACACTGATCAACCAAGTTAAATCAATTCATACATGAAAGTAATAAAATCATATAAAACATCTTATAGGACCCATTTATTATGATAAATATTTTAGACTCATCCCTAATCATCTCTAACTAGTCAAATGCTGAAGATTAACCAAGCCTACTTCAAGCATACTAGGCTAAACACATTACACAATTCATCATTATCATTAGACTAACAAGGCACTTCATCCACTCACCTGGAAACCTCAATTACATCACCATGACATCATTAAAAAATCTCCAAAAACTTGATCTCATTTTTATTGATTTTTCACTTACATGATCAATTGATTTCTCTTTAAGTAATTATGATTCTTGCTTGTTTTGGTTTCATGTGTTAGTATGTGCATAGATTTCTCTTTTGGTGAGTATAAGAGGAAAGAAGTAGTTTGAAAATGATATATAAGAAGGTCATGGTGGGTACTTATCACACATGTCTAATATCTCATTCTTCCTCACCCACTAGATGTGGTGGTCTTAGACACTAAGGTGTTTCAAGAGCACTGAGGTGTCTCTTTCACTTTATGCATTGGAATGGTTGTGGATAGATGCATTGAAGGATGTATATGCATTTAATATATATTAATAGATGTCTTGACATGCTTTGGGCCTTTTGTGTATCAACTATCTCTTATTATCTATGCCTTCACATGCTTGGAGCCATCATGGCATTTACTATATTAGCTGTTGGACTAATATCTTGAGGGCCACATAAATATTGATTAGAACATTGATTCTTGGATAGTGGATTGATGTCTCAAGGGCCACATATAATTTTATCTACATATAATTATATTATCTAGTGGATTGATGTCTTGAGAGCCTCCTACATATTGAGATACACATGATATCTTGTCTAGCAGGTTGAGATCCCAAGAGCCTCATTAATATGTATTGGAAAATTACTATCTTAGTTGATGAACTAATGTTATATGAACATATATAATGAAATATCATGGTATTAGGTTTCTTAAAACCTTCCATAAATGGCATGGTATGTTTAAAAGGGAGCTAATCCCATGTTTGTATTCTTATATAAAAAAATTTATGTAATGGGAGGCATTTTCCCTATGCTCTACTTATTTAAAAGATATTTCATGTTTCAAATGGAACTATATATGTTAACTCAATGGTGCCCCATATGTTTTTAATAACTATATATTAGTTTATAATGATATGGTTAAGGACTGATACCTATTTTATTAGGATATTTTTTTATGAAATGCAACTGTCATCCTTATTTAAGAATAAATTACATATTCAAGGAACACTTGAACTCTAATGATTATAATAGATAAATTTTGAGCCTTAATGGATTAATATATATGTGTTTTGGAGTATTATTTACATCAAAAGTAATTACCTCTTTTAAAAATTAATTATAATTCAGCTAGCATCCAATGTAGTCAGTGATATATCATGTGGTAGTATAAAAATGAATAGAACAAGGCTTGGGTCTAAAATTGGACCAATTTAATCTCTAAAATAGAGATATTTTATTGAAAGGAAATTCAAATTTATTATGATCTAGAATTGAAGCATCCTCATGATTTGATCATAAGAAATTCTTGTTATATTAAAATACTAGTATCAATATTGTAGTAAAATTATGGGAAATGGAAAAGTTATTCTCCCATATTTACATGAAGTGATTCTTTTCTTTTGTGCACATTATTATGACACTAGTTGATGGTGGTGTGTGAGTGGCATATTTATGATATTAACATGATAAAGTCCCTATGTTAGTCATGGTGAAAGGTTATTTGACCCTTACTTGGGTGTCATGAAAGAAGTGGTTGAAGTCCTCCTATGTTGGGCATGATGGTAGGTTTTTCAACTCTCAAATGACCATTATGTTGACCATTTTTTGTAACCATGGAAGAGAAGTGTCCAATTTAGTTTAAGGTTTTAGATCACCCACAGGTTCTCAAAGTTTAATTAATTCGATGGAAATCAAACAAGTATGAGGTTAAGCCTAGATGAGTTTAAACACTTAGACATTTTGAAGAGGTTATCAAGTGCATAGTAGTATCATTGGCCTCCCTTTCAACCTTCTCAATGAACACAAAGAACTCCTAAATCCCACATGGGTCAAGCAATAAAAATACTTATTCAATTTTTAATAAGTTTTCTTTTAACGACTTAAAGAGGTGAAGTAATAAAATTTTATGGGGCCCCGATGATGTCTTGATGGATACCAAATTTTTAAGTCAAAATGAGACTTAACTATCTATTTCAAAGGTTTCCCAATGCCACGTGTCAATCTCAAAGTGGTCCCAAGCCCCTTCACAAGGATTTTTAGGACTTAGTCAATTTATTCAATCTTACCCAGTGCCACATGCTAATCGCTTATTAGTCTTGAGCCCTTTCAAAATTCCTTTCCACACTTAGTTAAATTTATAAAAATATTCCCAAAGGATCTCCATGTCAACAAGGTAGTGGGAAAACATTATGCTTCCATATGTCACAATCTTGGTGACCCAGAGTCCTAAAACTATCCATATAGTTTAAAACCCTCTAGGTTAGTAGGTTAGTGGGAAGATACTATGTGGCATAATCTTGATACCCCACTCTCCTAGATATTTATGTATAACACAAAGAGATGTCAGAGCCTCTAGGATAGTGAGTGAGTGGGATGGTGTCATGTGGCATGATACTGCTACTCTACAACCCCTTGTATGATTTATATAAGTAGAGAAATGTGTTAGAGTAGTGGGTGAACATGATGGCACCATGTGGTGAAATATTACATCACCATAAAGATAATAATTAGTATTATATTTGAACCCTCAGCCAAGTAATTAAAGATAGATAAATATCCACGTGGAGGTCAAATAAATTGATCAAACAATAATAGGAGTGCCTAATGAATAGGAGAACACTAATTAACACTCAATAGAGCCCAATTGAGAGAGAGCCCAAGGAAGGGGTAGGAAAATAAGAAGTTTTCATGTAGACTTGGCAAAGTTCAGGGGATTCATATCCCAATAGAAATAATATAGTTTGACAACTCAAAGTAAGTCAAAGGTGATGACATGGGTAATGATGCAAAATGTGTAGCAAAATAGATAATGCCACATGGCACCTAAAGATGAACCCAAGTCAAGTCTTCATGCTCGAATAATTGACCAAGTGTTAAAAATGGGGACCTAAGGAAAGAATATAATCATAGGAGTAAAATTCCTAGAATGAGACTAATGTTGACATGTGGATGGATTCCACCAATGAAAAGTATGTTGACATCCACATTGGCATTAATTGAGGCAAATTTGATGGCTTATTTTACTTGTTTAGATGTCAAGTTCATGAGTAGATTATGTAACAAAATTTTATTCATAGAATCAATATTAGAGTGGCTCAAAATGAAAATCATGGCACAACTCAATATAAATGTTGTAAAAATTCTAAGAGGTCGATGGAATATGGACCTATTCATCATAGAGGCATGTAGAGAATACACATGCATAAGACAAACTATAGGCTTGAGGGGAAGTGGAAGGTAGTTATGCAAGTGTGACTTTGAAAATCCTAAGGTCATCCCCACTACCTCAACCCCACTTCCATAATCATCATGGAATATTTAACTATCCCATTAGTAAGGAAGACCAAAAAGGGACCCAAGCTTTAAATATTTTGCCTATAAAAATAAGCAGAATTATCATGGCAAAGAGACCCTTTTTTATCATAGAAATACTATAAAAATAGGCCCATCCTTGAACCCTCTACCTAGATTTTATGCTTTTAATTCAATGAATAACTAATTTACCCTCTCATAACTTGAATTATGTGTGTATCTTATCAATTTTTAATTCTCTCTTTGTGTTTAAGTGTTATTTCTCTTTGATTATATCCAATTATATTTCACCTTTATATAAATGAAATCTATTGTGTAGGTCATAGTCTATGTATATTCATGATTTATGCATTATTATTTATGGTGATGAATTATTGTCTTTGTAATGATATCATACATCTTTGTACCTCTTTATGATACATTAATTCTAGGAGGTTCATGATTGAATCATGTATACCACAGTTCCCAAGGTTTTCATTATGTATGCTTAAGTGAGTAGAGGGTGTCATAAGATTCTGGTGTATCACCCCCTTTTTATTTAATTTCCTTTGTTTATTCTTTGTCTCTCCCTTTTACTTGTAGGTGAATTAATTTAGTTTTAGTCTTAGGTGATCCATCAGGGGAAGTCAACCCTCTCTGGAGGATCACTCCAACCATAGGCAATCCATAGCCTTGGGGTGTTCCCATTCTATTGATTGGGTGGGGAGATGTGAGATATCTCTTTAGAAGGTGAAAAATCAATATGAAAACACATTTAAAATAAAATTATGTGAATAATAAGCCTTTCACAAATAGAATTCATGTCATGTTGTAAGATAGAAGTGATTATGTCATATTGTTTTAAAACTAGTAAAAGAATTGGTATCAAAAGATTAATAATCCATGATTGTATAAATCTTGAAAATTAAATTATGAATTACAAGATTTTATTCATGTGAGTCAAACCCTCATAAGTGCTTAAAGAGCCTTAAATTGATAAATGAAGAAAATCAAGGGCTATTGGAAATATAGAGGAATAATATGATTGATTCCATGTAGTAGTTGGCCTCTACATTTGAGAATGTCATTTAGTAATGAAATGAAATGATCACCTTGGGTGCCTACCTAGGATGGAACATAGGTAATTTAGGATGATTTTCTAGTAGTCCAATAGATTTAGAAAACTTATTGGATGAAAAAATAGTTCAACATCAAGGATGATGCTCCTTTACAAGGGGGAGGGGGATGTAAGTCCCCTCATGAGAAAAAAATGTGAATATGATAGATTGATGGTAATAATACCTTTTTAGTGATAATTTCATGGTGAGTAGATCATGTAAATGGTAAGAGTTGGCTAGTAAATACTTGAATTATTACCTTAAGTTATAATTTAAATTACATATGCATTAGGTGCTATAAGAATATTGCTTCATAACCTTATGGATTAATAGGAAATATAATTATGTTGGTTTACTTAAATGATCTAGCATGATTATGATTTCAAGCCTCAAATATTAGGATAACATATTTCAAGGGTACAATAAGTGTGAAAGAATAGGAAAAGGGCTAATGAAGGAAAGAGACTAAGCTACAATGAAATTACTTAGATGTTCACACAAAATGATTTTATATCACATAGAATAAGTAAATATGAGATATCAAACAATAATAATTGATAAAAGAGTAGAATACTAGATAATATAGTAAATCCACTTCGAGGGGGAAACCTCCACAATAATGCACTAAGAGAAGAGTACTTAACATGATGATCAAATACTAACCACTACCTCCTATATATAGTCTACTTAGCCATGATTATTTCATAGGCTAACCTAAATAATAACATAGATAAATTTAATAAGAATATAAAAGAGGTATACAAGCCACAAGTTGGCCATACATATCCCAAGACATGCTAAAGTTTAAGGGCATAACATGTCTCTCCCCTTTAAAATAATATTGTCCTCAATGTTGAGTCAACTCTAGATGTTATTTCATGAAGGATTCATCCTCCCAAGTGGCATTTTCATAGGGCAAATTATTTCATTTGATTAGGTACTCTTTGATCTCTCTAGACTATAGCTGCTTAGTGCATATTTGAAGGATCACCTCAAGATCAAGAATAGCTCTTCCTTCCTCATCAAATTGTAGTAACTTAGTTTGAGTAAAAAATTTGTGTCCAATGACTTTATTTAGGCATGATACATGAAATACTAGATGTATGCAAGTGGTGGAAGGAAACTCTAACTTGTAGGCCACTCTACCAATTTTTTGTAAGATCAAATAAGGCCCATAATACTTATGGGACAACTTGTTATCCTTTTTTAATTTCTTCAAGGACATTTTCTTATATGATTATAAGAGAAAAAAGATCCAATCACCAATGTCAAAATTCCTCTCACTCATGTGTTGATCTTCTTTCTATTTCATATGATTCTAGGCCATGGCTAAATTTTCACACAAACTAGCAAGTACTTCCTATTGATGGTAAATATGTTCTTCAACTACATGAACCTTATGATGAAACTTTAAGGTTGAAGTAAAGGATGGAGGGTGGTATCTATATAGTGCCAGAAAAGGAGACATTTTTGAAGAACTATGAACAAAAGTATTATACCACCATTTAGAAAGTGGCAACTAATGAATGCATTTATCCCATTTATCAGAAATAAAACAATGGAGATATCCTTCCAGACATTTTTTGACTACCTTAATTTGTCCATCTAATTGAGGATGATAGGATGGACTATGAGCCAATTAGGTGCCCAAACATGCAAATAACTTAGTCCAAAAATTACTAGTGAAGATGAGATCTCTATCACTAAAAATGATCTTAAGGGTACCATGAAATTTTTGAACTGTATTGAAAAAAGAAAAAAGATATTGCACTACCAATCAATGGTTGTGATAAAGAATAGAAATGACCATACTTACTGAGATGATCTACCACAAGTATGATAATATTTTGACCATCAAATCTTGATAACCCTGGAATGAAATCCATAGACACCTCTTCCCAATGTTGGCTAGGGATGGATAAAGAATACAAAAGACCTAGGGTTTTGATGATTTCTACATTATTTTGTTGATAGATCATACATTCATCCACATATTTATAGACATCCCCCTTGAGTCCTTCCCAAAAAAAATCTTTCTTGATTCTATGATAGGTTTTCAAAAATTCTAAATGACCCCCAATTAGAATTGCATGAAGTTCTTGAAGGATTTTTTATTTAAGAAGAGAATTCTTACATAGGTATAATCTATATTTATACCATAAATCATCACCCTTCCATGTGAATTTTTTAAATCCACCTAAACCTTTATAAATATTCTAAATCAAATCATGGGTAACATTATTTTTATCTCATTCTAATCATGCTTCCTCTAGCCAATCTACCTATAGAATGGTCATAACATATATCAATGACTCAACTGATTCATCCTTCCTAGATAGTGAATCTACCACTACATTTCCTTGTCTTTATTGTAAACTATTTCAAAATCATAGCCTAACATCTTAGTTACCCATTTATATTGTTCTTCAAATGATAACCATTGTTCCAAAAAATATTTGAGACTATCATGACCAGTCTTTACCTAAAAGTGATGACCCATCAAATAAGGCCTCCATTGTTTAACTTCATGAAAAATGGCCATCATTTCCTTCTTATAAAATGGGCTTGTGCTGATTTTTACCCTTCAATTGATGAATTTCAAATGCAAGTGGTATGCCTTCTTGCATAAGTAAAACACCCATATCATACCTAGATACATCACATTAAACCATAAAAGTCTTAAAAAAACTAAGAGTAACCAACACTAGAGTGGTGCACATAGCCAATTTCAATCCACTAAAAGGAGTCTTTATTCAATAAAGATGTGAATGGCATTGCAATGCTACCATAATTTTTGACAAACCTATGATAATAACCAGTTAGCCCCAAAAATACCCTTAGTAGCTTGAGTGTCTTAGGAATTAGCTAGTCCACCATTGCTTAGATTTTTTAGGATCCACTTTTACTCCTGTATGTGAAACTAGATGACCCAAATACTCAACCTCATAAGCTCCAAAAGTACATTTAGAAGGTTTGGCATACAATTGATGTTGTTCCAAAATTGAGAGTACCTATTTTACATGGTGTAAATGATCTTCCAAATTTTTACTATAAATGAGGATATCATCAAAAAATACCAGAACAAACCTCCTCAAAAATGGTCTAAAAACAATATTCATCAAACTCTAAAAGGTGAATGGTATATTTGTTAGCCCAAAAGGCATAACCAAAAACTCATAATGGCCCTCATGAGTCTTGAAAATAGTTTTGGGTATGTCTTCATTATGAATCTAGATTTGATGATACCTAGAATGCATATCTAACTTGGTAAAATAAATAGAACCATTTAATTAATCTAGTAAATCATCAATGATAGGAATAGGAAAATTAGATTTGATAGTGTACTTATTGAGTTTGCTATAGTTAGGGCACATCCTATAAGTGTTATCTTTATTTTGTAGCATGAAAACTTGTGAAGAATATTTTCTTTGGTTATGGTGAATGATTCTTGCATCTAACAACTCTTGTACCATATTCTCAATTACACTTTTCTAGGCATATGGATACCTATATGGCCTAATTTTGGGTGGTGTACTACCAAGAATAATTTTTATAGCATGATCATGCATGCATCCAGGTGGAAGTCCTTTCGACATGTCACCAAAAATAACTGAATGGGCATCAATCACTTGTTGTAGATCAAGATGTGTAGATGGATAAGTAGGATGAACTTCTATGGAGACCAAGTGAGCTATAAATACTTCAACACCCTTTCAAAGAATCTTTGTCATTTGATGGGAGATAAAAAGTTATGGAGATTTAGCCCTTAATCCTCTTAACTCAAATGTTCTTCCCTTAGAATGAAAACACATGAATAATTCCTAAAAATTCATCTCAATAGTGCCCAAAGTGGTGAGCCACTGTATTCTCATAACAATGTCAGTTCCCCCCATGGGAATAGAAAATATAAGAGAATCTAACAAGTAGTTTCCCATGGCCAGCTTAATACTATGGCATTTTCTTGACCAACTAATAGTACCACCATTTGCAATCATGACCTAAAATTTTAGATTAATATAAATGACATAGTTCAAGTAAGCAACCAACTTATTATTAATGAATTTGTGTGTGCTCCTAGAATTAATCAAAATAGTGACCTTTTTATTTAAGAAACCCATCACCTTAAGAGTTTTGGGAGTACTAATACCTAAAAGGGCATGATATGAAATAATAGGCTAAGAGTCTTTAGATTCCTCCTTATGACCTTCTTCATCCTCACCAAGTACCTCCTCATCATCGTCATCCTCATTGTTGCCTTCGATGTAAAATACCTTATCTTTAGCACAATGATGGTCTTTGCTCTTATTTTTGTCACAACCATAACACAACCCTTTGTATTATTTCTCCTCAATTTGTCAAGGTGTCAGTCTAGTGGGTTGAGGCTATGATGGTGCTAGAAAGGTGCAATCATGACTAGTAGTGAAGGTTTTCCATTTGACCATCTCTTTTTCCTCTACCATGTGTGCCCATGGGATAGCCTCTGATATAGATGCTAGATTAAAAATTCAAACCTCTAATTGGATGTTATCTTTGAGACCACACAAAAATAGATCAATCAAATTTTCCTCAATGATGTCTTCCACTCGTAAGGATAGATTCTAAAACTGATGAATATAATCTTTCAAAGTTCTTATTTGCCGTAGTTTGGCTAACTAGATGAAGTAGTTATTAAAGAAATTATTTTGATAATGAGATAATGAATTATTAGTGAAAATAAACTATGTAACAAGGTCACCATTCTTTTTCTTTTGAGCACATAACTAGTGATACCAAATGAACTGCTCAAGTTTTAGATATAGAGATGCCACTATCAACTTCCGAGAACTAAGAGTTTGATGTAGATCAAATAAATTCTCAAGTTGGGTAATCCAAGTCAGAGGATCCTTACCATCAAATTTATGCATGTATACTTTGGGAAACATTGGTTTCACACTAGAATTGGAGTTGTTGGTGTTGAGAGGAGGAGGACCTAAATGATGAAGTGGAAGGTTGTTTGACTATAATTGAGATGAAAGAGCAGCCAGTGAAGTAGTGATATGATTCAATTGATTGTGAACCCTATTAATCTCTTCACACATCCATGAAACATTAGTTTGAACTATAACAAAGTCATCATGCCACACCAAGCCCTTTATGTCAATCTAAAGTTGAGAAATCAATGGATCTAAAGTTCTAGATTCTATGTCATCGATAAGAGTTTTAAGAGTTTCTTTTCCCCATTTTTGTCCCTATGTAAAAGGACCAACCATATACAAACCCTAAGAGGGTTTTTTCCTCAAAAAAAGTGTACCATGGGATGGTACCATTGTGATCACCTCACCAAGCTGAATTGAATGACTACCTTTGTACACTAGGGTAAAATATTTTAGAACAAAAAAGTGTACTGGTAAAATATACCATTGTGATCATCTCATCGAGATGAATCCAATGACTACAATTGTGAAAAGCAAAAAAAATTCTAGAATTTTTTTTTAATATTTTTTTTCAAAAAATCATTTTGAACAATACTATGTTGACAAAAAATAATAATTCTTCTTAGATTGCAAGTCATGTTTTTTCACTCCTTCCCCTCACAGAAGTCATGCCTTACCAGATTTGAAAAAAAAATACTATAAGAAACTTACCCAAATCAAAACTCTAATACCAATTTTAATGAAATTACTTATATGTTCACATATAATGATTTTATATCACACATAATAATCAAATATTAAATATCACACAACAATAATTGACAACAAAGTAGAATACTGGATAATATAGTAAAGCCACTTCATGGGGGAAACCTCCACAACAATGTACTAAGAGTAGAATACTTAACATGATGATCAAAGACTAACCATTACCTCCTATATATAGTCTACTTAGCCATGGTTATTTCATAGTTTGACCTAGATAATAACATAGAGAAATGTAACAAAAATATAACAGAGATATGTAAGCCACAAGTTGACCACACATATCCCAAGGCATGCCAAAGGATAAGGGTGTAGCATATGCCAAGAATGGTTATATACCTAATCATTTATACCCTTAAAATGGTCCTAAACCCTTGATAGGTATTTGGTTTCCTAGTCTATCACTTAGTAGGCGTCACATCTAATTGGTAGATAACCTTTAAGCCTAGTTGGTAGAACTTGTTATTACCTAACTTAAAGATCTTATAGCCAATGTCTAGAATGTCTAGTAGTTGATTAATATATATTATTTTGATTGCCTTAGTATTAGGATAAAGTGGAAAAAGAGGTAAGGGAGTATTGTAAGTAACCAAAGGTGCATGCATAGCCACCATGAACCTTAATAGAACATGGGAAATAACATCCCTTAATTAGGCATGGGTTGGTAAGTGACTAGTGGTTTGCTGATTTTGAGATGTCTTTATATAAAATTATAACTCCCTTAATTCATAACTTTTTTCCAATTTAAAAATAATTTAGACATAACATAAGATAAGGATAAGTAGAATATAGGAGCCATGGGTTAGGAGAGTCAAGTTTGGACAACTGGAGATAACACCTAGGTGGTCTAGAGGTTGATAGGTGAGATTCCTAATAACTTATGTTTATATTTCTCATTAGGAATGAAATTGTTTTATTCTCTATTTATTCTTTTTCTTTCTAAAAAAAAACCACTTTGTTTATTCAACTTGATTTATTATTTGCCATGTTTGTTATTTAAATGTCATGTAGTTCTTTCTTATTTGAGGGCCTTGGAGATTTTGTGTTCCTCCTTGCTTGTCTTAAATATTTAAAATTATTGATTTAAGTGTATTAGTGTTACTAAGATATAATGTAGTGGTTGTCTATGAACAACATGTTCATGATGGTAGGTTTCATAAACCTCCCATGACCATTAGTATGAACCAATAAAGTGAGACATCCTCTTGTTACTCCAATATTTTGCCATGACTTATTATGTTATAAGTACTTACCTTCTGGAATTATATTTATGAATTATTAGATTCACTTGTATGATAATTTGAATGCTTTTTTAATTTGTATTTGTAACTCAAATCTCTTTGGGTAAGAATTGAGAATAGGACTATAGGTGTTTCATGGTAATTTTATTGCATTAAGATACCCTTGTTTAGATATCCACCATTGCCCTTACCAAGTGATATAAAAATTCTTAGAGCTAGGAGTCTCAAGTTTAAGGATGTCTAGAGAAACAACTTAATGATGGTAAAAGTTTAGGCAGTGATCCTTCCTTGTTATGGTCAGTATATGTTTGGGAGTAGATGTGGAGCACCATTGAAAACTGCGTCGACTTCCATTATTTAATCAATACTATATATGTGATTCTTGTTTATGTGAATAAATTGATGAAATTTGATGTAATTTTACTTCTTTAACAATGATCATATTGGTAATATTTGTTAAAAGAGAGAGCTTGGATAACATTTCAATGATGGACTAAAACATTTATTTTCTATTTATTGAAACTTGAGTGTTAAATTGAGATGTAATTCATTATGATTTATTGATTTATAAGTTCTTGGGAAGTGTCTTGTATATATAAAAAGTCTTTATCCTTAGAGGCACTTTCAAATAAATTGATAAAATGATTTATTTATTTAAATATTTGTCATAAGTGGTTGGTCTTTTAAGCATTGTGCATGTGTTTATATTTGATTGAGAAGAGTTAATGGAATTAAACTTATCTAATAATGAGTGGAACTTAGATAAAAACTAGAAGATTATTATTGATAATAAAAATATAGCTTGTTGAAATGAACTAAACATTGATGTATTCTAGTATATTTATGCTAGTCATGAATAAAGACTATGTTGTCTTGTGTTTAACCCTTATTGTTAAAAGAGTCTTAAACTAGTTAGGATTATTGTATTCAGACCCTTGAGATAGAGTCATTATATAACGGAACAAATACCTTTAGTCTTAAATCTTTCAAAATAAAAGATAATGAGTTATTTGATTATATATATATGTTGAGAACAATAATTGATTATGCCTATGTCTCTCCTTATAATTATTACAATTATTTTATTTGGATCGTGCTTGTGCAAGAATGAGTAGACATATTTATGAGCTATGGTTGGTTATTAGGAATGATAATATAATTATCTTGTTGAGCCTTTATAATGTTTTTTTGGATAGAAAGGATGATTTGTGAAGGTTCCCATTAGGATTTTTCAAATAAATTATGTTGCCTATAATAAACCTACCCATAATGAGATCAATTAATTATATGGAAGAGTTTTATAAAGCCTATTTATCTAATAATGATATTAACAACGCTATAACCTTAGATTTGTTTTGAAAAATCCTAATGGGAACCTTCACAAATCATCCTTTCTATCCAAAAAAACATTATAAAGGCTCAACAAGATAATTATATTATTATTCCCAATAACCAACCATAGCTCATAAATATGTCTACTCATTCTTGCACAAGCACGATCCAAATAAAATAACTGTAATAATTATAAGGAGAAACATAGGCATAATCAAGTATTGTTCTCAACATATATATATATATATATATATATATATATATATATATATATATATATATATATATATATATATATATATATATATATATATATATATAATCAAATAACTCATTATCTATTATTTTGAAAGATTTAAGACTAAAGGTATTTGTTTCATTATAAAATTTGTTGGAAATATTGTCATTGATGTCAAAGGTCTAGTATTATTGGTGATAAAGGCCCCATTGCATTTAATGTTATTTGTAATAAATATATCTTGGCTAATATGAGTTAATATTTATTTAATATTAACAAATATATTTTTGGTTGCATATGAGACAAAAGAAGGGCCCCATGGAGAAGTCGAAGAGCCACAAGGTAAAGACAAAAGAAGGATGAGATGCATTTTCCCATGAAGAGTCATCTTGGGGAATACCAAGAGTCACCAAGTGAAGACAAAAGAGTAAGGGCGCAATTTCTCATGAAGGGACACTTTGAGGAATATGAAAAGTCACCAATATAAGGACAAAAGTGGGAAGGACATTTTTGGTCATGAAGGGTCACCACATGACTTTTTAAAGGCTTGGATATGAAGGGTCATCTAATATTGGTGCCATTTTCCATGAGGATTGAAGGGTCACAAAAGGGGAAGGCCAAAGGTCATTTGGAAAGCTATAAATAAAGGCTTGAGAAGCCATTTGTAATATGGAAGAGAGAGGTTGATTTGATATTGTAATATCTAGCTTAGAAGAGTAATTGTGAGAGATGAATATGATTTATATTTGTTATATTTAGCTTAGAATAGCAAAGGTGAGAGAGAGGAAAGAGATGTTGTATTGATATATCATTTTTTGAGATAGCAACATTGAGAGATAGGTGTGTGGTATACACAAAGGGATTGGTGCTCATGAATTGTTTCTGGGTTGGTGCTCTGCAAAGGGGTTGGTGCTCGACAAAGGGGTTTGAAGCTCCTGTGGGTTGGTGCTCATGAATTTTAGTTGTGTTGGTACTCGATAAAGGGGTATAGTGCTCTTGTGGGTTTGTTCTCACGAATATACTTGAGATTGTTCTCCGTGGTTTTTCCCACATTGGGTTTCCATATTATATCTGGTGTCTCTCTCTATCTTATGTGATGTTTATTGTTTAAGTTTTATTTCATATCTTGAATGTTTGATTAAGTGGAATTTGATAAAGGGAAAGTTTTATAAGACATATGATATATTGATTCACCCTCCCTCTCAGTATATCCCATGCTTAACAATTGGTATTAGAGCAAGTTCCTTTTTGAAAAGTTTTATAGCTTAAAGGTAGATCGGGAAAGCACGATGGCTGGGTCACAAGAAGGATTTTCTACAAATAAGGCACCTTTGTTTGATGGGATGAATTATGATTTTTGGAGCATGAGAATGAAGGTTTATTTGATGGCCCTTGGATTCAACATATGAAAATCAGTGGTGGAGAAATATGAAGAGCCACAGACATCTACAATTACTCCAGTAAAAAAGAAGGCAAGTGAATGTAATGCTAAAGCTTTACATGCTATTTTATGTGGTTTATGTGAATATGAATTTGTTAAAGTTATGCAATGTAAATCTACTCATGAAACTTGGGTAAAACTTGAGAATATTTATAAAGGTGATGGAAAGGTTTAGCATGCTAAGTTGCAGACTTTTAGAAGGCAGTATGAAAGTTTGAAGATGGAAGAAGAAGAATATATAGTAAGTTATCTTTTGCAATTTGATCAAGTCGTAAATCAGATTCAAGGTCTTGGAGAAACATTGTATGAGTCAATGGTGATGCAAAAGGTTTTGAGATCTCTACCAATGAGATATGATGCCTAGGTTTTGGAAATTAAGGAGATGAAGAATTTAGCCAAGCTAAAAATGGATGAGCTTCATGGTATTCTCACAGCATATGAGATGCGGAGAGAATAAGATAAACCCTCAAAGAGAGAAGCAGCTTTCAAGATATCAAAGAAGGAAAAAGCTAAGATTTAAGAATCAAGTGATAGTTCCAGTGATGATGAAGATGACAATGGATCACTTTTCATTCGCAAGCCAAAAAGAGGAACAGGTAAATATCAAGGAAAATTACCTTTTAAATGTTTTAATTGTGGAAAGATTGGACATTTTTTAGCTAGATGCCTAGATAAAGTTAAAGATGATGAAGAAGAAAAGCCTACATACAATAAGAATTTCAAAGGCAAATCTAAGAAGGGATTCAAGAAGAAGAACCTGTATTCTAAAGATCTAACTTAGGCAAAGATAGTGGAGTCAATGATTCAGAAGAAGAAGAGATTCTATTCATGGCCATACATGAAGGTGATCAAGAAGAAGAAGAGGACGAAGCTGAAGTGAATATGGAAGGAGAGCTCATTTGTGCCTTAGAAGAGTTAGAAGCTGTTCAGAAGAAGAATCAAAGATTAAAGTGCTAGATCAAGAAAAATGAACAAGAGTCAAAGGAAATGATTGAAGATCTACAAGCACACTTTGAAGAAGCCAAAAAGAATGAAGAAGATCTCACAGCACAGTTGGAAATAACAAGAAAAGATTGTGAAAGGTATGTTATTGAAATTGCCTCTTTAAAAGAAGATATTAAGAAAGCAGTTAGTGATAAAGTAGTCAGTGATTCAAAATTTGAAGATAGCACTAACATGATAAATACGATATTAGAAAGTCAAAAATATATTTAGATAAGACAGGGATCAGTTTGGAAAAGAAAAAGAGCTATGCTGAAGCTCTTACACAAGAGGAAACAAAAAGGGGAGAAGTGAAGAATACAGAGGACATTTCAAATAGAGAAGGCTGGAAGGAACAAAGCTACAAAAGGCAATCAGGTCAGAGATATATAGACATGTCTTATTTCTATGGCTATTGTTTTTATTGTAATGGATATGGTCACAAGAAATTAGAATGTAGAAAAGAACTAACAATTTCAAAAATAAGGAGAAGAAAAGTCAAGTAGAGTCAAGCAGAAGCCACAACTCTTTTGCTCCTCTATCAAGCTTTGATGAAGAGACCATAGTATGCTATAAGTGCAACAATTTCAGACACATAGCTTGGTATTGTAAAAGTATGTTCAAGTTAGTTAAAAAGGATCAGAGTTTCAAAGCACCATTCATCAAGAAGAAGGTTCAGACATGTTCATGGCAGAAGAAACAACATGAAGATTCTATGATGGTTCAAACAACTCTACATATAAGAGGTAAAGATCAGCCATGGTTAATTGATAGCAGATGTTCGAGGCATATGATAGGAGATAAAAGTAAATTCATATCTCTAAAGAAGATCAATGGTGGTACAGTGAGATTCAGAGATAAAACCACTACCAGGATAGCTGAAAAAGGTACTTTGAGTTTGGATTATGGTATAACTAAGACTAAAAATGTTTTGTATGTAAAAGGTCTTAAGCATAATCTATTGAGTGTTAGTCAAATATGTGATCAAGGATACACATTAAGGTTTCATGCTAAAGGTTGTGAGATTAGAATAAAAGATTCAAATGAGTTGATTGCAGATGCTCAAAGGACATGGAACAATGTATATGTTTTGTTAGATATCTTCTCAAAGGCATGATCAAAGGATACATTCAAAGATCAGCAAGAGGAGTTGGGAGTAATTTATATTACTTCCTACCATTGATGTTCAACATCAAGTGAGGGGGAGCTAAGTGTTAGCTCCAGGTAGGCCCTTTTCCATTGATGTCAAAGGGGGAGAATAATAGGTATAGGTACAGGTGTAGAAAATAGGTACAAGGAATAGGTACAAGTTGCTACAATAAGGGGGAGTTACTGTATGTTTTTAGATGACAGGATGTGTAGGTGACAGTATGTGGCAGTTTTAGGATTGAGGTTGCCATCAATGACAAAGGGGAAGATTGTTGGAAATATTGTCATTGATGTCAAAGGTCTAGTATTATTGGTGATAAAGGCCCCATTACATTTAATTTTGTTTTTAATAAATATATCTTGGCTAATATGAGTTAATATTTATTTAATGTTAATGAATATATTTTTGGTTGCATATGAGACAAAAGAAGGGCCCCATGGAGAAGTTGAAGAGCCACGGGGTAAAGACAAAAGAAGGATGGGATGCATTTTCCCATGAAGAGTCATCTTGGGGAATACCAAGAGTCACCAAGTGAAGACAAAAGAGTAAGGGTGCAATTTCTCATGAAGGGACACTTTGAGGAATATGAAAAGTCACCAAGATAAGGACAAAAGTGGGAAGGACATTTTTGGTCATGAAGGGTCACCACATGACTTTTCAAAGGCTTGGATATGAAGGGTCATCCAAGATTGGTGCCAATTTCCATGAGTATTGAAGGGTCACAAAGGGGGAAGGCCAAAGGTCATTTGGAAAGATATAAATAAAGGATTGAGAAGCCATTTGTAATATGGAAGAGAGGTTGATTTGATATTGTAATATCTAGCTTAGAAGAGAAATTGTGAGAAATGAATATGATTTGTATTTGTTATATCTAGCTTAGAAGAGCAAAGGTGAGAGAGAAGAAAGAGATGTTGTATTGATCTATAATTTGTTGAGATAGCAACATTGAGAGATAGGTGTGTGGTATACACAAAGGGGTTGGTGCTCTTGTGGGTTGGTGCTCATGAATAGTAGCTAGGTTGGTACTCGGCAAAGGGGTTTGAAGCTCCTATGGGTTGGTGCTCATGAATTGTATCTAGGTTGGTACTTGGCAAAGGGGTATGGTGCTCCTGTTGGTTTGTTCTCATGAATATACTTGAGATTTTTCTCCGTGGTTTTTCCCACGTTGGGTTTCCACATTATATTTGGTGTCTCTCTCTATCTTGTGTGATGTTTATTGTTTGAGTTTTATTGCATATATTGAATGTTTGATTAAGTGGAATTTGATAAAGGGAAAGTTTAATAAGATATATGATATACTAATTCACCCCCCTTCTCAATATATCCCATGCTTAACAATTATTATAGTTATTTTATTTGGATCGTGCTTGTGCAAGAATGAGTAGACATATTTATGAGCTATGGTTGGTTATTAGGAATAATAATATAATTATCTTGTTGAGCCTTTATAATGTTTTTTTGGATAGAAAGGATGATTTGTGAAGGTTCCCGTTAGGATTTTTCAAATAAATTATGTTGCCTATAATAAAACTACCCATAATGAGATCAATTAATTATATGGAAGAGTTTTATAAATCCTATTTATCTAATAATGATATTAGCAAGGCTATAACCTTAGATTTGTTCAATAATCTTACACTTTAATGTAATTTATAGTCAACTTCATAGCATAATTATAGGAGTGAGTCTTTGAGTCATTTCTAGATGCATAATGTGTTAAAGACAAGATCAAACATCTTATTATAGTGATCCATTCCTTTAGAGATGTTGTTTTGAGTAATATCACCTTGTATCTGTTTGATCAATAAACTAAACCAATGAGTTTATTGGTTTAGAATCATGGTATTTGCTCTAAATCAAATTAAACATATTTTCTAGACTTGATTTCACTAATAACAACGTAAACATGTATATTAAACCTTACTATGTTTCTAGCTAATTAGAGTCATCATTGTGTTCTACCTTAAATCATGCTTTATCTAATTATTGAGTTTTTGGTGGCTTTTACTATAGTTTTTTTCCTTGTCTACTAGTTTTATGTCTTGAATTAGTCATTTTTTAGGATTTCCTTTTGGCTTTTTTCCATATCCATTGGGCAAGTTACTTTATATGATATTTTCCATGGTTTGTCAATGATTTCCCTATGCAACTCTACTTACGTAACACTTATCTTATCTATTCATCAGGTTCCATTGCACAACACCTTGCCTTATAAGATTTTTAGTTGGAAAATTCCATGAAATTTTTACCTTAGCCTATTACCCACTTTGGCCTTTATATTTTGAAGTTTTATTTAGTCGATTTTGTGACTTCTGACAAGTGGTTTGGAGAAATCCATGTCTCAGCATCCTACTAACCTGAAAGTGACATTAGTGTGGTATGATGTAAAGTAAATTCTAAGATAGTAGGATTATAGTATGTTACCATGTGGCATTATCCTAATGACTTGTAATCCTAGAGATGACCTTACAAGAAGCTTACCTTTGGGATAGTGGGATCATGAGATGTTACCACATGGCATCATCCTAGTAAACCATGATCTTGAAGAGAAACGTATAGGGTGAGATGAATCTAGGATAGAGCAATAGTGGGATGTTTCCATGTGGCATTATCCCAATGAACTGCTATCCTAAAGATGTTAGTGTAGAGAGGAAAGCCTATGGGAAAGTGGGTGAGTGGGATGTAGCCTCATGGCAAAATATCATTACTCTATTATTCTAGAGATGTTCATTCTTGACAAAAATATTGTGGGAAAGTAGGTGACTGGGATGCTACCACATTAAAAAACATGTTTTTATATTATTTCAAAGGAGTTCATATCAATTTCAAAGCTTATGGGCTAGTAAATTAGTGGAATTTTATTGTGTGGCATAATTTTGCTACTTTGTAGTTCTAAGAGAGCCATGCTAGTCCTATAGAGTGGTTGGGTAGTGGGATAGTGAGTTATATCCATGTGGAAATTTTCATAGAGTCACTTAAGAAGTGATAAGTGGTAAGAGTGACCCCAGGATCCTAAAGGGAAGCTAATATGGCTAGGGAACCCATGGAAGTGACCATGTGGAGATTGAATACATCAGTGGTGGTTAAGGTTAAATTTGATAGCTGTCTCAAGATCATTTGTGACTTTGTCATTTGGTAAAAAATGTGAAATGATTTTGAAGTGTTGGAACAAATGAATTAGGACTATGGGATTCTAAATTAGTGTCTTATGTTAGTATGAGTATTTTGGTAGTTATTAGATTCTTATTGTGATTGGATCATATTATTGTATCTATTCATGTTAACCAGTGTTTTGTTTGTTGTAATTGTGTGGAATGCCTATTTTTTGGAGAAAATATGGGCATGATAGTTCTCATTTGATTTTATGTGTTTTAGGCTACCATTTAGTGGATATTTTCAACCCTAGACTGATGTATGGGGTGAGTAAGGATACCACTATATATATGGGATCATCTTTCACTATTTTTATTTATGGATTCTCATACACAAAAACTTCAATAATGTGGTTTAGTTATATGTGATGGATGAGAGTGTTGAGAAGAAATTTAAGGAATGAAGTCCAAAGCCAATGATCCTTGAGGCACTTGGATTTATTTTGTATCATTTTTATTATTCCATTTATGTGGGTAGGAACTAAACCATCAATGTAAATAGAGATATACTTGTGATGGTTATTTAATGGCTATTGTTTTTACTACATCATAGTCCAGTAATCAAGGTCAACTATTGTAATAATTTCTTGATATTAAGTTGATTATGTTGTAATTTTTTTAATCTAGTTTTGATGTTATTTCATGTTTTTTGTTTGTAAAATAATGTTAAATTATTCTATGATTCATTATGAGGGAATAATTTCTTTGATATATATTATTTATCTCAAACCCCTAAAATTTAAATTTATTCATAGATCTGATGTTCAGGGATAAGTTATGTTTTGTAAAATGCCAAGTAGAACTGGTTTTGAGTTTAAAAACATTGTTTTAAATTCATTCTTGTTGCAATAATTTAGAGGAAAATGATAGTTTGTATTCTTATGCATTAAAGACAATATTTATATAGTTGTATTATTTATTTATTTTAATGTAAAGTTTATATGTATTGATTTTAGAGGCAATCAAGGTTTACATAAGTTATGAGGTCATATTGAAATTAGACCTATGTTTTGAGAAAATTTATTGTTGATTAGGTTAATTATTTAAATAAAAATCTTGGTATTGTGAGTTTAGTATGGTTTTAATATGAATTGGGTTTAATACTTGAAAGTTTATATATAAAAATTGGTCTTCTATTTAAAAAACAATTGTTGTGCTCAACTCTACAGTAGAAAAAGAGGCACTTAAAATGGAAATTTAAATTTGATTTTATTTTCAGTTCAATTAATCCTTTTTAGTGGCTATTTATTACTATTATATGAGTAATCTTTATTTTTTTTAATTTTTTGATTCAAAATATATTAATTCATAAGGTAGGATCATGCCTTATTGCATGAATAAATGAATCTAGTGAATTTAAGTTTAGATTAAAAAAATACAAAATGGTAGATTTGTCCTTATTTTTAAAGTATATTATTTTATAATGTTTCATGATAGTTGTGTGTTTGTAGCATAATTTTTGTTGATAGTTATTATTAGGTTGAGTAATTTTTAGTTAAAAAATTAGAGAGAGTAGTTATATTAATAACTATTTAATCATGGATTTAGGAGATGAGATATTTTTAATACTCTTTTAAAATTCATTAATATTCATGCAAGATAGTTTAATTCTAAAGTTATGATCCTAATCTATATTTCAATCAAATTGTATCACATAATAAATATTATACTCCCAATATATTAAAGGGTAGTCAAGGATTAGATTGAATGTTAAATATAATGTGAAAGATGTATATTGTCCTTAGTAAAAGAGAATAAAATAAACCAATTTTACATTCTTATTAAATTTGGTTTCATTCATTCTTTTTTTTAGATCAATGTTAGGGTTATACAAGTCCCTATCCCAAAACATAAATTTCAAAGGACTAAAATATCTTGGCTTAATAGTCTCACCATCAAGGTATATAGCAAACCTATTACCAACATACTAAGAGTAATAAAATTACTTCAGATTTAAATCTACAAAATTAATCAAATATAATATCCATAATTAATTTTCTCATCCTTATTAACATTCTTAGATGGAGATCTAGGAATGAGTCTACCTTTTTTCCTAATTCTAACAATCTTCCATTCTTCATCATTAACCAATTTATCTAAATCCAAACTTAACATACCACTTCTATCCTTGGATTTGCCTCTAAAAACATCATTCAAATTTACACTTTTAGTACTAAAATCATCTCACTCAAAATTCTAAGGAGATTGAATTGATGTTTCTACCTTTTCCAATATAAAATATGAAGCCACTCTTAAATATTGATCAAGAATACTTTTCACAAAAACTATAATGATGATTCTCATTATCCTCCTTCCCCCAAGAAGATTCTAATTTTCACTTAGATTTTTGGCAAGAAACAACCAGATGACCAATCTAAAAATAATTTTAGAATCTAAAGTGGATTCCCTCAAAATATAAGATTTGAGACTAGCACCTATCTTTCAATTTTAACTCTATCCTCTCAAGAAGATTATGAGAGATGTCTAAACACACCAACATCTTAAAAAATGAAGTATGGGAATAATTCAATGAAGAATCATCAATTTCCAACAAGTCACCTAACACAACCCCAATACCTATCAAACCAATTTTAGACAAGAATTGAAGAGGAAGATATGGCAACCTTACCCAAATGGAGTGAAGAGAGATATTTTCTATCACATGGTTAAAATCAAGAGTCCAAGGTTTCATGAGAAGAAGGTGATTTTCATAATTCCAAGTTTTAGCCTAAAATATTTTATTATGATCAACCACATAATCAAAATTCACAATAAAAAACCATTTGGCATAGGAATATATTTACATAGTGCCTATCAACAATGGTCTCTATGATTCTGACAACCATTGATGAAGAAAAGATAGAGATGTCTAAAACCTATCAAAATAGTAGACCAGATCACTCTCTGCAATCCAATTTTAACTTTTTATAATCTCCTCTAAAGATTTATTTTCAAAATTTATAGTTAAAGATTTATTTGATGAAACCCTTACCTGATCTAGAATAGAAACCAAAGACTCCACTAAAACCATAGCTGATTAGATTGCCAATTTTTTTTTGAAAGATAATTTTCTTTCCCCATGCTTCCCTTCCATTCACTTGATTCATCCAATGATTTTCATACCCTAAGAAAAACTTACTTCCTCCATAAATAGACCTCCCCTATTTAATCTAATCTCTAACCCTAACATTCCTCTTCACTTGGTATCTACTCTTTACTACTAGCATTCATTGCCACTATCGAAGGAGATTTTAATTTGAAATCCCTAGTCTTCACCATATTTAACACTCAATCATCCATAGATGAACTATCTTAAAATACCTCTCCCCATTATTTATAATGTTTATTATAACCAAATCATTCATTTTTTAATTCTACAAGGAATTATTTAAAAAAACTATGAAGTGGCCAAACTATCGATCCACTAGGATGTGTATGGCATCAATATAAATGGGAATAAATTAAACATTCCCACTAAACTATAGTATTGTATACCTTACTCAAATTTTAATAAATAATAGTTTAATGAGTTTAATCTACATTAATATATAATTTATTATTTATACCTTTATTATGACATGAAGATTATATCTCAACCACTACTTTCATGCTTCTACTATCAATACTTGTAATTGGATGAACTTGACTTAATATCAGGTTGCATGAAATTTGAAACAATTTTGATCAGTATGAGTAATAAGTGAAACTATTTTTTTAAATATTTATCAATAATGGTTGTGGTGTTAATATCACTATTCTTAAAAGTATTGTAGTATGTAGGATGCCTTTATTAATACACTTGACTTACTAGTTAGTATGTGATTAATTTATGGGATGTTTTATAAATAGTGGCATCATTTCAAGAGATATATTTTATATGTATTTATTGTTTACTCTTTATGGTTACTTAATTATCAAAATTTTATTTCTTTTTAACCTAAATCATTCTAAATCTTTATATATGAATGAAAAGTAGTTGAAAGGCAACTTGACCTTCGTAGATGTTTAACCCTAAATTTAGTTATGGGGATTATACATGGTTAAGAGGATTAGATTAGCTTTTACACAAAGATGGTGAACAAATAGTATTATAAATTTATATAATTAAGATTTCTAAAAATAGTAAAGTACAACTATTGATATATATTCCAATGATTTAATTGGAAAAAAATGATATTTAGATGGTTTACTATGCACATATAGGTCTAAGCTAAAACATGCTATAAGTAGACTAGAAGATGATCCTATAATAGTCATCACATTATAGAAATATTATTTAAATGGCCTTAGATGTTTGCATCATATTTGGATAGATATGTTGATGTAAGTGTCAAACCCTATCATAGTTGTCTTGTACAAAATATTAATTAAATCTAGATGCGACCAACTAGATTCTTCTAGATTTCCCCCCATTTATTATGATGTCTTCAGACCATGTGTATATGTTGTCATGATTTTTCAAATGATCAAACCCTATCCCTTCACCCTTAGAGTTACTATGGGATAAATGGATTAGTTGGGTCATCATGTTGAGCTACCCCAAGGACCTCTTTATCAATGGGAATTACCTACATAACCAATATGTTGAAGTGGGACTCAAAACTATGTAGTTCTCCCCTACATGTTAACTTGTGTGTTCAAAAGGATATAATGTGTGATAAGTAAAGACATGCCATGACCTATCCTATAACTTGGAAAATATGGATCATGGGTTGTATTGGAACACAACTATCTACTGAGATCACATACACATAAATATGCATAACACTAGATATACTATGGAAAACCCAATATGGGAAAAACCACCATGTTAATAGCTACTAGAATCTACTATTCTAATCCAACCTCATATGAATAACCTCACTGGTTATAATGTTTAAGGGCATAGACCCTAAGGAGACACTAATCCCTTGATTTAAGAGTAGATAATCTAAAGAATCACCAACCCCTTAACTAAGCACTAACTTAGCTTATTTGATGACACCCACCAATCAGATCTATAAACAAAATATGGAGCTACAATTCTAGATTACAATGTTGATTCATAAATGAATCTAATTCTAGTTCTTTGTTACAATTTTGGTTTGTAACTGATAATGTTATGCACATCTCTCTTCTCTTCTCTTCTCTTTTCTTCTCTACCCCTATATCTCTATGTATCTATATTTCTCTATTGGACACAATTAAATTATACCAATGACATTTTTCTTGTATTCTAGATCACACACACACACACAAGCATTTGATCTAGGGTTTTGTATATTATATATGTTCACATTTATTTGATAACACATCATGCTCAATTCTATTGTACTTTAGTTACTGTCTTTAACATCAAGTTTCCCACATCTTGAACTCATGATATTCCACCATGATTCTTGGTATTGTTACTATTTTTAACATATACTAGACTCTAGTTTTGATGCACATTCCAAATTACACAATTTTGATCAATCATCATAATTAATTTAATTATTTATATTATATTTTATGGTTTACCTACATGCTCCTCTACTTGACCATTATGATGAACATATATTTAAATATTTATAATTGAAATTAAGTTTCATGCCATGATCTAATGATATTCACTCAATTTTATCAACTTTAAAACATGTTTATCATATCAAGTTCTAAAAAACTCATGAGCTCCATTAGATCCTTGTACACTTTCAAGTTTTAATGTTCTAACTTTAGAATGCATTAATTATATCTTTTTATATGATCTCTCGCATGCCATTAGATATTTAAAGTTGTACAAAATCTACCTCTATCTAATTTTAAACATCAAGATTTTAATCTCATCTCACCACTTCTTAAGTATTTAGAATAAATATGCTCCATCGATCTTGTCAAACTAGATCAGTCTTTAACTTGCCTCTATCTCATTAAACATCAAACACATGATCCCATTGATTCCACTCACTCCATTAGATATTTATTTCATGATCATCCACTCAACATTCGATCTTATGAAAAGATCAAAATTTATCTCTAACAATATTCTTCAATGTGACACTTGGCACAGTCATGTACCTTTTACACTTTTGTTGTCATTTCCTTGTATTGAGACACTTGGCATCCTCATGTTAATCCTTGACTATTTGACTTTAAACTGATCTATAGATTTATTGTGCAAGCTCTATGATTGTGACACTTATCACTAGCATGTTTACTCAAAGGTACCTTTGAAAAATTGAATTTGTTGCACTTCATTGGATCTTTAATGTATGATTAAGCACTAATCATTGATCAAGCTAGGAAAAATCTTAAGTCGAGAACTTAGAAAATATAAATTCTTAAAACATTTGCTCAAGCTGGTAATTACTAGGTTAAAGGGGCCAATTTCATAATGATGATGAAGACTTAAGTTATAACTTAAGTAACTGGTTTTCATCTATAACCAATCAACATAAAAATAGAACATGCCTATGAATGCCATGGCTTAAACCCTTAGGGTTGATTGAGAAACCCTATAATGTCTAAGAGTTAAAATAAATCATTCTTGAGCTCATTTCGCTTCATCTAAACCTATAGACCACATGTCTAGGATGCACTCCAAAAACCCATAACAAATATACAATCAATTTCTCTTCAATTGGTCTAAAAATGGTCTCTATAAAATCATGACAACTTTGCACTGTGCAACTTTAAAACATGATCTTCTCTTCATAAATCCTACTTGATCATTTGACACTAATGACATCCATATGACCCTTTTGACATAAATGACTATCATAATTCCCCTTTTGACATTAATGAAAATCATATGGCCAATAATATCCCCCTTTGGCATTGATGGAAAACTAAATGCTTTGATCTTATAATACTCTTCTCTTTCTTTGGCATTGCTTGTATTAGCTTCTGATGAACTTGAGCTAAAATTATTCATACCAAATTTACTCCCCATAAGGCAATGGACCATTTGCCTAAACTCAACTTGGAAATTGGATTTGCTCCTTCAAAATTTTATAGAGACCATTTGTATTTTTTTTACCACTTTGACATCAATGGAAAAGGGAATCCAACTGTCTCAAAGTTTGTCCAAAATTTTCTCCTCCTTTATCAGATAAAGGAGTTTGTCTAAGAATATACAATCATCAACTCATTAGAAGTTTACAAATATATGTATACTTGAGTTTCCTTTTCTCTCTTCTTCTAGGGATTAACAAAACTTTTATTATACTCCCCCTAGAATCATGCCCTACCACTAAGATCTAGTGATGTGATGTATGAGCCGCCACTCCCAACTTCTATCTCAGATACTCAAATTGTTCCTTGGGAAGAGGTTTGGATATGTCTACAATTTGATCCTAAGTTGGCACATATTTTATTGTGACCTCTTGATCTACAACCTTTTCTCTTAAGAATTGATACTTGATTGATATATGCTTAGTTATGGAATGCATCAATGGATTATTTAATATGTTAATAGCACTTGAATTGTCACAAAGAATAGAGATAAGTGATTTATACTATACCTTGATGTATTTAAGTGCTTTTTTCATCCACAATACTTGAGTGTAACATGCCAATGCTGAAACATACTCTTCTTCTATTGTAGAAAGAGTAACTAACTCTTGCTTTTGGCTCATCTATGAAATAAGTCTATTTATAAGGGAAAATGCACCACCACTAGTGCTTCTTCTATCATCCACACTTCCTACCCAATCATCATCTATATATGTTGTCAAAGTGAAATATTCACTTATAGGATACCATAGGCCATAGTCAATTATGCTCTTGATGTATCTAAAAATACTTTTTCACTACATTGACATGTGACTCTTTCGGAACAACTTGAAATCTTAAAACAATGCACACTTCTTGCATGATATCAGGTCTTGATGTAGTTAGGTATAACAATCTACCTATAATTAATATGTACATAGCCTAATTTGCATCAAGTGACTCATGTTATTTGCTCAAATTACATCTAGTTACCATATGAGTACTAACTGGTTTGCTATCTTCCATTCCAAACTTCTTGAGCATTTCCTTAGCATACTTGGTTTGGGATATAAATATCTCATCATCAATTTGTGCTATTTGTAGACCAAAGAAGAAAGAAAATTATCCAATCATAGACATATAAAACTCACTTTTAATTTATGTAAAAATTATTTTCACACTTTTTTTATACCACCAAAAATGATGTCATCTACATAAACAACAATAGTCAACATATGGTCACCTTCTAATTTGAAGTACAAATTACTATTTGCACATCCTTTATTGAATCCTTATCATTGTAAGTATTGGTATTATCTTGAATACCTTGTTTTAGGATCTTGTTTTAGACCATATAAATATTTATATAGTTTACACACATAGTCTTCTTGTTCAGATAGCTGAAAACCTTCAGGTTGTTCTATGTAGACTTTCTCTTCTAGGTTCCCATTCAAGAAAGCAGACTTAACAGCCATTTGATAAAATTTGAAATCATTATAAATAGAGAAAGATAGAAAAATTATTATGTCTTCAAATATATCAACTAGAGAAAATATTTCCTCAAAATATTTGTCCTCAACTTGTGCATATCCTTTGCACACTAGTAATGCCTTATTTCTTATGAGAGTTCCATCCTCATTGAGCTTGTTTCTAAAGACCCATTTTTTACCTATCAAATTCTTGTTTGAAGGTATTGAACCTAATTTATAAGTTTTATTCTTTTCAATTTCACTCAATTATTCTTCCATGGATTTTAGCCAATTCTCATCATTGTTGGCTTTAACATAGCTCTGAGGTTTAATTTCAAATATTAGAGCAAAACTTATTTGTTACTTATTTTGTGCAACTCTTCTCCTTGTCTGAACTCCTTCATTATTATTCCAAATGATATAATCTATAATATGATCCTTTTCAACAAATATTTTAGGTGCCTTTTCATTTACTTCTTAACACTCTTCATTAGTTTCTTTTTCTTCAAAATTGTATTATTCAATATAGATTTCTCTATCAGGTTTAACTTATTTGAAGCCTTCTTCAACCTTGACATTGATGCTCTCTACAATATTGTGTAGCATTTTTTTATAACATATGTAGGCTTTGATTTAGGTGGAATAACCAAGAAATATTCCTTCATCACATCTTAATTCAAATCTTCCCAACTTGTCCTCTTTTCCCCTGATGTAGCATTTGCTACCAAATGCTCTGAAATAGTTAACAGAGGCAAATTTTTCATACCATAGTTCTTAGGGAGTTTTATCACTATTTACCCTCAATTAAACTCTATCCAATATATATATTACTATTTAGACTACTTCTCTCCAATATCCATCAAGTAACTTGGCCTCCTTTAACATTGTTCTATCCATCTCTTTGCCTATCATATTCTTTCTTTCAATAACTTCATTCTGCTATGGAATCCTTGCTACAAAGTAATGTATTTTGATTCAATGATTCTCATAGTACTATATGAACTCATTTGAGGTTAATTATCCACCTTTATTAGATCTTAAACATTTAATTTTTTGTCTAACCTCATTTTATACCATGGCCCTAAAGATCTTGAATCTTTCAAATACCTGAGACTTATCCTTCAAAAAGGTTACCCATGTCATTCTTGAGTAATAATATATAAATATCATGAAGTATCTCTCTCCTTTAGATCCTCTTATCTTAGTAGAACCACAAAGATTAGTATGAACTAATTCTAGAGGCTTTGTAGTTACATACTCCTTTATTTGAAATCTAACCCTTGTCTGCTTACCATGTTGACAATCCTTGCAAGTAGTGTTTGCTTGACATTATTTACAATTAGTGTCTATAGGTTTGGTTATCTTTGGCATGTGTCTAACACACTTATTTGACCTAACCTTTACCAGGTTGTCAAAATTGACATGGCCCATTCTTCTATGACATAACCAACTCTCATCAATCTTTCCTATCAGGTAACTATTACCATCCACTTTAACAAGATTATAAATATTTCTTTTAGTTATTTTCCCTTTTGTAACTAGTATTTTAGATATTTTTAACTTGTATCCTTTTTAATTAAATGTGATCCTATAGTCATTGTCACACATTTGGTTGACACTTAGCAGATTATGTTTAAATTCTTCAATATAAAGGACATCATGTGTAGGTAGATTTCCATCTATATTCAAGGTTCCTTTACCTCAGATATTTACTACAGTGGTGTCTCCCAAGATGAAATATCCTTCCTTACATTTTATAAATTTGATGAACTTGATCTTGTCACTAGTCATATGTTTTGAGCAACCACTATCTATTACCCACAAATTCTACTCCTTGGCATGAAGTGTAGTTTAAGAAATCAAAGATTGATGTTTCACTTTCCACACATCCTCAAGTTTCTTATTTGGCTTCTTTTTATCCTTTTCAAATATTTGTGAACCTTTTTTCACACTGGGAGGCATGCATTTATTCTTACTTTATATTTTTGATCTTACAAAGTTTATTCTACATTGTCTAGCTATGTGACTAAAATTATTACAATTATAGGATATTACATTTGTATCTAACAAGTGTGAAAATAAAGTTATTCTTATAAAATTTGTTCTTCTTTTAGGTACAATTATATAATTAATAAACCTATGGATGAATTGATTATAGGTATAATAATAACCATAGAAAGATGAGGAATACTTGGTCATAACACTTCTTTGTGTAGGATGAGGAGCTCTTATAAACTCTGACTTCCTCAAGTCTCTCACTCTTGTGTAACCATCTACATTAGATACCTTTGTGTTCTATATCTTCCTTGAGTTTGTAGATATTTTCTCATTACTCTTATTTCTTTCCTTAGGTTTCTTTTTTCCTTCAATTTTCTTCACATCAATAGTGCTTATGTCTATCTTTGTGTTTTTACAAGCTCTCTTTCTTTTCTGCTAATTCTTTTTCTACTTTGAAGTTGTCATATAGGTTAGCAAATGTACTGGTTGTGGGAATTTTACCTTTTTCATAACCAAGACCAAATCTATCTTTTGAAGGATTTTGAGAGTTGATCAAATAATTAAGAATGTCTTATCCTCCTTTTATCTTTAGACCTTTGTCTATTTGATCTTTAGCTTTCTCAAGTTCTTTTCTCAAAGCCACTATCTTTGCTTCTAACTTCATGCACTCATAAAATTTAGAATGTAGTTCAAGTTTGACTACATCTTCTATTCTTTTAGCTTCTTTAACTTGTGTCTTTTGGATAACCACCATCTGATCAAAATTTTCAAGACTTTTAGATAATTTCTCAATCTCCTTTAGTCCAAGCTTCTTCTATTTTGAGTTCTTTTTTCTTAGTTTGTCAATTTCTTCTAGAGTATAGATGAGTTCACACTCTAGATCCACTTCTCCTTCTTCTTCATCTGAGTCTTCAACTTCTACTTGATCCACAAAAGTTGATCCTAATGTTATGAATATGACTTCCTTTTCCTCAACCATATTCATAGTCATGGTCATCATCAAAACTATCATTTTCATCTAATGAATCATTATCTTCTTTTATGTACAAACCTTTCTTGTTTTTTAAGAATTTATTCTTCTTGGAATAGTTGGGTTCATCTTTTTACTATCCTCTTCTTGATCAGAGTTATCCTTTTTGTTATAAGGGCATTTAACGACAAAATGTCCTATCTTACCATTGTTAAATTATTTAAAGGGTAACTTACCTTTGTACTTTTTAATCCCTCTTTTTATTTATTTGAAAAAGTTGGATTCTTCTTCATTAGTCTTCTTAGATCTAGATTTAGGTGCTTCCTTTGGTGTATCAATTAGGATCTTTGCTCTATGCTACAACCTACTAGGAAAAAAGAGAGAAACTTGAATGAAAATATTATCTAATGATGGTGATACACCTATATTTTTTATTGATCCACTCAATTTGAAATCTTAAGAACACTAATTTAGACAAGAAAAGTGCTGAAATTTCAACTCCAATTGACTAATATGCATAAGTGTTTCATGAAAAGGTTTTATCTGTTGAACTAAGCTTGAGGGAAATGAAAGAATAGTCTTGATTTAAGGTACTAACTATCCACTTGTATCCACTATAAACTGAGCCAAGAGGCATCAAACATAGAACATGACCTACATAAACTAATCAACTATGTTTCTAGGTAAGAATCAAGACTTGAAAAGGAAGATAAATTCTATCACTTATACAAATCACTGACATGAATACAATATACCAACATTTTGGTAAATAAAAATAGTCCTTCTATTAATCTAAAAAAAGGTTACAAACTCAATTTTTGGTAGAATTAAATATTTACAAAAGAGGGATATAATCCAAGGTTAAAAATCCAACTTATATAAAAAAGAATATAATATCCAAGAGGTTGGTGCTCAAAAAGGAAGAGGTCAAATCAGTCTAACTTGTGTTATCAAAACCTTCATGTAAAATCTATTTTTGTCTTATGTCATTACATGAAAATTTATCTGGCATTGAAAATGTGTAAACTCTAAGTTTGAGTCAAAATATCATCATGCAAAATGCTACACCAATCTCCAAATATAGACTTAGCTTAAACTACCCAAAATGTGAGAACACTCTCCTTTGCATGAAATCAATGTTCATGCTAAGCTTAGAATTCCATTTGAACTACTAAAAACATTGAAATCATTTAACCATATAAACAAGAGCACATGCATAAAATCAATGCCATGTTAGCATTTGAAGGGATGAGGTGGACCCAAGTTCCATAAGTCAAACTCTTGCATGGAAAGCCATGTGATAATCTTCAAAGGAATCTGTTTGTTGATTAATCCTAAAGCTGAGTTGGATCACTGAATGCATAGGATGACTAGGAGATAAGCCTAAGTTCAATACATAGTCAATCAAAGCTTTAACCAATCAACTATAAATAGTCTTTGTTTGCATGGATGATGAGAGGTGCATTTAGATTGAACTCTTTGTTAGCTCTTTACCTTCCATTCTCAACTCTTCATATTCTATGCATGTATTCATTTTGTATTATTTTGGGATTTTATATTCATATATTCCCTTTAGCCTTTATATCTATTTATTCTCATGGAATTGTTTTGAGCTTTTGTTTGGTCTTTATTTCTTCAAACAAAATGTTTGAGACTTTTCCCTTTAGACCTTCCTTCTTTCATTTCCTTTGAAAATCTTGTTTCTATCCATTTCATTTCCTTTGGACTTTGGCTTGAACCATTTCCTATGGATTTTCCTCATTGGTTCTTTCCTTCATAAAAAAATTCCAAAGGAATTCATGTATTTCTTTAAGCCTTTTCCAAGTTACCCCTCAACTTGTAAAGTCCTTTTCTGAAGGGATAATAACCCTTTGGATTTTTTGTTTTGAACTTTCCTGAAGGATAGATACCCTTTGGTATTTCTGTAATTGATCCTTTTCCAAATAGATTCTACCCTTACTAAATTTTTGAATGGTCTTTTCCTTTGTAAACTTCCTTCAGACAAAAAATTTGAAGGAGTTATTTCCTTTGCAAATTGCCCTTCAGGCTTTCTGAAACTATCCTTTGGCTTTTGTCCAAGTGACCCTTTGGAATTATTACAAAGTGAATTTCCTAAAAGGTACATACCCTTCAGATTTCCTTGAAACGAACCTTCCTGAAGGGACTCTACCCTTCAATATTCCTACAAATGAACTTTCTCAAATGGAAAGTGACCCTTCGGGAGTTTCCAAATGGATCATTACCTTCAAACAAAAAGTCTGAAGGAATTAAATATTTGAGCTTTTTGTCTTTATCTCTTTCCCTTTGGATTTTATTTTATGGCCTTTATCTTCCTAAAGGAAATCCTTTGAAACTCTGTTAAGTGCCCTTTGCCCCTTGAAATGCCTCCTCCCAAAAGGAAAATACCCTTTAGACTTTTTCAAATGCCCTTCGAAAGAATGAAATAGACCCTTGGGCTAATTTGAAGGTACCCTTTGGAATTTTTCAAATGATCCTTCATCAAAATGAAATACACTTTTCAGACACTCAAAATGGACTTTCTCAAAGGGAATGTGCCCTTTGGGTTTTCTGTAATGGACCTCTCTGAAGGGAAAGTGCCCTTCAAGTTTTTTGTAATGGACCTCTCATCCTTTCAAAGTTGCCTTTTAGAACAAATGAAAATGGTCCACTTGCCCTTGAAAAGTCCTTCTGGATTTATCAAAAAGGACTTCAAGATTTTATGTAAAATGATCTTTTCTACAAGTAATAAACCCTCCCAAAACTTTGAAATGATCTTTTCCATTTTAAGAAGAACCTCTCTTCTTGTAAATATTGAAGTCCTCTTTAGAATTTTCTCCTTTCAACTGCTCTAATCAACATCTTTTTTTTCTTGCAAATAACAAGACAAGTGAAATAAAACCCCCTAAATCACCTAGACAACCTCAAGGCCTGTTAACCATGAATTTTCAAGGATTTATCAAGATCAATCATTGAGATCTAAAGATAAAATGACATTGAAAAGTTTTGAATGGAAATGGTATAAATTTGACTTGTGGGGTCAAAATTATCAACATTTTGGTGACTCAGCTAGGAAGCATGCCTATTATGCTTGAGAACTCAGACCATAAATATGATATCAAACTCCTAAAACAATAGTAAATCTGGTCCATGATTACAAATATCTTTTAAACTGATATTAGGTAACCTTCATCCTTCAAACTAAGAAGGGAAACACACAAAAATAGGAAAACTAACTAAACAAAGCAATTGTGCAAACAAGGCACCTATTTGGGACAAAATAGACTAAACTAATGTGTGTGAATAGAACTTGGAGGAAAACAATCTAATAAGAAACCTAGCTAACCATGACAAAGCATGATCTGCCTAGATCAAAAGGGAAATTCATAACCTCATTCACTCCAAGAGATGGTATAGGTTATAATTTAGGACATTTATTAATCATAACCTTTGATGAGACATTTTTATTGTCCACCAACTATATTATCATCTTCTCAAATGAGTCATCAATAGCAAACCAATCACCAACAAAGACAAACTCATCAAGTACTTCCTAATATTTTTTATACTACTTTTCATCTACCACCTTGTCAAGTGATATCTCATCTATGCATTGTTATTAAGTGACCACATCCTTCTTATTTATTGATGCAAGTTCATCTAGCTCTTCAAGTAGATTTGAATAATCAAACCAATATATATATATATATATATATATATATATATATATATATATAATGATCTTGAATAGGTGATTCTTGATCAAATTTATCATAAACATGCTCTTCCATAGGTAACATATCCATATAAAGATCTTCAATTTCTTGTAGAGATTAAATGTACAATTTCCAATCATCCTTCTATTCCTCATTTTGATCAATTTGAATAGGATTAGCTTGAAATCTATCTGGATCCTTCTCAATAGGAGATACCTATAACTCATTTATGACTTTAGTTTGTACCAACTCTTGTTGGAGTTCCTCCACATCAAGATCAACCTTATCATTCTTAACTATAATTGGATCTCAACTACAACCTTATGTGAAATATCAATGTGAAACTCTTCCTCAAACATACCTAAAGCATCCTCTTCACACTTTTTAAAAACTTGACCTACAATTGCAATCTTTTTTTCAATTTTATAGAGAACAAGCTCTTCTTGAAGAAGGGAGATGGTAGGAGGGTGATAAAATTCATTTTTTGAGAGGGAGAATGAAGCATGGGAGGTTGATCATGATCAAATTTGGGAATTTGAAGGATAATGGAATTATCTAGCGAGTTTTCGAGAGGAGGGAAAGAGAAACACTTCAAGACCTTTGTATTCTATTCCTTCCACTTGGCCATTACCACATCAAAGTCTAAAATATCCTTGTCCTCATGGAAAAATAATGCTTAAGAGATGAGTGGTGAAGAAATGGGACTATAATAAGGTTTAGCCTCATGAATAGGCTCTTGAATACAATTAGGAATCTTGCTTGGCATGCACTGGGTATGATTAAGAACGTCATGAGAATAAGGAACATAAGAACCCTTTGTAGATAAGTGATTTAACTCAATTGTATACCTCTCCCAAGCCTCCATATTCTCCAATACAAGAATACACACATCATTTATCTCTTTTGGATCATTGGACACATTTTGAAATAGACCATTCACTTATTCATACTGAGAATTTGAACAAACTTTCCTTTCATATGCTAGTATTCTGAGCTCTATTTCATCCATTCTATCTTGGAGATAATGCTGCTCATATGCAACATCATATCCATATGGGAAAGGTGAAATATATTCATTAGACTGATATGGTTCATAAGGTAAGAGTCATGCACTTGGTAATAAGGATCATGTGAAACATGATAAGACTCAACATATATTTGATAATACTCCTAATAAGGCTGATTAGGATCATAAAAGGCTCATAGGTATCATGACAAGGCTAGTATATCCATCATTGGGATGATAAGGAAACATAGCATAGGAATTCTTTTCATACATAACCATCAAAACTCATTCATAATAATACAATAAATTTAGACTTTCTTTGAAACTATGCCTAGACTATTAGAAGTTATTGATTGAGCTTGGAATCACTAGATACTTCATGAAGAACACTGTTGTAACCATAATTTCACCAAGACCAGCTCTAAATGGTGCCATTGAGCATGCCAAAAACTATTTTCAATTAGACTTGCACCCTTATGAAGGTAGTTTCAAGCCTTCACAGTTTGTTAAAACATGGAAACAATCCTAGGCTATGGGTAACCTAATTAGTGGATTGAATCTATAGATTCTAAGGGCTATCTCCCTTTGGTGTATCAATTAGGATCTTTGCTCTATGCTATAAACTATTAGGAAAAGAGAGAGAAACATGAATGGAAATCCTATCTAATGATGGTGATACACCTATATTTTTTGATTGATTCACTCAATTTGAGCTCCTAAGAACACTGATTTAGACAATAAAAAGGTTGAACTTTCAACTCTAATTGACCAATATGCATAAGTATTTCATGAAAAGGTTTTATCTGGTGATGCAAGCTTGATGGAAATGAAATAATAGGCCTGATTTAAGGCACTTACCAACCACTTGTATCCACTATAAACTTAGCCAAGAGACATCAAACATAGAACATGACCTACATAAACTGATCAACTATGATGCTAGGTAAGAATCAAGACTTGACAAAGAATGGAAATTCTATCTCTTATGCAAATCATTGACTTGAATGCACTATACCAACATTATAGAAAATAAAAATAGTCCTTGTATTAATATAAAAAAGGTTGCAAACTTAGTCTTTGGTAGAATTTACTCTTGCCAAAAGAGGGATACAATTTAAGGCTAAAAAGCTAACTTATATAGAAAAGAATAAAAAAACCAAGAGGTTGATGCTAAAAAATAAGAAGAGGTCAACTAATCTAACTTGTGTTATCATAGTCATTAAGTAAAATATATTTTTGTCTTATGCCATTACATGAAAAGTTCTCTAGTATTAGAAATGATGGAGACCCCAAGTTTGAGTCAAAATTTCATCATGCAAAATTCTATGCCAATCTCTAGATATAGACTCAGTTTAGACTACCTAAAATGTGAGAACAATCTCCATTACATGAAATCAATGCCAATGTTAAACTTAGAATTCTATTTAAACTACTAAAAATGTTGAAAACCTTTAAGTAGATAAACAAGAGCACATGCATGAAATAAACACCAAGTTGGCATTTGAAGGGATGAGGTAGACCCAAGTTTGACAAGTCAAACTCTTGAATGGAAAGCCATGCCATAATCTTCAAAGGAATTTTCCTGTTGATTAATCTTGAAGCTAAGTTGGATCGTTAAATGCATGAGATGACTAGGAGATAAGCCTAACTTCAACAAACAATCAATTGAATCTTTGACCAATAAACTTTAAATATCCTTTGATTACATGGATGCTGAGAGGTTTATTCAAATTGAACTCCTTGTTAGCTCTCTACCTTCCTTTCTCAGCTCTTCATATTCTATGCATGTATTCCTTCTTTATTATTTCAGGTTTTTATATTCATCTATTCCCTTTGGATTTTAGCTCTATTTCTTCTCATAAATTTTTTTTGGGATTTTTTTGGTCCTTATTTCTTTATAAAAAATGTTTGAGACTTTTCCCTTTGGACCTTCTTTCTTTCAATTCCTTTATAAATCTTGTTTCCTACCCATTTCCTTTTATTCAGCCTTTGGCTTGAACTATTTCCTATGGATTTTCCTCATTATTTATTTCCTTCAAACAAAAAGTATAAAGGAATTCATGTATTCCTTTGAGCCTTTTCCAAGTTACCCCTTAGCTTGTAAAGTCCTTTTAGGGTGTGAGTTCTCAATCATAGCAGGCATGCTTCCTAGCTGAGTCACCAAAATGTTGATAATTTTGACCCTATAGGTCAAATTGCCACCCTTTCTATTTGAAACTTTGAAATTCCATTTTGTCTTTAGAGATCAATAATTGGTCTTGATAAATTCTTGAAAATCCATGGTTAATAGGCCTTGAGGTTTTCCAGGTGATTTAGGGGGTTTTCTTTCCCTTGTCTTGTTCTTTGCAGGAAAAAAAAGATGTTGATTAGAGTAGTTGAAATGAGAAAATTATAAAGAGGACTTCAAGCTTTACAAGAAGAAAGGTTTTTCTCAAAAGGGAAAAGATCATTTAAAATTTTTGGGAGGGTTTATTACTTTTATAAAAGTTCATTTTACATAAAATCCCAAAGTCCTTTTCATAAATCTCGAAGGACTTTTCAAGGGTAAGTGGACCATTTTCATTTTTTTTGAAAGGTAGATTTGAAAGGCTGAGAGGTTGATTACAGAAAACTTGAAAGGCACTTTCCCTTCAAGGAGGTCAATTACAAAAAAACTTGAAGTGTACTTTCCCTTTGAGAAAGTCCATTTTGAGAGTATGAAAGGTGCATTTTATTTTGATGAAGGATCATTTGAAAAATTTGGAAGGGTGCCTTCAATTTAGCTGAAAGGTCTATTTCATTCTTCTAAAGGGCATTTGCAAAAGTCTGAAGAGTGTTTTCCTTTTGGGGGGAGGCATTTCAAGGGGTAAATGGCACTTAAAATAGTTCTAAAGGATTTCCTTTGAGAAGATAAAGGCCATGAAATAAAATCCAAAGGGAAAGAGATAAAGACAAAAATCCCAAAGATTTAATTCTTTTGAACTTTTTGTCCAAAGGAAATGGTCCATTTAGAAACTCCCAAAGGGTCACTTTCCCTATGAGAAAGCTCATTTGTAGGAATCCCAAAGGGTAGATTCCCTTCAAGAAGATTCATTTCAAGGAAATTTTAAGGGTATGTGCCCTTCGGGAAAGTCACTTATCAATAATTTTGAAGGGTCACTTGGAGAAAAGTTGAAGGATAGTTTTGGAAAGCCCGAAGGGCAATTTGCAAAGGAAAGAATTCTTTTGGAATTTTTTTTTGAAGGAAGTTTACAAAGGAAAATATCATTCAATTTTTTTTAGGGTAGAATCCCTTCAGAAAAGGATCAATTAAAAAAATCTTGAATGGTATCTGGCCTTCAAAAAAGTTCAAAACAAAAAATTTGAAGGGTTATTAGCCCTTCAAAAAAGGACTTTACAAGCTGAGGTGTAACTTTGTAAAGGCCTAAAGTAATAAATTAATTCCTTTGGACTTTTTTCTAAAGGAATGAACCAATGAGGAAAATCTATAGGAAATGGTTCAAGCCAAAGATTGAATGAAAGGAAATGGGTAGAAACAAGATTTTTGAAGGAAATGAAAGAAAGAAGGTCCAAAGGGAAAAGTCTCAGACATTTTGTCTAAAGAAATAAGGACTAAATAAAAGATTGAAATAATTCCATAGGAAAAAAAAAAGCTAAAGTTTGAAGGGAATAGATGAATATAAAAAATTGAAATAATATAGAAGGAATACATGCATAGAATACAAAGAGCTAAGAATGGAAGGTAGAGAGATAACAAGGAGTTAAATCTAAATGCACCTTTCATTGTCCATTCAAGTAAAGGCTATTTATAGTTGATTGGTCAGAGATTCAATTAACTATTTTTTGAAGTTAGGTTTATCTCCTAGTCATGTCATAATTCAATGATCCAACTCAGCTTTAGGATTAATCAACAGGTAGATTCTTTTGAAGATTGTGGCATGGCTTTCCATGCAAGAGTTTGACTTGTCAAACTTAGGTCCACCTCATCCCTTCAAATGTCAACATGGAATTGATTTCATGCATGTGCTCTTGTTTATCTAAATGAAGGTTTTTAATGTTTACAAGAGTTTGAATACAATTCTAAGTTTATCATTGGCATTGATTTCATTTAAAGGATATTTTTCTCATGTTTCAGGTAGTTGAAGCTGAGCATATATCTGGAGATTGGTTTAGTATTTTGCATGATGAAATTTTGACTCAAACTTGGAGTCTTTATCATTTCTAACACCAGATAATTTTTCATGTAATGGCATAAGATAAAAATAGATTTTACTTGAAGGTTGTGTTAACATAAGTTAGACTGAGTTGACCTCTTCTTCTTTTTTTAGTGCCAAACTCTTGGATTTTGTATTCTTTTCTATATAAATTGGCTTTTTAGCCTTGAATTGTACCCCTCTTTTGGCAAGATCAAATTATACCAAAGTTTGAGTTTGTAACCTTTTTTTAGATTAATAAAAGGAATGTTTTTATTTTCTAGAATTTTGGTATAGTGTATTCATGTTAGTGATTTACATAAGTGATATAATTTGTCTTCCTTATCAAGTCTTGATTCTTACTTAGTAGCATAGTCGATCAATTTATGTAGGTCATGTTCTGTGTTTGATGTCTCTTGGCTAAGTTTATAGTGGATACAAGTGGCTAGTTGGTGCCTTAAATCAAGCCTATTATTTCATTTCCCTCAAGCTTGGATCACTAGATAAAACCTTTTCATGAAATATTTATGCATTCAATTGGAGTTGAAAGTTTAGCTCTTTTCTTGTCTAAACCAATGTTCTTAGGAGCTCAAATTGAGTGGATCAATAAAAAAATATAGGTGTATCACCATCATTAGATATGATTTCCATTCAAGTTTCTCTCTCTTTTCTTAGTAGTTTTTAGCATAGATCAAAGATCCTAATTGATACACCAAAGGGAGATAGCCCTTAGAATCTAGAGATTCAATCCACTGATTAGGTTATCTACAACCTAGGATTATTTCCATGTTTTAGCAGACTGTGAAGGCTTGAAACTACTTTCACAAGGGTATGAGTTTGATTGACAATAGGTGCTTCTACCTTTAATGGTTTGGATGATTTTAATGTAGCTTCTCTATTGAAGGTATCTATTTCTCCCATTCTCCTATCATAGGCTATGAATGTTACATTAAACTCATAAATAGTGAGTTTATCCAGATCTCTTGCTTCCTCTATTGTAGAGATTTTAGAATCATACCTTGATGGTAGAGATCTTTAGATATTTTTGACAATGACTGAATCTTTCATCTCTTCTCCATGGCCCTAATTGCATTGACTATTTCATCTACTCTAAGGAGGTAGTCTACAATTTTTTCTTCTTCATTCATTTTAAGGCTTTAAAACTTGACTTTGAATGTTTGTAGCTTGACTTGATTTACTTTGTCATCATCTTCATATATTATCTTTAATTTGTTCCAAATATCTTATGCATTTTAAAAATGCATCACTTTGACAAAATATGAATTAGACAATCCACAAAGGATAATATTCTTTGACTTATCATTACTCTCATATGCCTTCTTTGAAGCCTAATCAGTAGGAGTTATAATAAGGGCTATATATCCATTTACAATAGACATCCATACATAAAACCCTAATAAGGATAAATATGCTTCCATTCTAATTCTCAAAAATGTATAATGTGATTCATTAAAGAGAGGTTCTTTATTTGAGGATTCTTCTTCTTGACTAGCCATTTATGTTCACCATCCAAGATCTACCTGAGCTGATTAAGCTTATTCTAAGGAACCAAGGTTATGATACCAATTATTGGAACACAACTATCTATTAAGGGGGGTGAATTAATAGATTGACTAAATTATTATTTTTTAAAACTTTAATATATACTAAACAATATATGCAGAGATCACATACACACAAATATGCATAACACTAGATATACTTGAAAAACCCAATATGGAAAAAACCACCATGAGAATAACTACTAGAATCTAATATTATAATCTAGCCTCATAATCAAGAACCTCACTGGTTACAATGTTTAAGGGAACCAATCCCCTAATTTAAAATCACCTACTCTAAGGAAGTACCAACCCCCTAATGAAGTACCAACTTAGCTTATCTGATGGCACCCACCAATTAGATCTATAAACAAAATATGGAGCTACAACTCTAGATTAAAATGTTGATTCATAAATGAATCCAATTATAATTATTTGTTATAGGTTTGGTTTTTAACTGATCATGCTCCACACATCTCTCTCTCCTCTCCTCTCCTCTCTCCTCTCTTCTCTTCTCTACCACTGTGTCTCTATGTCTCTATATTTCTCTATTCGACACACTTCAATTACACTAACAAAATTTTTCCTATATCCTAGATGAAATATATATATATATATATATATATATATATATATATATGTATATGTATATGTATATGTATATGTATAAGCATTTGATCTAAGGTTCTATATATTCTCTATGTTCATACTTATTTACTAACACATCATGCTCATTTATATTAGACTTTAATTCCCATCTTTAATAAAAAAATTTCTTGCATCTTGAACTCATGCTCCACCACTATGATTCTTTGTCTCATTACTATTTTTAACTTATACTGGACTCTAGTTTTGATGCACATGCCATATTGCATAAATTTGATCAATCACCGTAATCAATTTATCATATTTTATGACTTACTTGCATGTTCCTCCACTTGACTATTGGGATGAACATATCTTTAAATATTAACCATTTATCTTAAGTTTCAATCTATGATTTTATGATCCTTATTCAATTTACTCAACTTTAATACATGTCCATTAGATCAAATTCTGACAAGATCACACACCCCATTAGATCCTTGTACACTTTCAAGATTTAATGTTCTAACTTTAAAATGCATCCATTAGATCTTTTGATCTGAGCTCCTACATGACATTAGATATTCAAAGTTGCATGAACTTTACCTCTATCTGATGTCAAACATCAATATTCTAATCTCATCTCACTACTATCAATCTCATCAAATTAGCTCAATCTTTAACTCATCTCTGTCTCATTAAACATTGAGCACTTGATCCCATTGAGTCCACTCGATCTAGTAGATATTTATTTCATGATCATCCTCTCACTATTCAATCTTCTAACAAGATCAAAATTTATCTCTGATAAGCTCCTTGAATTGACACTTGGCACCCTTGCATGCCTTTTGCACTTTTTCTATTAGTTCCTACTACTGAGACACTTGGAGTCCTTGTGTTAATCCTTGACTATTTGAATTTAAATTATTTTTTAGATTTACCATGCAAGATCCATGATTGTGACACTTATCACTAGCATGTTTACTTAGAGGTGCCTTTGACAAATTGACTTTATTATGTATTATTTGATCTTTAACATACGATTAGGTGCTAACCATTGATCAAGAGGGACAAATCTTAAGTCAAGGAATTAGAAAATATAAAGTCTTAAAACATTTGATCGAGATGGTAATTACCAAGTTGAAGGGACCAATTTCATAATGATGAGGAAGACTTAAGTTATAACTTAAGTAACCGGTTCCCATCTATAGCCAGTCAACATAAAAATAAAACATGCCTATGAATGTCATGGCTTAAACTCTTAGGGTTTAACTAAGAAACCTTGTAATATTTGAGAGCTAAAATAAATCATTATTGAGCTCATTTATCTTTATCTAAACCTATGGAAAACATATCTAGGATGCACTCAAAAAATAATAACAAATATATAATCAATTGCTCTTAAATTGGTTTATAAATGGTCTTTGTAAAAGCATGAATATTTTGCATTGTGTAACTTTAAAACATGCTCTTCTCTTCATTAATGTTGCCTAATTATTTGCCATCAATAACATCCATAATTCCCCTTTTGACATTAATTACAATCATAATTCCCCTTTTGACATCAACAATAATGATATGGCCAATAGGGTTGCTCCTTGAATACTTAAAACCTTTGGAAATATTAATCCTATGATTGATATATAAATAGGGATGAATATGGAAAGTTTTCTCCCTTGAATTCTTGACATTTTGGATACATTTATTTTGAAAATTGGTTTAATTTTGGGTACTAGACACTTTGTAGGAAAATTAGACATTTGCATCGATGTAGGTGTTTATCTAGGAGGCAAGTGTCTAAGAAGATATAAAATAGGTATAAGTCTAAAAATGGTAGTGAAGGATAATAATAAAGTTTATATATGTTTTCATAGTATATAAGGCTTGATTATTAAAATAACAATGGTTAGACTAATAGATACATAATTTAATATAAAAATATAGTGAATTCAAGCCTCTCAATAATAGGTAGGTCTAGATATGAAAGGTACAATCATGACATGTATTTTCCAACTGTACAAGACTAAGGTAATATATAAATCATATTTTAGTACTACATTTCCCCCTTTAACATAATAATGAAATTTATAGTTTAAAGGAAATAAATGTGTACTTAGGTGTGTATAACACACCTTATATTTGCATGATCTCACCTTAAGTGTTTTTATGATGGCTAAATTGTAACCAAGATCATGTTATAATATATAATCAATGTATGATATCTGAAATTGAAAGAAATTGAAATGTTTAAAAATAAGAAGATCAATATTAAGAGCACACCTATGTGTCGATGCAACCATCGTACCTTTTTGGAAATTTAATTTGAAATGATGCCTCATTATGAAACATTGAATATGAGATCAGGACAATTTTGAACTTGAAAATCCATATATATATATATATATATAGATTAGAGGACACATGCTACCAACCTTGGTGTAAAGGTGAGTTGCAACATAGTCATTGAGTTTATTTGATCTTAATCGTGTAACCCAACTATGTGTATGATTTAGTGAGTGTGAGTGATTAAATAAACTCATATAATATATCTAGTGAGGGTGGATGATTTAATCCAATCCAACCTATAATTCTAATAAATTTAAATTATTTATTCAAATTTTACTTATAAATTTGGTAAGATTTAGTGATTTAATCAACTCAACCTTTTAAAGGTGAACCAATTACTGTAGTAGATTAGTTAGATAATAGGCTATAATGTTCCATCTTGGGTATGATAACAATCCATAATAGTATTTTAAATTTTTAAATTTATCCAATTTTATAATTTTAAATGCCCTTTACATGGCATATGTACCTCATATATGTCTCAAGTTGAAATCTAGGTATGATAACATTACCAATGTATAAAATGCTTCCACATATATGTATCTAAATCATATAAATATAAAATTTGGTGAATTTGAAATCAATGCAAGTGTGGAGGACATGTTTTTATGACATGTACCCACTAAATCTAATAAATTTAAGAATTGGTGTAAATTTGGAGAACATGTTTCCATAACATACACCCTTTGTAATCTAGAGACGTTGATTACTTAATAAGTTTGGAGGTTATGCCATTTTGACATGCCCCAAATAAAATATACAACTATGAAAATGTAAAAGTCATGCCTCTATGACATGCCCCCAATGATGTTCCCGCCTTTGAGTTGAGGGGAAATAGAATCAAGTAGTCACCTTACCTTAATAGGATAAGATAACTATATAACTAATATATGGATCATGTAACATATAAGAATGGTATGTCTAGGTAGATATAACATTGAGTCACATAGTATGTGATCAAATCAAGTCCTAAGATGCATGATGTATATCATGGAAAAATATAAATATTAATAGTAAAATCTTATCAAATAATCAAGCGCACACATAAGAGTACTCAAAATCAAAGCAAAAGGAAATGGTCTAAGGAGACCTCATACAAGGGGCATGTTCAAATGATGCACAATCAAAGGGACATGAATTTTTTAAATGTCAAAAAATAATATAAATGACATATTAAAATGTATACATACACAAAAGAGTAACATATTAAAATGTCCAAATAGGCAAGCAAAGGCACATGGGCTAAAATCAATGGAGTATATTTAAAATATCAAATAGGAAATATAATGCAAGACAATAAAAATAAAATAACACACTCAAGGAGGTGCATAAAAATAAATAAAGGAATATAATAAACCAAAATGATCATAACATACTAGTCCTTAAACATATGTGTTTGAAAAACATTAAGTACATAATATATCAAGTACACCATGAAATGTATAAGCATGTATAGATGCATATGTAAGTATATAAGATCAAAAATGATAATGGAAAGTGATCATTTAATAGTGTAACTTGGGTGTATCATTATAAAATAAGAAGATGCCCCCAACATACTTATGATATGAGTAGAGGGAAGACCCACCATCTATATTCACATATATCATATATCTGGGTATGCTAGTATCACACTCAAATGAAGCATGAAACATATGTGTATCTATGAAAATTAATGATATACTATATAATAACATGGAGAAAATAACATATGTATAATAAATGATACAACTAGGAACATGCTAAATTTTTTTAGTATTTTTTAATTTCTTAAATATTTTTTAATTTTATGGGAATATTTTATTTTTTTGAATTTTTGGAATATTTGAAAAAGTTAGAGTCTAGCCAATTATCCAATCTATAAAATGATCATCTATAAGTGCTAAAAACATTGAATATAGTCTATTAAACTGGTGGTACTATTGAAGAGAATGTATATGTGTAATATATGACACTATAGGCTTTGTGATGTTCTACATATGTATCATAGGACTCTGGGGTCATGAAGAGGTAATAGAAGAAGTAGGGGTTTATAGAACCCATAGTTTTTGCCCTATTGTGTATTAGAATAAATAATAATTGGAACATGTTTAGTTGCTCTTGATAATAAGTATGTTATGTAGTATTAGATGAGGATTATGTGGAATCCACTATGTAGCTATGATGTGATGGTCTCTCAAGTATGGGGCACCTAGGAAAGGGGATTTAATATTTATTATCATTTAATGGAGGATTAACCTTAGTAGTTATAATAATTAGATGTCTTGGAATAAACTTCTCTTGTTCAAGTAGATGTTCATATGGGATTTTAGGAACTGTGACTACTCTATTGGTATGAATGTATTTAATATACCCATGGACTATGGAATTTATTAAATAGAGTTTATGTATCTTAATTCATCCAAATAACATGTCAAAGACTCTCTTTTATGGTATAAGTTATAAGGTAGTGACCACATGTGTTGGGATAACCTATAAGGGTAAGATAATTTTAACAAGAACATGTTTTGAGGTCTCATCAAATGCTCTAACCTTTTTGGTCAAAGGGTAAAAATCATCATGTGTATATACCAAATATGAAAGTAATGTCATGGTGATTTGTTTTATAGAACCAACATCAATCATAACATTTTGAATAGGCTAGTGTTCAAGGTATGCTTGAATAAAAATTAAATGAAGATCTGAGTCATTATCCATAATCTCATAGTCATTGAAAGTAGTGAAGGGTATTTGAACCATAAGAGGTATATGTCATGTATAATTACCAATAATACCATATAATGGGTGTCGATAATGTGGTGGAGGATGTTCATTATATGACATTCTCACTTTCAGATTACTTTGAGAATGATCTTGTAATGGATCAATGGACATGTTTTGGTTTTAATGGTCCCTAGGTTTTGACCTTGAATCATTTTAAGGATAATGAAATGTAATATATTGGTTATCAATAAGGTATTATTTATTATGATTCAATGTATAACATTGGTTAGTATATTGCCTATGTCCTTAGTGATAGTCACAATAATAATTGACATCATATCCATGAGGTAGAGGTCTACTCATATCAACCTATATGGGAGAAGGGAGAGATATGAGATGAAAATCTACAATATTTTTAAGTATTAAATCTAGAGATATAAGTAATCATGTAAATTATATTCTTGGTTCATTAGATAAGACAATCTGATTAGGTTATTATGACACTAGATTAACAGTTGTAGTTATTTCATTTTTTGTTTCTATAGGTTTGACCTTGTAGCTTGGTTTAGTATAAAACTTGGTATTGGATGTAGTCGATGTGTTTATCTTGTTTAACCTAATAAGTTTAATTTCAAAATCATGAACAATATGGAATAAGTCATCAAAATATTTAAACTTTTTGAAACAAATGGAATAATGTAATGGGATGAGTAAAATTTTCTTGAAGATGTATTGAATCTCTTTGTCTTCCATTTGATTTGTCACTTTGGCCAACATTGTCTTGTACCTCAAGACATATTCATTGACAAGTTCATTAGTTCTTTTTTTATCTTTGCAATTATGGCATATCTTTTTAGTAATGTTGATAGATAAGTGTGCCAAAAAATTATCTGTAAGAGGTTTGAATGATTTTACTAATTGGATTGGTCAATCATAGACACACCTTAGAGAATACTCATTGAGGCTCCTTGTAAATAGTTTAGTCAAAATTTTATCATCTGAGGCATAATCAAGGCACATTGCATATAAATATCAAAGATGTTTTTCAAGATCACCCTTTACATCATAAAATGTGAAATTAGGTGAAAAAAATATTTGTAAATAGGTGTAAGGATATCTTAGGTGCAAGAGGGTTATGCAACACCTCTTTTGAATCAATATCATAAGGTGACTTCATATAATTTTTCTCATTATTTGTAAACTTAGTTTACAATTTTTTTATAATTTAGAAAAAATATTGCACATGTTTATCACTAAGGTTTTAAGTTGGAGAAGTCACCAAATTAGGTGCACCCATGGTTTTATTTTATATAGGCATTGAAATTAGTAACTAAGTTGAAGTGCCAATGTTTCCCATGGAGAACATAGTAATACTAGGATTTATTTTGGGAAACAATGGTATAAACACATAAATCATGTCCCCATTAGATGTATGAAGTGATGATGTTCTCAAGGGGAGTTTGATTTATAAGGAATTAATTGTAGTACCACCTAAATATTCACCATCAATAGGGGAGGATGCCTTAGCCGTAGCATGTTTATTGATTTCATCTCTTGTAACATAGAAAAATGCATCTATTAAGTCCTTGTTGATATTGAGATGAGTGACTAATACTTTTTTATCTTCCATTTGATTTTTTTAAAAACTTTTCCATTGATTATAAAATAAAAATTTAGAATTTTAAGCATCAATGTTATGGTAATCAGAAATCAAAAGAATTAAAAAACATAGAGCACGTTAGGAGTTACATGAAAATATATAGAGATTAGGATCACAAAATGTTCAACCCTAAATTTATATGAATGAGGGTTATCTAGGGCTAAGGGTACTAGATTAAATTTTATATAAAGGTGGTGAACTAACCTATTAATTAGGCTATTAATATAAAATTTAGACAAATAGTATTCCAAATTTATACAACTAGTATTTCCAAAAATAGTAATGTACAACTATTGATAGATATCACAATGAATTAGAAACAAATGATATGCAACTAGTTTACTATGCATATAAAGTTATGAGATGGAACAAGATAGAAGTAGACTAGAAGATGATCTTGGAATATTCATCAATTTTTTAAAATATTATTTTTGTAGCCTCAAACGCTTGTATCAGATTCAGATAGTTACATCAATGTAGGTATCGTATGCTGTTGTAGGTATCCTATAAAAAATATTGATTGGATTTATATATGATTAACAATATCCTTCTAAGTTTTATATTTAATTTAATCTCATGTATTTATACTATGTTTATAGACTATCACTCTTTGTCAAATGATCAAACCCTATCTCATCACCCTTGGAGTGACTATAGGAAAAATGGGTCAGTGGACTCATAATTTTGAGTTTCCCCAAGGACCCCTCTATCAATGGGTACTACCTACATATAAAATTATCTTAATAAGGCCTTATATTTATGTATTTATCCCCTACATGTTAATTTCATGTGCATAAGGATGCAATGTGTGATAAGAAAAGACATGAAGTGACCTAGCTCGTAACTTGGCAAATATGGTTCATGGGTTACTCTTTCAATGCTTTAGACCTATGTAAATATTATTCCTATGATTGATATAAAAATAGGAATGAATAAGGTATCTTTTCTCACTTGAATTCTTAATTAAATGCTCTTGGTATGTTACCTTGCAATTTATATGTGATTTCCTAGTGAGGAATGAATGAAGATTGATCTTGTATATATACCAATACTCTTATAAATATCTCACATTAAAGAACTAAGACCAACATTTTGGATATGTTTTTTTAAAATTGGATGACTTTTGGGCACTAGATACTTTGTAGGAAAAATGAAAACTTGTATCGACATAATTTGTCGAGGACGCAAGTGTCCAAGGATCTAGAAAATAGGTATAGTTCCATAAATGGTAGTGAAGGATAATAATAAGGTTTAGAGATTTTTGTAAAGTATATATTGCCTATTCATCCAAATAAAAATGGCCACACTAAGAGATAATAAATTTTCCATAAAGTGATAGTGAATGTGAACCTTTCAGTAGTGGATAGGTCTAAAACTAAAAGGTAAACCATGATAGGTATTTTTTCAAGTGTACAAGACTGAGGTACTATATAAATCATATTTTATTATTTATAGTAGATATAATTTAGTCAAAATAACTTATGATAGATGACTAGAAATTTCTTTCATAAATATTGTTCATGTAAATTTGGCATTGGGATCATAAAAATCCAATATTTTAGTTTTTTTAATTGCCTCATGTATCATAAACTAACTTAACGAAGATCCTTGGTTTATTGGAATATTATCATTCATCATAAATGTGTATTTTTTATTAAAATTTCTTGCAACTAAAATCCCTTTAGATGAATTAAAATTATTATTATTGAGGCCATAAATGAAGATTGTATGTTCATTAAATATGATTGAGGTAGATGCTAACCTCTTGGTTAATTGGTTTCATATGGTTATACCATAATTCCATAATTAGTTGACATTTCAATCAAGTTCCAAGTCCATAAAATTTTTGGTAAATGTGTATGCACATATGATTTACTATTGGAATATGATGCACACAACCCTAAAAAGTCCAAAAAAATTTAGGGTAGTTTTAAGGACTATGACAATGGTATCAGAGCCTAGTTCATACAATATGGTTCTCTAGGATGCATGTGGCTAAAATTATATTGGGTTTTCTCAGGATGGTGAGGATACAAGACAACATAGGCAATGCTAGTAATAATGCCTATAGTGGTAATGCTGACATAAATATGGGAAACAACAATGTTGGAAATAACATTGCCAATCATGGTGTTAATGAGAATTCTATTAATAATGAAATTGGTTGAAATAACATCAATGTTCATGTCATGAATGACCACATCAACAATGTTATTGATAATAATGATAATTTTAGCAATAATGTTAATGTTGAAAATAGAAATAATGTTGATGGTGATACCAACATGGATCATATTGATAACCATTATAGGTATAATGTTGTCCCAAATGATATTTTGGGTGTACTTCACACCATCCAAGTACAAATGGAAGAATATGGATAAAAATTAGAAAATATGGAGAATTCACAAGAAAGGGATGAACTTAAACAAGTGTAGAGATGAATAAAGGAGTGAAACCTTAGGAAAAATGATGTGATGGATACCCTCATCAAAGAGATTAAGATACTCTTGCCTCCTACCTATTCTAGTGAGAAACATGAGACATTGATGAAGCATATCTAGTAAACCTACAAAAATACTTCACCTTGTATAATATGGGCTCCAATATCAAGGACTGCATAGGAGCCTACCAATTGGTGGGTGATGCTATATTATGATGGAACCACTTATGTGATATTAAGGGTTATGACCCAATGAACATCTCCTAGAATAAATTTGAGAGGTAATTAAGAAAGATATACCTAAATAATAACTATAAGGAATGTAAAATTACTAAGTTCTAGCTATTTAAACAAAGAATAATGACTATTTTAGAATATGATACCAAGTTATTTGGTCTCTTACACTATGAAAATTACATACATGATGAATAAAAAAGGTCAAAAAAGTTCAAGTTGTGCTTACATGAGGTGTTGGTGCATGACATCAACATGATGAATCCTTTCACTTTAGTTATTACAAGTCAAAATGTACATTGTGTAGCATAAAAATAAAAGTATCACCTTAAATCAAAATAAGAGTATCAAAAAATTAGGTTGCCATTAATTCCAAAGGAATATATTACTCTAATGAATAATTTTTATAAGAAATATGATAAAAAAGAGTGATGTAAGGAACAACAATAATTCTAGAAAATTTTAGAATATAAATAGAGGTACAAGAGAAATCTTCTACAAGAAACTGTGTTTGATTTTTGATGATTGACACATTTTAGATCCACTACCATGATACTTCATCAGGAAAGAAACTTATGTGAGAAAAATAGTATCTTGCACCTTAAAAACCAAAATAAATAGTTGTAAAAATTTGCTAAATAAGAAAAATATTACCATTACCATTAATTACTTAAAAACCAAAAAACAATAGAGATAATATAATTAATCAAGTCATAAATATAAAGATAATAATAGTAAAATTATTATTAAAAATATATTAGATGATTTATTGATATTGATATCTTAAAAAAAAATAGAAATATATTATTACTCTATTTTAATTAATAAATAGAATAGAAAAATAACAATAAAATAAGAAGTATAAAAACATAAATAAACTAAGCCCAACAACCTACTAATACATATGGGGAGCTAAAACACATTAATTTTTATAAATTGCAGGCCTCCAAGTATGACTAATATCTAGACCTTCATCTCTATTTAAATTAATAGGGTGTTTCAATATTTCTATGGATTCCCTTATCTTTCACTTATGGTAGTGATCTTCAACAACTAAGATTTTTGCATCCTCAATGTTGATCACATGTTTTGACTTTAATAAGTGTTCAACAAGGGATAATTTTTATTTTCTTTCAATATGAATGTCAGCTACATGTTCTTTAATTCTAGTTTTAATTGACCTACTTGTCTCCCCTATGTATAAAATACCACATGAACAATCAACCTTATAGACACCACTCCTAAGTTTTAGGTCTAACTTATCTTTGGCAGAACCTAACATCATGCACAATTTATTAAAAGGAAGGAAAGTAGAGTGAATATTATGACAATTTAAAATTTTGGCTAGTTTATTAGAAATGCCTTCAACATAAGGTAGAAAATCAATAGGACCTTCTACCAAAGACTTCTTAGTTTTAGTTCTATTAATATTATCTTTGACTTGCTTGATAGTCTTAGCTATTTATTTACTTGAGTATCCATTTAACTTAAAAACTTTATTAAGATGTTTGATTTAAAAATCAATGTTCTCATCATCACAAATTTTAAAGGCCCTAGTGATTAAAGTTTTAATGACCCTTGCTTTTTGAGCAGGATGATGGTGGGAGGAGGCATGGAGGTAAAGGTCTGTATGTGTTCCTTTTTTCTAGACCTTCCTAGCTAAATAACCATCCTCCTTTTTGATCAAGAGGACATCTAAAAAAGGTATTTGGTGTTCCATCTCAATCTATTTAGTGAATTGTATACTAGGAAATAGATTGTTAAGGTGGGAATGAAAATATTCTAATTTATCTAGGCCATGTTTCCAACATAATCTAGTGTCAGCAACATATCTTTTCCACCATTTAGGTTTTAATGGAAAGGAATGAAGTGAAAAATCTTGAAATTTTTCCATGAAGAGGTTAGCAACCACAACTGAAAGAGGAGATCCCATGGCCATGCCTTCACATTGTTCATAAATAACACCCTTAAATGAGAAAAAAGTAGATTTTAAAACACAAAGAAACAAGATTATCCATATCTAAGTTTGTGAGACTGCGGACTACCTCTACCGCCTCATAGATAAGAACCTTGGTATAGAGAGATACAACATCAAAGATTACTAACAACACATTAATTTCTACATTTTTATCCTTGATAAATTCTAAAAAATCACCTGAGTCATGAACAAAAGAGGAGGTTTTTCATATGAAGTCAATAATTTTATTAGCTAAGAACATAGCAAGCTTATAAGTCAGAGAGTTAGTTGTATTCACAATAGGTCTTAATGGAACTCCCACTATGAATTTTTGGAGCACCATAAATCTGGGGGGTAATGTTTTTATTAGGAATCAACTTATTTTTAATATAATCATCAAAGGAAGAAGATGTGATAGCTTTAGTGACATTTTTAATGATGTTACAAACTGGGTTATGATCAAGCTTTATATAACTACCACTATTGGAAAAATGAGCTAGCATTTTAGTGTCATAGTCATAATAGTTAAGGATCAATGTTACATTACCTTTATCATATTTGAGGATCAAAATATCATTGTTACTTTTTATGGATTTAAGAGATCTCCATTCTTCCTTGGAAATGTTACAAGGTGGTCTTGCTTTGCACAAAACCACCACACAATCTTGTCTTAATTCTTCTGCTAAGTTAATAGGAAGATGTTTAAGAGAACTATCTATTACTATAATGAAATCTTCTTTAGGTATGTTCCTAGGAGTGATAACAAATCCTAAACCTCTTTTTAATAAGTTAAAAGAGGGCTTGTCTAAAAAATAGTTTGAAAGATTAACTACTAATTTGTTTTCCCAATCAGAAATAATATTTTTGGAATAAGAATTCATTTTGTTATTACACAACAATTTATTATAAGTTGTTGTGCTAATGTTTGACCCATTATTATTAGTATTATTTATATTAATATTATTATCATTGTAGTGTATCTCAATAGTATCATTTTTTATTATTATTGTTATTATTATCATCAATAATTTTATTACAAATAACTTTACTATTATTATTATCAATAATTATTTTATTATTATTATAAATAATTTCATCATGATCATCATCATCATCATCATCATCATCATCATCATCATCATCACTATTAAAATTATTATTATTTCTATTAATAATAATATTATTAATAATTTTAGAATTATACCTATTATCATTATTATTGGCTAAAATACTAACAGGTTTATCACCATTGTGCTTGGAGAAAAGTTTCCATTTTTTCCAATGCTTGTAATCCCAACGGTGATTCCTATTCTGAGTCTATTTCCAATGGTACTGCGCAGTGTTTAAACTCTAGTTTATATTTTATTGTTGTTAGCAATATGGTTGATAGAGATAGTTCTAATATTAATAATAATACAAATAATAATGATTCAAATAATATTTATAACATTAATTATAATAATGGTATTAATAGTGTTTTCTCTAACAATATTGATAATAATCATTATAGTGCTGATTTCCATACTTTTAACAAAAATTCTAATGATAGTAATTTTAATTATCACTGTTATTTTCATAATGATAAACCTATTAGTATTTTAGCCAATAATAATGATAATAGGTATAATTCTAACATTATTAATAATATTTTTATTAATATAAATAATAATAATTTTAATAGTTATAACGTTATTGATAAAAATGATAATAATGATGTAGTTATTTATTATAATAATAATAATAATAATAATAATAATAATAATAATAATAATAATAATAATAATAAAGTTATTTATAATAAAATTATTGATAATAATGATAGTGACGATAATAATAAGTTTATTGATAAAATTGATACTATTGAGATACACTACAATGATAATAATATTAATAAAAATAATAATAATAATAATAATCGGTCAAACATTAGCATGAAAATTAATAATCAATTATTGTGTAATAACAACATGAATTCTTATTCTAAGACTCAAAATTATAGCAATATTATTTCTGACTAAGAAAACAAATTAGTGGTTAATCTTTCAGAGTATTTTTTAGATAGACCCTCTTTTAACTTATTAAAAAGAGGTTTAGGATTTTATATCACCCCTAAGAACATACCTAAAGAGGCTTTTATTATAGGAATAGATATCACTCTCAAACATCTTCCTATTAACTTAGCAGAAGAATTAAGGCAAGATTGTGTGGTGGCTTTGCGTAAAGCAAGACCACCTTCTTACAACATTTCCAAAGAAGAATAGAGAGATCTTAAATACCTAAAAATTAATAATGATATTGTGATCCTCAAAGATGATAAAGGTAATGCAATAGTGATCCTTAACCATTGTGACTATGACACTAAAATGTTAAATCATCTTTCCAATAACGACACTTATAGAAAGCTCGATTCTAACCCAGTTTACAACATCATTAAAAATGTCACTAAATATATCAAATATTATTCCTTTGATGATTCTATTATAAATAAGTTGATTCCCAATAAATTAATTACCCCCCAAATTTATGGTGCTCTAAAAATTCATAAAATGGAAGTTCCATTAAGACCTATTATGGATATAACTAACTCTCTGACTTATAAGTGTGATACATTCTTAACAAATAAAATTATTGAATTAGTAGGAAAACCTCCTCTTTTATTTGTGACTTAGGTGATTTTGTAATATTTATCAAGGATAAAAAGGTAAAAAGTAATGAGTTATTAGTAAGCTTTGATGTTGTATCTCTCTATACCAAGGTTCCTATCTATGAATTGGTAGAAGTAGTCTACAATCTCACAAACTTAGATATGGATAATATTGTTTCTTTTTGTTTGAAATCTACTTTTTTCTCCTTTAAGGGTGTCATTTATGAACAATGTGAAGGCATGGCCATGGGATCTCCTCTTTCACCTGTGGTTGCTAACCTCTTTATGGAAAAATTTGAAGATTTGGTGCTTCATTCCTTTCAATTAAAACCTAAATGGTGGAAAATATATGTTGATGACACTAGATTATGTTGGCAACATGGCCTAGATAAATTAGAATATTTTCATTCCCACCTTAAAAATCTATTTCCTATCATATAATTCACTAAATAAATTAAGATGGAACACCAACTACCACTTTTAGATGTCCTCTTGATCAAAAAGGAGGATGGTTCTTTAGCTAGGAAGGTCTATAAAAAAGGAACACATACAAAACTTTACCTACGTGCCTCCTCCCACCATCATCCTGCTCAAAAAGCAAAGGTCATTAAAATTTTAATCACTAGGGCCTTTAAAATTTGTGATGATGAGAACATTGATTTTAAAATCAAACATCTTAACAAAGTTTTTAATTTGAATGGATAATCAAGTAAATAAATAGATAAGGCTATCAAGAAAGTCAAAGATAATATTAATAGAACTAAAAATAAGAAGTCTTTGGTAGAAGGTCATATTGATTTTCTGCCTTATGTTGAAGGCATTTCTAATAAACTGGCCAAAATTTTAAATTTTTAGAATATTCACTCTACTTTCCTTCCTATTAATAAATTATGCATGATGTTAGGCTATACCAAATACAAGTTAGACCCAAACCTTAGGAGCAATGTCTATAAGGTTGACTGTTCATGTGGTATTTTATACATAGGGGAGATAGGTTGGTCAGTTAAAACTAGAATTAAAGAACATTTAACTAACATTCATCTTGAAAGAAAATAAAAATTATCCCTTGTTGAACACTTATTAAAGTCAAAACATGTGATCAACATTGAGGATGCAAAAATATTAGTTGTTGAAGATCACTACCATAAGCAAAATATAAGGGAATCTATAGAAATAGTGAAATACCCTATTAGTTTAAATAGAGATGAAGGTCTAGAGATTAGTCATGCTTAGAAGCCTATAGTTTATAAAAATTAATATGTTTTAGCTCTCCATAGGTATTAGTAGGTTGTTAGGCTTAGTTTATTTATGTTGTTAGATTTCTTGTTTTATTATTGTTTTTCTATTCTCTTTATTAAGTAAAATAGAGTAATAATAGATTTTTATTTTTCTTTAAGATATTAATATCAATAAAGCATCTAATATATTTTTAATAATAAATTTATTATTATTATATTTATATTTATGATTTAATTAATTATATTATCTCTATTGTTTTTTGGTTTTTTAGGAATTAATGGTTGCGGCTATATTGTTCTTATTTAGTAAATTTTTACAACTATTTTCTTTCGATTTTTAAGGTGCATGAGATTGTTATTATCACATAAGTTTATTCCCCAATGAAAGATCTTAGTAGTGTATTTGAAACATGTCGATCACCAAAAATCAAACTCAGTTTCTTCTAGAAGAGTTCTCTTGTTATTTTATAGACTGTGGAAATATAAAATCTTTGATAAATAGAGGTTTCAAACCTCAAAATTTTGTCAAGAAACATCATGGGAAGAGTAACCAATAATAAATTAACTCCAATTTCCAAGATAACAAAGATAATTTAGTTTTTTTTCCTTCATGAATAGTTTTAGAGTAATGGGAATGTATTGATAATCATTTAATGAAGGATTGTGCATAGTTTAATGGAAATCAGCTTATAAATCATTGAGTATATGTTATTTTTGATATTCTGTAGAGACTAAAGTTATAATTTATGGTTTTTATTTAGATATTCTAATTTTTTTTATGCTAATAAAATTTTAATTTCACCTTTAGCTACTTTTAAATGCAAAAAAAACTTATAAGTTAAAATAAAGATAAGAGATAGAGTTTGGTATTGGTAAGAGGGTGGTTATTCTAGATTGTTTAAAATATGATGAAATATGTTTAAAAGTCTTTAAGACTCAAGAAAATATATTATTGGCACCTCCAAGGTCATATGACATGATTTTAGGCATGGATTGGTTGAAATAACATCAAAAGAAGGTTTACTATTTCACAAAGAAGGTGCAATGCCTTAATGATATGAGTAACCCTGTGGAGATCCAAGGTGCTATGGATAGAAATATTATTTAACAATTGTAGATAAAAAAAATAGTTAGAAAAGGTTACAAATTATACATTATGAAATTAAATAAACTCTTTGAACAGAGGTAACCTACTCTACAAGACTATATTGTATTAAGAGAATTCAAGGATGTATTCCTTGAATAAATTCCTAGTTTACCTCCTCAAATGGATTTTTATTGTTCAATTGAAATAATAAAGAGGCTTGCACCCACATCCATTGATCCATATTAGATGAATGTGGTATATCTATAGGAAATCAAATTTTAGCTGCAAGAGTTGATGGAAAAGGGGTTAATTAGACTAGGTATATTACCCTAGGGAACCTCTATTGTATTTATCAAAAATAAGGATGGTACCTTGAGAATTTGCATTGACTATAATATTATCAACAAGGTCACTATTAATAATAAATACCATATTTATATAATTTATAATATTTTCAATCAAATGAAGGGGGGCATTGTATTATTAAAGATATATATTTGATAAGATTACCACTAACTCCACATCAAAGATGATGATATACATAAAATACATTTTATAAAAGGTATGGCCACTATGTTTATAGTTATGCCATTTGGATTAACTAATTCCCCTACTTATTTTATGAATTTAATGAATAGTGTGGTTAAGGATTTCCTTGATTGATCTGTGTTAGTTTTTATGGATGACATTTTGGCGTACTACAAAATGAAATGAAGCATGACAAACACTTGATTTTAGTTAAGAAAATATTAATTTAATATAGATTATTTGGTAATATTTATAAGATATTATTATACCAAAGTGAAATTCATAAAATAGGGCACATTATCTCTAAGGAATGTCTTTTAGTGGATCCTATTAAGATTAGAGCCATTAGAGAGTGGACATCCCCCAAGGATGTGCATGAAGTTATTACTTTATGGGGTTGGATATATATTATAAAAGGTTTGTTAAATACTTATCAGGGATTGTTAACCCTATCACTTATTTTCAAAAGAGGGGGAGAAATATTGCATGGAATCCTTAATTTGAGAAAGATTATCATAAGTTGGATTTGTTAGCTAAATGGTCCAAGTTATCTTGTATTCAAATGACAACTTTTAAATATAGGCTAGTGATTGTAAAGTGGGACTTGGAGATATTTTAACTCAAGATGGTAAGTTTATTTCCTATGATTATTATAAGCTTAAAATCCATGAGTAAAATTATCCATCATGTGATCTTGAATTGGCAGTTGTGGTACATGCTCTCAAGAAATGGAACACAATTTGATTAGGAAGAATTTTAAGATAAAATATAATCACCAAACATTGTGAATTTATTTTATCAATATGAATTGAGTGTAATAAAATATATATGGATGTAATTTATTAGTAATTTTGATATTGGCATTGCCCATGTTAGAGGCAAGGAAAATTGAGTAGTTCATGCTCTTAATAAAAAGACATATTGGGTTGTTATTTATATTTTAAAGTCAAATTTTATAAGTTTTGTTCTAAATCAACCATCAATTTTATTTTGAATCAATAACCAATAGAATTTTAATGTAGAAAAATCTATGCTAAACTAGCTAATGAAAAATGACTAAAGATGTTTCCAATTATTCTTTGGCCCTAGATGGACTTCTGAGGTATTCAAGAATAGTTTTTATTTATAATTATAGAAATATAAGGGAAAAATTATTGGATGAAGTTCATATTTCACCACATTTTTCTCATCCAAGTGTCACTAAGATGACATGAGCTAAAAAAGTTCTACTTTTGGCCTAGGAAAAATAATAATGTAACTTTTTAAGTAAATTACTTGGAGTGTCAATGTGTTAAAGCTGAACACTACCATCTAGGTGGGTTGTTTTACCCTCATGTTGTTATCTAAAGTAAGTGGGTGGTAATACCTATGGATTTTATCTCAAGGCTGCCTAGGTCTTAGGGTAGATAAGATACAATCTTAGTAGTAATTAATATATTTAATAAGGTTTCTCACTTCATTGTAGTCAATATTATAGATGATGTCCCCACACTTGACAAAAGTTTTGGGAAGGAGATTTTTCACCTTTATGGTGTTCCAAAAGATATTATCTATGACATGGATAAATTATTTACTTCTTAATTTTGGAAAACATTATCTTTTGATTTTGGGACAAAACAAATCTTTACTTTAGCATATCACCTAGAAACAAATGGCCAAATAGAGAGGTTGAACCAAGTAGTGGAAGAAATGCTGAAAATGTATGTAATTTATCAAAAGTCTAAGTGGGATGAATACCTCTATTGGTTGGAGTTTACATATAAAATAAATTACCATTATATTATAAAAATGGCACCCTTTGAAGCCTTGTATGGGAAAAGTTATAGGAATCCTCTTGGCTAGGATGGTTTGGAAAATATATTTATTTTAGGTCCAAAGACTTTGTATGAGTATGATGAGAAAATTGGTATAATTAGGCAAAGGCTTAAAATTTCCTCAAATAGGCAAAATATCTATGCTCATCTAAAAAAGTCTCCAAGAAAATTTGAAGTAATGGATAAAGTATCTTTTAGGGTTATACCCCATAAAATCTCTTTAAAATTTGGAAAATCATCCAAACTATATCTATGTTATGTTGGTCCATTCACCATAGTGGAAAAGATTAGTCATGTTACCTATTACATAGGTCTTCCTCTTTCTATTTGTTAAACACATGATGTGTTTCATGTAGCTTTATTGATAAAGTATATTTATAATCATTCTCACATTATGGATTGGAATAATCTGTAGGTGGTGGATGAGGAAATTATTTATCTAGATGTAGTCAAGATCCTATCCCCTCACATTATTGATATTGGAAAAGAAACATTACAAGTTATGGTCTAATGGGACTAGTCGAGTGAGAAAAGTATTGCCTAGGAAGACAAAAATATTTTTAGGCAACACTATACTCATCTTTTTTAAGGCCCCAAGATGACACCTCATTTAGGGGGGTGATGTCATATACTACATGGGTAGACTTTGAATAACATGATCACTACACTTCTGTAAAAATTTATTTTATTTTTTATGAGATTTGACATGTGTATGGGTTTTTACCTATTTTATGAGTTTCATATTTTAGTATCAACTATGATATAACTAGTTATATTAATTTCAAGTAAAATTTTTATAATAATTATTATAACTGATACTGTTGATGTCATTTTATGATTGTAGGTAACAACTAAGAGTTGAGCTAGGTTTCGACCTAAACTAACTACTAAACAATTACACTGACTTCATATGAGTAAATAATAATAAGGTTAATGAATGAGGTTGGTTAACTTGTCCATGATACACATTGTAATGTTTTATGTCATTTCAAAGTGGTGTTGTGTATGTTTTTTTAGCAGTCGTCATTGGTGCATGAAAAATTATGTTTGTTGTTTTCTATGTATTTGATAGATTGAAATACCTTGGGGTATATTGTTGAATGATAATAGATACAAGTATGTAAATATTTTTTTATGTTGTAAACTTGATTTTTTATCATAATATGATTTTAGTGCATTGGGTCATAAAGATTATTGAAAAAAATTAAGAGGTTTGATGTTTTTTAATGTGACCTCTTTGGACCCATTATGGAGCCATGGTCCTCCATCTCCAAAGTTGTAATTTGATTTTATATTGGATAATTTAATCATTAAAATAATGATTAGGGTTTATTTTCATGGAAATAATGTTGGAATAACCATTGATTATAATTTTGACTTCGATGGAAGCATGAAGTGGGAAATGACTAAGGAACTTAGGGTTCTTATGAAAAAATTATGAATCAACTGATACAACAGTGGCTGGTTTGGATATTTTGAGAACCCCTATATGATTGAGTTAATTCTATTAGTAACCATGAAACTAGGCACATGTTATTATGGTAGCTATAAAATATTTTGTATGGAATATGGTGTGAGAAAGGAGAAATAAAAAGAGAGGAAAAAGGAGAAAAAATTAAAATAAGAGAAGTTTAGTGATCTTAGTAAAATTTTGTGAATTAAGTATTAGGTTTCCTTTTTTACTCATCTTGAGACCTTTGATCTTCGAATGCATTATTTAATATACTACTATTTGAGTTTTTTTTTAGGACCCTAGACACATGTTGGGGTTTAGTGGGAAACCTAAATGGATTTATAGATTCGTATATGAATTTTTAACTATCCAATGTTTTTTATTTCTAAACTTTGCCATGTTCCCTATAAGTATTTTTTGATTATTATAGATAATAATGAAAATGGATTAGAGTATGATATAATATATCACATTATAAAATCATTGGTGTTAAGTCTCAAATATCATCTCATCCTCAGATGGCATATACATGAAATAGAGAGTGTAAAGTGTAGTCTTGGATTCATTTTATGTGATATTTGTCTGTTGTCTACATGATCCACTATTACTAGACTAAATTTTGTTATTTTTTATTATTTTTGTCAAACCCTAAACTTTTTGGATATTGGATCTCATTATTTAATCTTGTTCTTATTTGATTTTATGTTTTTTGAGTTACCATTTAGTGGATCCTTGCATCCCTTGACTGATGAATGGGGTGAGTGGTGATACCACTAAATAGAAGGGATCATCTTTCACAATTTTTATTTGTGGTTACCCATGCACAAGGAATTCATGAATGTAGTTAAATTAGTTATAATGGATGAGAGTGTTGAGAATAAATTTTAGACTATAGTCCAAAGCTAATGATCCTTGAGTTATTTGGATTAAATATGTATCATTTGATTATTGTTTTTATGTGGCCAGGAACTAAAACATTTATGTAGATAGAGATAGAACTATATTGGTTATTTGATGACTTTAGTTTTTACTACCTCATAGTATAGTCTTCATGGATAACTATTATAATCACTTCTTGATATTAAGTTGGTTATGTTGTAATTTTTAATCATGATTTGATGTTATTTCATTATTTTTTATTGTCAAATAGTGTTAAATTATTCTATGCCTAATTATGGAAGAATAATTATTGTGATATATATTATTTAGCTTATAACCTTGACATTGTAAGTTATTCATAGATATAATGTCCATGGATAAGTTATGTTTTGTAAAATTCTAAGTGGAGTTGGTTTTGAATTGAAAAACATTTTTTCATTCATTCTCATTGTAACAAATTAGAGTGAAATGAAAATTAATATTTTTTCTCATTAAATCCAATATGTATTTATCTATAACATATTAAATTCATACCTATGTTTTGAGAAAATTTATTGTTGATTGGGTTGATTATTTAAACATAACTCTTGGCATTGTGAGTTGAGTATGATTTAATACTTATTCCTTTGGGTTTAATATTTGAAAGTTTATGATTAAAAATTGGTATTTTATGTCCAAAAAACTTCTTGTGCTCAACTCTGTGGTAGCAAAAGAGGCACTTAAAAATGAAAATTCAAATTCATTTTTTTCACTTTAGTTAATCCTTGTAGGTGGTTGTATATTACTATTATATGAGTAAAATTTATTTACTTTTATTTTTTGATTCAAAATATATTAATTATTAAGGTAGGCGTGTGCCTTATTACATAAATAAATGAATACGGTGAATTTAAATTTGGATGTAAAAAATACAAAATCATAGATTTTCCCTTATTTGAAAAGTATATTATTTTATCATGTTTCATGTTGGTTATGTGTTTTCAATATCATTTTGGTTGATAAATGTTATTGTGTTGAGTAATTTTTAGTTAAGAAAAAAGAGAGCACTTTTCTTAAGCATTATTTAATCATAGATTTGGGAGATGAGAGAGTTTTTAATACTCTTTTCAAATTCATTAATCTTCATGCAAGATAGTTTAATTTTAAATTTATAAACCTAATAGATATTTTAATCAAATTTTACAATAAAAAAATATTATAATCATAATATATTTAAGGGTAGTTAAGGATCACATTAAGAATTAAATATAATGCAAAAGATGCATATCCTGATCAGTCCAATAAAATACAACTAAACTAAGTTTTAATTATTATTAATTTTGGGTTCATTCATTTTTTTCCTCCTAAAAAGATGTAAGTGAAAAAAGATATGAAGTGATCAACCTATCGATCCAATAGGATTCTTGTGGCATCAAGATCGATGAGAATAGATGAAATACCCCCACTTAATTGTAGTGTTGTATATCTTAATCATATTTTAACAAAGTAGAGCTCAATTTGAGCATAATCTAAATTAATGTATAATTTAATATTTATTTCTTTATTGTGACATGAATATTATATATCAACCCTAACTAGTTTCATGTTTATACTATAAATACTTGTAATCAGATGAACTTGACCTAATATCATGGTGCATGAAACTTTAGACATGTTTTGATCAATATGAGTAATAAATGAAACTATTTGTTGAAGCATTGATATATAAGGGTTTCAATGTTAATATAACTATTCTTGAAATAATTTTAGTATGTTGGATGTATTTATTAATATACTTTACTTGATATTTAGTATGTGATGAGCCTATGAGATGTTTTAAAAATAGTGACATCATTGCAAGAGACATATTGTCTATTTAGTTAGTGTTGACTCTTTTTAGTTACTTATTTTTCAAAATTCTTGAAATGTTATTGCTTTATAGTATAAATTATTTTTAATCTTTGGATATGAATGGTAATTAGTTGTGAGGTAACTTGACCTTTGTAGATAGAATTTATTAAAAATAGCTTGTGATAGATGATTGGAAATTTAGTTCATAAATATTTTTCATGTAACTTTGGCATTGGGATTATTAAAAGTGAATGATTTAGTTTATTTAAATTTCCACCCATATTGTAAACTCACTTAATGAATATCCTTTATTTATTGGAATGTTGTCATTCATCATGAATTTTTATTTTTTATTATTACAATCCCTTTGGATGAATTGAAATTATTACCTTTGAGGCCATAAATAAAGACTATATGTTCATTAAATTTAATAAAGGTAGATGTTGACCTCTTGATTAGTGGGTTATATCATGTTCTACTATAATTCCATAGTTAGTCGATTGGTTTAATCAAGTGCCAAGTCCATAGAATTTATGGTAAATGTGTATGCTCATGTTATTGATTATTGGAATTAAATGCACATGACCCTAAAATGTCTAAAAGTTTTTAGGGAAGCTTTGGGTATTATGACACAAATGGATCACACTGTTTATCAAAGAGATAAATTCCTACACTAGATTTATAATCAAGCATGATCAAAAGAGGATAAAAAATCACAAGTGTGACATGTGTAATTGAAGTAGAAAATAACTCCATATCAAATGTGAAAATAGAAACTAAATAAAGGATGGTGTCAGGAAAATTTTAAAGATCATGAGTACTATGTTAAATAAGATAAATTAAGTTAATGCTAGATGAAAATTAACATTTCTCATAATAAATATTAAGGGAGAAAAAATAAATTAAAATTTACACATACTTAGCTTAGTAATAACCATACAAGTAAGTGATGAAATTGTAGTAAAGGGGTCCTAATAAAGATAACCTTAGACCATGAAACCCATAGAGTTAACACAATGAATGGATCAACTTACAACCCTGTGCCTAGAAATAATATTCTTAAATAAAATAATAATGCTCTTTATTGATTCAAATGAGGAATTATAGCTTGTATACATGCTACAATATAATCACATATTTTTAGAATTATTGAAATCTCAAAATGAAAGGTGTTACAACATTAGATTCATAGATCTCAAAGTTTCTAACTCATAGTATTTATAAGTAATATATCTCAAATTAAGACTCTTATATCTAACCTCTACTACCCAAATATACAAGTCTCTTTTCATAGGTGTATGGGCATGATTATATAGACATAAGACCTACCTACTTATATTAAGTGTTTTTTCCCCATTAAAAACATTGACTTCCTTAGTACAAAAAAAAAATATTAAATTCATGAACTTTCCCAAGGCATAATATCATTTTATAGCTTAATGAATCAAAAAATATATCATGGAAATTATTAAATGAATAATTCTTAGTTTACATGTTTTTTAGCATCAAATATCTAAATACACAACAATAAATCCTTCCATAACACATTAAAAGTTCCATAACACGTCACTAAGACTCATCCAAAAATTTATAATTACTTGAGTAGATAATGCCTTATTGGAAATAAACCATGCATAGGTTCTAAAATAATAGACTTTATAAAAACAAATCATAATCTTGCATCAAAAACTAATTTGATAGCTAATCTCCAAATTTTGTTAGCATGCTTCTGATAGAACCATGAGTTGTAACAACACTTGTAGAACATTTATCATTTTATAGGAAATCATTTTATAGGAAAATCATGATAGTGCAATAAGATATATTTTGATAGATGGAATTATAATGATAATAATAATGTCCCTTAAAACTTCACTTTACCACCAGGTATATACATCCATTACATTTATTTTCCATTTAAAAAAATTACATTACAACATAATAAGATATAAATTGAAATATGTGTTCCTTGGGTCATTTATATGCTTCCTAAAAAATTTCAAGTTATCACAAGCTATGTAGGTCATTTTTGGTGATGTACAATTCTAGATCAAGGTTTCACGTGCTACACTAGTTTGAGGATCCAAGAGTTACAAAAGACCTACATATGTCACACACTTACTACAAAGATTATAACATCAAATATATGCATTCCAAATTATTTTAACTATCCTATTCATATTTCTTTTTGATGAAAGATTACATGAGGCCTTGGATGATCCTGCATCATACACTTTGGGTAAGAATTTTGTAAACATAATGATTACAAAATTAGGATAAAAGGTAAAACCATCCTTTTGAGTTGAAACCTAAGCCATGATGTACCTTTACACCATGTGGGATACCTTAAAAAATCATTCAAATATTATTTTATTTTCCAACCAAATAATTAAACATATACCATCCTTCTATACTCATCTCTAATAAACCTTTCCTTCACTTTCCCACTTCTTGGGCACAATCTATCCATCTCCTCTAGTTATTGTTTTCTTTCCATTTCCATACTCTTATGGTATTTTAACCATATATATCTATCCACCTAAACTAATTTGTCTTCCATCTACAACTTCACTCTTTTATAGGTTTAAACCCACTATAGTCTAACTTCCACCACCCAAATCCACTATGGATTTATTCATCATCTATCCAATTTTATATTGTAATCTCATGCCAACTATTTATAGGTAACTATATCTCTTTGAACTTATCATTATCTACCATCCTTAATCCTATTTACATATTAATATTTTGGGATTAAAAATGTTTTCTCATAACCTCCAATGATATTCCTTTAATAGTCTTCATGTCATCTTCTTCCACTATGCTTATTATGGTGTCAAATAGTTCCAATATCTCTATCAGAACAAAATATTTACTTGTATCTACCTTGAATATGTATTTAGATAAATTTTATACCATTATTTATAATTATAATCCTAATAATATTTATTTATATTTTTTTATCAATTTATACAATTTTATGATGTTATTCCTCCAATTGTATCTTTTTTGTAATATCATTCTCCTCTACAAATGTTTGGGTTGCTAACAACATCAACTGATTTATCTCATCCTTTTCATCTATGTCATGTATATGACACTTTTCATAGTAAATTATCAAAATTATATTGTAATACACCTCTTAATCTAAAAATTGAAATGTATCATGACCTATAAATGCATTACTCATATTTTTCACTACCAATTCTAGAATTTTCCTCATGTTAATCTCTTTTGTGGTTCTAGTCACAACTTAAAATAACTCTTCCACTTTTGATATAACAACATTCACTTCTAAAACTTAAAATTGTGTAATTATTTCAAAAATTTCATCCCTCTCTTTACTTTCATCATACACTTATTTGATCCAACTACTAGATATATATGAGTCAGAACTTGAGTGCTCAAACATCTACTCAATCACCTTGATATTTTATGTAATTAAGAGATGGCATTCCTGTTCTCCTCAATTAAATATGGGATATACAAAAAATTCCATTGCATTCACAATGTTTATATTCTCCACATGTTACTTTTTTATAATAATAAATATATTCTTCCTCTACATGCTCATCATATTCACTCACTCACACTTCTTATTCTTCCACCTCCATGTCTTTCAAAATATATTTTGCTACTCTTTCATCTATTAAACCTTATTTAATTTTAATTATCTAAATAAAATGACTTAGGTGACTCATCACTTAATTATCTTCATCTTTATCTTTTTACATTTTATCTTTAAATAACACATTCACCTATATTGATAGGTGGTCCCTATTTTTAGTTTCACTCTTCATAAGAAATTCAAATAACTCTTTTATATCCTTAACATATTAATTCCATATGAACTTAAAAATCTCACTTTATCCATTTTAGATAATACTTCATTGTGCTTTCTCTCCTTATTTTACTACACCTATATTAACACACTAAAAAACATGTATCAAATTAGAATTGTAGGACTTAGGAAACCCTTTATACACTCCCTCAAATCATGCCTCTATTGCATTAAAATTATTCATTTTATCACATTCATTATCTAATATTAGAATTAATTGTTTATCTAATCCTCTTCTTCTTTTCTTCTCTCCATACTTAGGTTGTATAGTGCTTATTTCATTTTTACCTAGAGGCATCAAATGTGTATCATGTGCAACTAACATTGCACTCTCTTTTTCCACATTCTCACCTTATTTTTTTTGTATTTTATTATTTTCTTTTATTTTATTTTCTTCACATATATAAGTTGATGTATAAATCAACTTATCCACTTTTTATTCATAAAATTTCTCTAAGTGCAAGAGGTTCCACTTATTTCTTCATATTTATTTTCATTTCTTTGACTTTCAAAAGGATTTATTCTTCTCTATTTTTGTTGTTGTAATCATCTTATTATTCATTTTTACCCTCACTTTTGAGGATAATTTGACTTATTCCACAAATATATTTATTGATGCTATTTAAGCTTTGATTTCTCATGATGCAACTCTTTTCCTTTCATTTTTTCTTCTATGTCTTCAAGGAGACATATTATTGCTTCACTATTTTTGTAATGTTCTTCAGCTTTATCCACTTCAATGAGGATGTATCCTACATAGTAAAATATTAAATATGATGATAAATCATCTTAAATTAATTTTTCCCATTTAGATTTGTGATCCTCTTGGACCATTCATTCAACTATTTATTATTCTATTTTCTTTGGTATAAATATATACACTACCACCATATTGATATTTTGATTAGGTGTATATGATTTCACCTATCTTTAACTCATCTAAATGTATACTAAAAGGAATTTTTATATATATTTATTCTCCCATTAAATTGTATATTTATTCCATGTGTTCAAATCCTTGTGTAACCTCCAAAGAATGGTTGTGATTTCATTGTTCTTTTCTTCCATACTTATTAAAGAGTATTCCTTCAACTTAGTCTATAACTAGACATTCACAATATCCTTTACTAGGGTTATCATCAAGGCTTCACCTTATTCTAGGTAACAATAATTTACCTATTCATCACATTCATCCTAACATATGAATTCTTCATCTTCCACAACTATGGTTTCTTCTGAAGTTATTATCTCTATTGCAATTACTTCCTTAAAGATGTTTATTTTGGCTTGCACCGTTCTCATATCATTTTTAAACTTATTATTATTTTATTTGGGTATTACTATTTTGTCCTTATTATTTATATTTTTATAGCTATTATCATTTCTTTCATGGATGATATCATGCTCCTTATCTCTTCTATTTTCACTTATTTCTCTTTATCCCATTCTATTTCATTATAACAAAGCCATATCCTATATGTTATCTTATTTTATCATAAAGTCTTGTTTAAGGACTTATTCACTTGATCTATATAAAAAATATTGTGGTTATTTTTTTAAAAATTTCATTTGCTTTAACTTCACAAGTTATATTTATCTCACTTAAATATTTGATTATTAACTCTTTACCCATTATTGAAAGCCTACATAGGCTATCCCATTTTCTCAATTCTTAGTTATCTAACCACCCAATAATATGGTGAATAAAATAATATGGATATACTATTATACCACTTAAAAACTTACATATATCTTACCACTTACACACCTCAATATCTGTTATTGCACCACTCTAAAACCTACACATATATTTCCTTTAGATTCTATCTTATTTATTTATCTCTATTGACATATAAAATATAGAGAATAATTTTATGCATTTTATACCCATTATTTATTCAATGGATGATGTATCTATAATCCTCTACACATATACATAATATGAAGAACAAGTCACACACTTTTACAACTCTATTTTTGAAATTTATCTCTCTACACTCTACACAATTTTAATTTCTATGGAGAACACTCTAATACATTGACACCTTCTCCCCAACCCTTATTTTAAGTTAGAATATTCCATTACACAATATAAAATTATCACTTTATTTTCTACCCACATTTTCACTTATGGAAAATAAACTCCTTAAAATATCCCAAATTACATTTTATGCTAATTACTTCCTCTAATCAAGGAAAAAAATCTACATATTCTACCCAAAAATCTTGTCAAAAGGTGTATGCAATTACTTTCTTCCCACACTTACAATTGTAAAATTAAAAAATCACTTACAAAAAATGAAACCTTGATTTAATACCAAATGATTTAGTCATAGTTAAGGGGTCTAATGAAGAACAAACTTAGACCACATAGATCACAAATTTAGTACAATAAAAGGATTGAATTGCATTCATGTGCACATAAAAATACACTTAATTGAAATAATAATTTCTTTATTGATTCAAATGAGGAAATAAAATTTTCATAGATGTTAAAATATGATTACAAACTTTCATAATTACCATAATATTAAAATGATATGTGTTAAAACATCTGATCCTATAGATCTCAACTTTGATAAGACATAGTCTTTGTAAGTAATCTACCTCAAAGTAAGAATATTATATCTAATCTCCACCACCTAACTAAATAAGTCCATTTTCATAAGCATAGGTTCACGCTTATATAGATGCAAGACATACATACTTAAATTATGTGATTTTACCCCAATAATTACATTAACACATATTAATGCATCATAAATATTAAATGCTTATAGATTCCTAAGGCAAAATAACATGTTATAGCTTAACATGTCATAAAATATATCATATAAATTATTAAATTAATACTTATCATCTTTCATGACTTTAGATACCAAATATATAAATAGTCAACAATGGATCCTTCCATAACACATCACATGCTCCATAACACATCACCAAGACTTATCATGAATTAAAAAATTAATTAAACATGTCATGTCTTGTTTTAAATTAGCCATGCATAGGTTTCAAACAAATAGACTTTGTGAAAAAAATGTAACCTTATGCCATAAATTAATTTGAAATATGAGCTACATAGGTTCTGATAATGCCTATAACATATTTTTTATTTTTTGGGCAAACCATGATAGTGAACATATATTTATTTTCACAGATGGATTTATAATGATGATAATAATGTCCCTAAAAAATATCACAATGTAAAAAGGCTTGTAACTCGATTGTGTTTATTTTCTATTTTCTCACAAATACATAACAATATGGTAAGATATGAATTGGATTATGTGTTACTTAGGTCATTTAGATGCTTCCTAAAAAAATTCAAGTTATCACAACCTATGTATCTTAATTATGGTGACTTATAATTCTAGATTAGGTTTTCAGGTGTTTCACTAGTATGAGGATCCATTAACTAAGGTAGACCTACATAAGTCATTTGAACTTAAAAAAAATCTTATAGCATCAAATATATGTAATCCAATTTATTTATACCTATCCTATTCATTTTTTTTGACACAATATTACATGAGGCCCTAGATTCTCATGAATTAGTAAGGGTCATCAAAGGCATAACCATCATCATAATCAAGAGTGGTGAGATCTACATTGAAGGATTAAACAAGTATGCCACTATAATATTTCTTGGAAGAGGGATTCTTAGGAATGACCATATAAGTGGGAAAAATTACAATTAACTTTTTACAATAATGAGGTTATAAGTATGTAATAACTGAGCTATGATTTTAGGAAGAAGGCATGATTATTTTATTTTAATGCTAATCTCATCATCATCTAAATTGAATAGTTTTGGTGGACTGTTTCCCAAAATCTTAGGGTGATCACTATAGCTTATATTTTAATTGACATGATAATTAAAACTTTGGTATTCATAGAATGGGATACTAAGTAAAGGTTTGAGGGGACTTATTTTATAGACATTGCATTATTGGAATTTTTCAAAATTATAAGAGTTGGCATCTCCTTGTACCTTATAGATAACACCCATGTAAGTAAATTTCATGCATTAAATTTTTTAATAGGATACAAACCTCATGCGACGAGTCAAAGTATGTTTGAGCATGTGATGAGTCAAAGTATGTTTGAGAATGTGATGAGTCAAAGCATGTTTGAGCATGATTTTATAAGATATAGGAAAATTTAAGATTATAACCTTCACCCAAATTATAATTGGAGGTATTATGATAGGAATCCCAACACATCCTAGTAGAGGCATTTGTCTTTGATTGTATCCTTAACATGTGCTATAGGTATACGTATGGTTGCATTCAAAATATCCTATGGATTTGATGAACTCAAAAAAGGTGACAAAAGTGTCATAACCTTCATAAATCAAGGCTTTCTTGAATTATATATCATTTATTTGGGTATTAATACATAAGGAGAGCCATGTATGAAGGATAATTTCATCAAGAATTAGAGACACAATATGAAATTTGAGAGATAAGGTCATATACATTACATGATTGACACGGATAGACATATCTTCACATTATTGCATGATACTTTCCTCAAACCTAGGAAAGGTAGATTCTTTCCCCATAGGTGGTTTAAGAATATTCGTGTTGAATAAAAGATACATAATTGAAAACTATGTCTTATAGAAGTCCTCAAAAACTCAAGAAAGGGGATTTGAGATGTAAGTATAGATATATGTTCTATGGGATCCCACTCATCAAGGTTGTTATGAGTTAGAGAATATTTTAATAGAGGAATAACATTATTAAATTGATCAAGTTTGACTGTAGATGAACATAAACCTGATTGTTTATGATTTGAATCTAAACTGTATGGTCTAGACCTTACCATTATAATAGAGGTAGGTTAAAGCAACTACATGATCTTGACCAATGTAGTTGGTGACACAAAATCATCTTAAATAAAGTGTATCATCTTACCTAATATAATAAAATCATAACTGGGTGATAAAATATATTTTATCAAGTTGTTTGATACAATTGGGATAAAATTAGCCAAATACATAAATTATATCAATATGAATGATATAGATGGAATTAAAACAAAAATGGAAGAATATATTTACTTGTCTGATACATAAGGATCAAATAGACACTATATTGAGTTGGTTGATATATTTTTAGAAATGAGGAATTATATCATTTGGCCAATGTTTTTGAATTAATAGGAAACTATATAATGTTGGCCAATATAGTTAGAAAGATAAAATTGACAATTTATTCAAATGCAATAAATGATTTTTTCTATGGAGGATAAGCCTAAACTATTTTTAAAGCTAGATGAGGAATTTAGGTCCTAATAGGATGAGGATAAATATAGGAAACAACACACTTCAAATTTTTCATGTTCACAAATTTATCCTCATCATTGGATGATTGAAGGTTATATGTAATTTTAAAAACATTAGATGTTCTTTGGGAAGAGGGTTGAGATTGATTATTAGCTTATTGATTTTGAGGGTGATCAAGAAAAGGGTTGGTATAAATTCAAGATGAGAATTATCTTTGTTAGGTTCTTCACACTTTAATTTAGACTCATGAACCTTGGAAACATTATTATAGGATTGATAATATTGTCTAATAATGGATTCAAGATCAAAGTTGTAACCAAGTAAAAATTCAAGTGCTAGATGCTTAAGTTGATTAAAAGTTTCATGATAATGAGGCATCTCTGAAGCTCATCAAGGGTAAGATGTTGATGAATTTCACCTATGTCAAATTTTGAGTGAGGAAGATGATATAAGGGACTTAAAAATATGGTTTGGGAGAAAGTCACTTCATTAGAGCTTCTTATAATAATGGCATGTAGGGTTATCTTAGGATCAAGTTGTAATGACACCATCATCTATAATGTGATATTTCTTATAAGCTAGTCTTGTGATTTAACATACACTTATTAAAATAAACATATATATATATATATATATATATATATATATATATATATATATATATATATATATATGTGTGTGTGCAAGATCTAGATGTGAAATATAGTATCAAAGACACAAATACTCAACATAGGATGTACATGGTGGAACCTCATAGGTAGGTAAAAATACCATAAGATTATTCATTCATTGAGGAAAAAATTAACCCTTTAAATTCAATCTCTCTCATTCTCACTTCTTCTCAGATTCCCTTCTTCACATAAATATCTCCCAATATTTGAATATTGAATTTGTTGGAATGTTGAATTGATTGATTTTAACATGTTAAATCAAATATAAATAGAGTTAACCATTATGACCAATGGTTTCAACCTCCCACATAAATTACAATGGGAAATTACATAATATTATATTTTATTATTCATTTATGCAATTATTAACCCACATAGTGTTAAGTACTAAAATATATTATTATTAATTTACCTACCTAAGTTGTATTAATTAAATTTTTTAATGTAATGATATATACTAATAACATTAATTTGTTCCAACACCTCCCTGCGCACCCCCCCCCCCCCGCCGCTTAATGTTAATTGGGGATACATAATACAATCAACTTTATAAAAAAGGAATTATAGTTTGTAAATCATCTACAATGAGTTTAAGGTGCATGTAATAATTGAATTCTTTAAAAACCTTCATCATGTTCATATCACCTTTTGAAAAAAAGGAATTTTAATCCATTAACTACATAGCATAAGTTTAGGCTAGCATGATCATGAGACTACATTTCACAATTTCTCATGAATAATCAATCAAAAGTCACTTATTATAATGATTTTACAATTTGGGAAGCAGTATAGAGAAGAAAGAAACACATGAACATTACAAAGTGACATTGTCATGTACACTTACCCTCAATGGAAAATTTAAGAGGCCCAACATTGTATAAAAATTATTAAACCTAGTATCAACAAGTGGTTTTATGAATATATCTACCACTTATTCATTTATAGGACAAAACTAGAGATCAATATCACCATTTAGGACTTTCTCTCAGATAAAATACACATGAATGCCAATATACTTAGTTATTTGGTGCTCACTAAATTTTTCATTAAAGCTATAAAAATTTGATTATCACAATGAAGGGTGGCAATATGAGAAACACCTAAAAAATATATTATAACAATGTTAATATCGATATGAATTTTAAAGTAGATTCTATAACACTTATATGCTCTACTTTTGTAGAAGAGATAGAAAAAATAGGTTGATTTTTAATTCTCCAAGTGATAACACTTGCACCAAACTTAAACACATTTATACAAGTAGATTTTTGATCTATAATATCACCATCATGTTCAGCATCACAATAACCATATAAATTAGAATTATCAATGGAAGAATAATATAAACCAAAATTTATAGTTATTTTGATATATATAAGTATCCATTTTGATAATTCCAAATGATCCAAGTATGGATCTTACATGAATATGGAGGAAACACCAAAAACAAATGAAATATCTAGCCTAGTAATAGTTAAGTTAAATTAAACTATCAACTAACTATATGTATAACGTGGGGTTAACTTTATCACACATAATTTTTTGATTAATATTTACACCTAATTCAATAGGTGTAAATGTTAGCTTACAATCAAACATAATAAACTTAACAATTAGGTTATATGCATATTGAGAGTGAGATACAACAATTAATTTTTTATCCTAAAATACAACCATTCCTAGAAAGTGATGAAAAATACATAGATAAATCATTTCAAAAGATTGATTTAGTTTATATTTATATTTAATAATTAAACTAATATGATCACTAGTAATAAGAGGATCATCAACATATCATAAAATTAAGATAAAATGACTATTTTAAAATTTTACAAAGAGATCATTATTAGGATAACAATTAGAGAAGCCTAATTCTTTAAAATAAACAATGATTTTATAATACCAAAATCAAGGAGATTGTTTTAAAACATAAATATATTTCCTAACTTAAAAAGATAAAGTTCTTTATTAGGTTCAGTGATCAATAAGAATGTCCAAATCCTTGAGAGATATTAAGAGTTATTTATATGGATCATAAACTCCTATTGATTAAGTTTTTCCTCCATAAATATGAAAATAAAAGAATAGGAGGTAGGATCAAGTTTATTTCTTTTTACATTAAGAATAAATATGGAAGTAGGACTACCAAATATTTTAAGGTGAGCAAAACTCAGTTTATTATTAGATCACAATTTTAAAGGTGTATAAATATGAAAATATTTAGTAGGGGATCTATTTAGAATGTGAAAAACAATGTTCATTGCCTCAACCCATAGGAATTTAAGAACATTTGTAGAATTCAACACTATTCCAACCATTTCAAGGATGGTTTAGTTTTTCCTTTCAAAAATTCCATTTATTATGGGGAATAGGGAGTTGTTAACTATCTTTGTATGAAAAAATTAATGTAAAATGAATAAAATTATTTCTTAAAAAACTCACATGCATTATAAATTCTTAATTATGTACACACTAATATCACATGTTAAACTATGTACTCAAGTCCCTGAGGTCAGGTTGAGTCAACTAACATAATAGATGGGCTATGGATTAGGTTGGTTTTTGGATGGAATGAGATTTGGAATGGGTGGTGGAAATGGGGTTTATTGATAAAACCAAAATACCTCATCATTATCATATTTCTCATTGAGAGCATCAAGCTATGCAAAAAATAGAGCTCCAAGGTCCTTTGGTCTCTAAGATCATGAGAAAAAACTCCTGGTTGATGCTAAAACTAAGGAAATGAGGGAGTTTAGGCTGAATAACCTATGGAAGTAGATATAATATCTCAATTTCATTATTATTGGTCAATTTAATTCATTAATTTTAATTATATAGGACAAGGCTAGACCTAAGGATAAGAAAGATGTGATAATGTGAAACTAAGTATGAATAACGTTGTAGTGATGACCTCTATTCTAAGAAAGGACAATGATCGATGGATCAATTTTTTGTTGTTATTATAATGAATTTATAGAGTCAATAATGAGGTGAGGGATTAGGGTGGAATGTAATAACACTCGCTTAAGCTTAGTATTGATATCAAACTATTTGCCAATGGTGGAATTGGGTGCTCTAACCCTATGGAAAAGACCTCTAACAAGACTAGATGTTTCATGAAATGTCATCTAATAGGGATTAGGATATGAATTATATATATGTGTGTGTGTGTGTGTGTGTGTGTGTGTGTGTGTGTTAAGGACTTATTATTTTTTTAGAAGTAAGGTTTTATTTAGCTTGCATAGTTGGGAAAGGATTTTGGCAATGGTTTTATTTATTTTTGTGAAAGTTGAACTAAAATGAAAACTAAAGTGAAATAATTGAAAACATATATCAATAAAAATATTGAAACCAAATGAACAAACACATTTTTAAATTTTCCAAACTACATTTTAATGAACCTAAATAGAGAAAGAGAGAGATTCATCCTAACTATGCAAATGTTGATTTTTAACCTTTCTAGTTGCAGTCTATATGAAATTGATTTTTATAATTTTTGATTGATATGTGAATGGATATAACATGAAAAATATGCTATATTAACATGAAAATTATTTAATACAATATTTAATCTCTAAACAACAAATACTATGAGGTTCCTAGTTTTATCTCACCCAAACAAGTCAAGAATAAGTTTTAGTCTTTCTAGTTGTTGGATGCCAGTTATGAAAAATGTATTTAAAATAAAAATTAATGATGTGATTTATAATTTTTATGATAAAAATGAATTAAAAAATTCTCAATTGATCCAATCAATAAAAATTAGAATCACAATGGTACTCCTTATTTACTTAGGTTTTTTTGTTGTTTTTGCTAGTCACTAATTACTTATTTTAAGAATAAAACAACTTGATCTAAAATTTAAAACTATATATTTTAAAGGATAAAAATGTGTGTTATACCTTATAACATTCATCTAAGGTTTAAATGCAAGATTTTGGCATGAAATAATTTATTGAAATGAGTAAAATCAAATAAGGAAAAATGACTACAATTTTTATGCAAGGATGGGAGAGAGAAGAATTATTTTCCTATAATAACTTGAATTTTTTATATAATAAATAGTTAATATAATACACATATGAATAATAATATAATATAATATACTTAAATATAAAAAATAAATATAATCTAAGAACCCTAACATAATCCTAATGTAGACTAGCTGAAGGTAAGAAATTTGTTTCACTGTGGTCCAAAGTATGTTGGATCCTTTTGATAAAATGAAGATATTAAGAAATATAAAACAATGAGATAATAAATTAATATAAAAAATAGGAGAAGGGAAGAAACACAAATCTAGACAAATAATTGTATGTGTCTATTTGAAGACATTTTTTACAAATACTTGGTTGCAAGAATAATGGTTCCCCTTATTTGTAATTGTGTATTCGAACATGAAAGAAATCAAATAAAAAGATCCAAAGTGATTGTATCAGGTTTTAGATGTAAATTATTAAAAAATATTAAGCTCTAATGAAAATTTTAGGTCCAAAAATCAAGACAAAATTAGCTTACTTGTAGAAGAGCAATGGATCTTGCATAAATGAGTTTAACTAAGTTAAACTAGGAGTTGATCTTAGGAGGGACTCCAAATTATTATAAATAGAAGGAGTGATTTGGGCCTAAGTAGAGATAAAATTGGGATTTAAAAATCAATAAACATGATAATAATCCTATGAAATGCATCAAGTAATGAATCATGGAGGCCAAATTTAGAAGATAGACTAATGGTAATAGAAATGCCCTATTTGTAAGGGGAAGTTATGTAACCACATCATTTGGGAAAAAACCACTGATATATTAAAAAAATACCCTAAATTTAATATAAAACCACCCTCCTAGGAAAAAACCATGGTGACAATTTACACAACCACCATGACAAACCCATCACCAATGTGATGATTCTATAACCTCATGGGGTGGTTTCATCACCTGATAGGGTAGTTCTATCACTAATGATAAATTTTTGAAAATAGGCCTAGGGAAGTTACAAGGAATAATAAAAGTGGGTTATAAAGGACTTAAGATAGAGGGAAGAAAAAGAGGATATAATGTTAGAGAGTTCCTATTTGAGAATTATTAGGAGGTCACTAAATCATCATTTAACCTATTATTTCAAGAATGTTGCAATATGAAAAAATTGGTGCATACATATTTTCCATTGGAGGATTAATTTTCATGAATTAAAAAGGTTTTATTCATGCATAATTGCATGTGTAATGGAAATATGAAGTTATAAATACTTACCTTACTTACCTTGGCAGTGCAATAAAGCCAACTAAGACTCTACACAATCTTATAAATAAAAGATGATAACCAAATGCAACGTGACAAGAAAGAGAAAAAAATATGTAATAAAATTATAGATAACAATACATATAATATGAGTGGGAAACATCATACTAATTTAACTATCCCATTGGGGGACCAAATTTGGTGCCAAGTAATTACGACCTATAAAATCATAAAATATGCTACAAAAGATAAAAAACCATTAGAATGCTAGTCTCAAAACATGAGTTATATATTTTAGTAAGAAAATGATTTTTAAATATGAAAATATGCATAAAATGTGAAAATATTCAAAAATTATAAAGTTCTAAAACCAAAATGACTAACTTGAGCCTAATATATTAAAAAACTTGCCAAAAACTAATTTATTTGTGCCAATTTCTTGTTAGATTTCTTGACCTCTAAATTTCCTATGAAAATTTCAAGAAATAAAGTAGTCAATGAGAATCAGATGATGAGAGGATGGAGAATATACTAGTGGGAGGATATGTGGGGTAAGTCAAGTAAGTTTTGTGCCTTTTTTCCCTTTGCCCCATTTTTTCATTTTTAATCAAATCTTTCTGAAAATCTAGTTAATTTAAAAAAAAATAGTTTTAAAATGTTTGTGGGGAAGGATAGATTATAAAAATCTATAATTTTTTCATTCTTGGTAGATTCTAGGTTTTTGGGGGGTTCAAAGGGCATGCAATTGGTGGATGAAATTTTTGCTTGGGGATAAAACTACTGACCTTTATAGGCTAATAATGATGTAACCACCATAGTATTTTTACAACCACCATTGTATGTAAGGGAACTTACATAACCACCGTCAAGGGTGGTTATGTAATCACTTGTTGGTAGTTACATAATCAACTATGATCGTTGCATAATTATTAACTAAGGTGTTTATGTAATCATTGTGATATTTATATAATCACTATCGATAGATAGGGGTAGTTGTGATTGTTAGAACCAAACTCCAAAACTTTAATTTTTTCTTTTTTTAATATGCAAATTTAGTGTTTGACTTGACCTAGGGTAATTCATTTATTGTAGGGATATTACATATGTTGGAACAAAGCTCAGAAAGAGTGGTTCCCTTGAGTCTTGGAACTTTTAACAGTTGATGATCTATCCATCCTTGATCATGTTGAGATTTTATGGATTTCATATGTGGGGATCAATATGACCTCTAGCCAATTACTTTATGACATTTTGACTTATTATGACCCTAATTAGAATATGTTGTTATTCCCCCAAGCCATAGAAGAGTGGAAAATCACTCTTGTTGATGTTTACTAGATTATGAGTCTTCCCATGATGGATATGTTAGTATCAATTTGATTTATTGAGAAAATCCATGAGGGCTAGAGTTGGGTAGAGAGTTTTAAAGATGTTGATGTACCTAATGTGGGTGTAAAGCATGATGTGAGGATTTCTTAGGTTGAGGTAATAGTGATCCTGAACCTGTGAAAGGCCATTATTGGCATCTTTACCTCCTAGATAATGGGAGACAAGGGTAATGATAGACTAATATTTATTTGGTCACTAATTATATAATGTATTGAGGAGAGGGGAACATGGTGCACTTGGATTTAGGAGCTACTAACTTAGACCTACAAGGAGATGTACTATGTGGATCATCTAGGGGCCCTCTTGATTAACCACCAAATTATTATCATGAGATGGATTTATGAGTCAATAATCTCTTATTAGAGGGGAGTTATAATTAGATCACCCAAGGATATTATGTCCATTAGATGGATGGACATGGTGTTATTTTATGCTTTTCCTCAAGTAGTGGGGACTTTGATAATGGCTAACTTGATCACCCTACCCTACAAGGACATGGTTGGGCAATACGATTATGAGGGGGTTTATCTTATAGTCACCATTAGGTCCACTTAGGTTTATAACAAGATTTCATAGGTTTAGGTACACCCTATATATATGGTACCATGATAGATTAGTATGTCCTATGTGGGAAACCTTCCCATCCCTAGGGCCATTTATAGGGGCATATGAGAGGTAAGACATGATATATTAGGATTATTGGAATGGAATTTTCTTATGAGAAATGTGACCATAAACTAACCAATTTAGTTGAGAGTGGCACAAGGACCTCCCCCAAAGCTATCTAGGGGAAGGAGAGGCTAGGGTAGAGTATACAAACATAAAATGGGCCCACCACCTCCACTACCACCACATCAAGGTCTCACTCAAGAGGACCTCACCATCTCCAAGGGGTGGAGATGGTGAGGCTCTAGAGTATATAAATCTAGAGGAGGATTTGGACATTGATGAGGAGGATGTTTTGGATTATGATTCTAACCCCTATTGGTATGAGGGGAACCCAAGTAAATTGTTGATTTATAAATTTATATTTATAGTTTACACTTCATTTTGTAGTTTATCTATTCAAATTATTTTACATGCTTTGGATTTTTATATTAATTGGATATAACATTGATTTTAAATTTTGTGATTATATATATTATAGGTGGGTGGAGGACCATGAGTAGGGACACCCTAATCAACATTTTCCAGTTGATAAATGGCTTGACTAAAGACCAACTTATGACAGTCTTAGACTTCCCATAGGGATTGGATGACATATAAATGTATTTGATCTAGTATACCATGCATCTATAATGGTGATAGTGTTGAGGATGGATAAAAATATCATGTTGTCCTTAATAAGGAGAATATAGGTCTTGATAGACATGATCATGAGTGAAGGAGGAGGTAGAGCCTCCAACCATAGGATAGGGATGATAAATTAATAGGGAGGTGATAATTGGGGCTACCATACTAGACTTAATATTGGAGAAGGTGGTGTAACCTATGAGGGAGGCACTAGTAGGAGATTCTACCAGAGTTACATCCCTTGACATTCCTATACATTAGAACCTTTTCATAGGATGAGGACATGCTCCTCAACTTTGTTATAGATGTTTTTGCTATATCATTGTATATGTTGATAATATTTTATATTCCTTGAAGCAATATAGTGCTTCATAAAGGTGCTTATATTGGACATAATTTTATATAAATTTGATAGTTATAATATATAAATATGTTTTGGCTTATCTTAGTGACTTTTCATTCATGTATTATGGCTTTAACTTCCATGTTTTGCTTTTTACTTTATAAACTCTATATGACTAGGCATGTGATGATGTATCATATATCTCTTTTCCTTCAATATACTTCTATGGAAAATGCTTATGTATATGGGAAAAATGTATAAAAATGATGCAATGATTTAAAACATGTATGAAATTTTTAGTGTGTTAATAGTTATTTTGTAGGTAACGAATAATTTGTTTTGTTTACACAATATATGCATTTCAATTTGTAGTAATGGATGAAAAGGAGAATAGAGTAAACATAAGAGGATGAAAACCATAAGTCAATTTTTTTAAATAAAAATGAATATGACATAATCCTTACGAGTGAAAGGGAAAATTAACTTCTTGTTATACTTAAAAAATACTAACTTTATTAATTTCATCTAGAGATAATTAGTCTTGATAAAATCAATAAATGAGAAAAGGTTTCCCTTATAAACATAGGCATGTAAGCAAGATTTTTATAGAACTTTTTATTTGTACACTTTTTGATTTGATATTTCTTATGAATTTGGATTTTATTTTCTATTTTGGACCCCCTACACATAACCATATATGACTAGGAAGGCACATGGGCTCATCACCAAAGGCTAGATGTAAGTGAGTAAGGGCACCTCTCCCTAATGCTAGCCCACACAACTAGTAAGATGGGAGGGCTCACAACTAAAGGTTATCAAAGGGAAAGAGATGTTTAATTTGAATTTTTTGTATTTGAATAATTTTTTTATTTTCATAAGAGTTTTTTTTCCTTTTTGTAAGGCTTCTATCCCTAAATCTTGGTCCCATATAACTAGTAATATGCAAGGGATCATCACCAAACATCAAGATAGGTGAGTAAAGTTAAATTTATTTTATAATTATAATTTTTTGATTTATAAGGCACCATAAGAGGAGACTCTTCCAAGGACAAGATTCGAGATTAGACTATAGGATAACATTTTCTAAGTTATGCATGAAATTGTAGGGAAAATTGAAATAATTTGATTATAAGAACTAAGACAAGAACCATTATAATTATAATTTTGATAATGATCTATATGGGATAATAGGGTAATGTGAGAATGGAATGATGTGATATGTTTCATTCTAAAATTTTTACACTATGTGAACTAACAATTAAAAAATCACCAAACAACACATCTGATGTGTAGATGAACCTACAAGCTATGAAAATTCAATGCAAATGAGATTAGTTTGGTATGAAATTACTAGATATATAAATTTTTTTGGTGAAAAAATGCCATGTAATCACCAAAGACCTTTCCCTGTAGAGTGCATAACTAATAAGATCCATTTTTAAAGTCTTCTATCACTAGGTAGGGGCCTAACTAGTTAGGTCTGAACTTATGACCTTATCCTTTATTTTTGTCAATTCAATAATCAAGTCTAAGGATAAGGTATCCTACATGAATTATGAATTTATGGATTTTTTTAATTTTATACCCATATGATCAACATAATTAATATGGTAGTTCATATCCATAATCTGAGGTTCATCTAAAGTTTCTAGTTTGGTTAGACCTACCTCTATGTACTCCTCTTGATCAAGGAGACACTGGAGGGAAATATGAAGGCTAGGTATCTCTACATATAAAGGTAGTAAAAATTTATGTAAAAACATGAGTGAGTATGTAGTTTCCATTTTAGGTGTCTTAATAGTTTTTCTATAAGCCCAAAGTGATGGATAGAGCTATATGTGCCAATCTCATTTATATTCTCTAATTATTTTGAATAATATTGACTTCAAGGTTTTGCTAGTGGAATTGGATAGCCCATTGGCCTATGGGTAGTACAAAGAGGCTAAGTGGTGTGATATATCAAACTTATTACATAGCTCACAAATCTCTAGGTTTTTGAAAGGAGACCCATTATCAATAATGATAACCCATGGGACCCCAAATTGGAAAATAATTTAGTTTAGGATAAATTTTGTGATGAATTAACCTGTGATAGTTGTTAATGGCATAAAATATACCCACTTAGTAAAATATTATGAGGCCATGATAATTAAATTATGACCATTTGAAGAATTAGGGGAGAGCTTACCCACTAAATCTAAACCCCATGTGGAGAAGGGCCATGAAGTGATTATGGGTTGAAATGCCCTAGTGGGAATATGTATCTCATGTGAAAAAAAATGTAAATTTATAAAATTTATTAACATACTAAAAAATATCATGGTTTAAAGTGGGCAAAAAATATCCCATTCTATGTATTTTATGCGTAGTCACATGGCCACCAAAGTGTTCACTACAAATGCCACTATGGCAATGAAAGAGGAACATTTTCAACTCCTCCTGGTTGACACACCTGAGTAACATGTTGTCCAAGGATTTGAAATAAAGAACCATGTATATAAAAACATACTTAGATGTAATGATATGAAGGAAACATTTTTTCTATGAGTTGGTACCTTTAGGGTAAGTATGGAAGATTATGGAATTGATATCTATGTACTAAGGAGAATAAATAATAAAAACTTTTTATATGTAAAAGATCAATTCATTAGGAAAGTTAGTATCATTAATGTAATTCAATTTTAAGGTTCAATCAACCAACCCATCATAAATTATATATCCCTTAATGTATTTCTGGTTGATGTAAGTTAAATCAAATTTACTTAGGATCATGATGAAGCACCCAACCTTCCTAGAGAGATGGAAGGGTTAAAAAAATACACAGGGATTGAGACCTCACAATAAATATTATTTATTGATTTAACATATAATATCACTACCATTTGGTCATAAGCACTATATCTAGACATTCATTTTCTACTTGAGTCTAATTCATCTCATAATCAACAAGGGTGCAATTAATGAAGTAAATGACATGTTCTCTACTAATATCATATTCTTAAGCCAATATGTAGGTGAGATACATCTCAATTACTCTAATGTAAAGTATCAAAGGCTTATTTGGCCTAGGCACCATGAGTATGGAGGAGACATAAGGAAAAAATTTATCAATTCAAATGTCTCCTGATAATCATCTATCCGATATATGTCACTTGTATTTTTAAATAGATTATTGATAGGATGAATGACATAGGTAAGATCAAGAATAACCCATTGAATATATCCCAAATTACCTAGGAATGTTCTGATACTTGATTCATCTATGAGAGGGAGCATTTACAAGATTTATTAAATATTGGCAATGCCAATATAAATCCCATGATGGGAGATGATATACCTTAGGAGTTTTTCTTTAGTGACTCCAAACACACATTTTTAGGGGTTAAGGGTAACACCATATTTAATTAAAGAGTGTTAAGATTATATGTAAAATCTCAAAAGGGTTTATTAATCATCTCATTTTTATTAAAATATCATCTACATATACCTTCACTATCTTGTGAATGAGATCATATAATATTTGGGTCATGGCCCTTTGGTATGTTTCCCCTATATTTTTGATATTGGAGGAAATCATGATATAATATAAGGTCCCCCATGGCATAGTAAATGAGGTCTTGATTTGATCTTGATCACAAATTCATATATAATTGTATCATGAGAATCCATCCATGAGTGATATGAATTCATATCCCACATTAGTGTCAATAATGATGTTAATATATGGGAGAGGGAAGTCATCTTTTGGACATGATTTTTTAATATCTTAAAATTCTATACATATCCTAATTTTACCATTATTATTGAGAATGGGGACATTGTTAGACATACACTTGGAATAGTCCACTAGCTTAATAAATCTAACTTTAATTTTTTTTTAAAATTCCTCTTTTACCATCAATGTGAACTTAGGCTTAATCGGATTGAACTTTTGCTTGACTAGTTTTGCATTAGATATTGTAAATAGGTTATAGACAACCATAATTGGTTTGATGCCTACCATTTTATTGTAGGAGAAGCTGAAATATTTTTATATATCATTGATGAGTAGTCTATAGTCTCACCCTTCTTGCATAGAGAGTAAAGACCCAATATTGAGAAGTTTTTGACTCTCCTTAGTATTGATGTTAATGTCAATGGTTTCTTTAATGAGGGAGGCATTTCCCTCTTCAAATAGATTAGGATATAGAGGAAGATCAATATCCTCACCCTCTATATTGAAAATATCATGTTCATCATTAAAGTACAAGTAATATTCAACTTGGAAGTATGTATTAAAATATTCATCCACAAGGGTAGATGTGGGATCACAAGTGAGGGAGAATACCCTCTTATGGTGGAATGATGGGAGGTCATAATAATCTCATAAGAACTAAAAAATTGCCTCATAATTATTATTTAAGTCAAAAACTAATAGACCATCATCCCTTAGTATAACATGGGTGATGATTTGGTCATGAGGATTTTTTTACATAAGAGAATTTGTCCTGATGAAAATTGTGAAAATTCTAGTATAATAGGATGAGGGTCAAAGTGTGAAGAATAAGTAGACATGGAGTCAGAAAGCTAGTTTATTTATATAGGTAATACTTCTATATAAATTAATACAAAGTCTTTAGTGATCTCACATATATCATAAATGATTAATCAAAGATGCCCAGCCTTCATTTGATAGACTTAAAAAACTTAGTTCTTAATAAACTATGATTTTCCTTATATCCTTAAGTTTTTAACTCATAAACACTTTAAAAATAATGTGTTAAATTATAGGGATTTATATTTTAATCTATTATTTTTTTAAACTAAAATTATATCTTGAAACTAAAATGCATGATTGATCCCTCAAGATAAATGAGAATAACTATTGCCTTAGCACCTACATAGCACTTATCCCCATCATAGAGGAGGACCCACTAATAATTTATGGAAAAGAGATAGTCATATATTAAATATCCTTGGTATTATTATATCTCAACCATATAGATATCAAAAAATTTGGGCAACCCCTATTAGGGTTCTTGGTATTGAGATTTAGAAAAATAATGAGCCTGTGTCCTTTGCACGGTGAAGGGAAGGAGATACAAAATTTGAGAGATCTACTCTTGTGGTCTATAAAAAGGAAGGGAAAAACTTATAAGAACTCAAAAGGTTTATTTATAAACTTTTATTTGTAGGCAAACACCTTTGAAAATTTAAAAGGTGGTTTACTATGCCTTCTCTTTGGTGTGGGAAGATATGTTGTCATAGTTAGGATCTTGTTTCGGTTTAGGGAGTATGCCAACATAATTAGGATATTTTTAAAATTTATTAGGTGTTTATACATATTTATGAAACTTTAAATACTATTTATAAGATATGGGTAGTAATATTTGACCCATTTTTATATGTGGGAAAGGCTAAAAGAATTCAATGAGTGAATTTACACTGTCTTCTCTCTTTGTGAGGGGAAGAGGGGGTCCCCTTTTTGGAATATATGGTTATGAGTTAGAATTTTTATTTATATACTACCTAATATCATAGTATGAATCCTTTCCTTGAGCATTGACATGGCTGAGGGAGAAGAAATGAATCTGGTTACCTATTGGAGGACTTGGAACATGATGGGATGTATAACTAGGCAGTAGGTCAAAGTATAAAATACTAACATATTAAGAAAGAAGCAAACATAATGGATCAAGAAACTATATGAAAATTGGTATGGACCCATCCTAACATGATCCAAGAGCATGACTATGAAATAGGTCTTGAAAGCAACAAGAGTAGAATACAAATTACAATGGCTTTCCCTTGTGTGGTTGAGTGTTAGGTGATGATGATGGTTGTTGATACAAAAATTGTTATGAAGAGGTTTTTATTCATTATCTAACACCATATATCATGCAAAAGTCTAGGTAGACTAGCTCATTAATCTTGGGGTTGCTGGATCTGAGACTCAAATAACTCATAGTTCCCACCTCTCATGGCCAAAAGGGAGGACTATAAACATGTATTTTTCCAAGAGATTGATGATATCCATTTTAGATAGGTTAGAAGTTTTTGGATTGGTGGTTTGTTTTATATTAGCAATCTTTTCAGTCATCCTTACATTTTTCTCTTTTGACTTGCCTTTTAAAAGAGTATGGATTATTTCACCTCTATTTTTTAAGATAACCACTTTAGGATTCATATGTTCATAGAAAATTATTAATTTCAAGTGTTTCATGACCCCATTGGTAGATAGATGGTAATCAATGTGTAACCAAGGCTACTTATGCATGTTTGCTTATAGCATTTCAAAAGGTTTAGGATTTCCTTAGGCTATGAAGACCTTTCCCATGTGTAGGAACTAGATTTTTTGAAACAAGTTTGAAGGGATGACATTAATCCTATGTATCCAAGGTCTTCGTAAGATCTTATTATAGTTGGTATCTTTGTCTATGACATAGAACTTGGTTAGTACCATATTGGGACCTAGAGTTAATAATAACACAATGGTATTTATGGATGTATATTTGAGGTTATCATAGACTCATAGGCTATTACATGTGGTGGAACAATTTTTTTCCCCATATCCAAGCTTTTTCAGGAAAGAAAAGGGGATAATATTGATGACCAATCCATCATTGACCATGGCCATCTTAAATTAATTATTATAAATGAAAAATTCTAGGAATAAATCTAGATATCCCCTCTTTGACATACTAAATTCAATAGGAATACTACACAAATCAAATAAATAGCAAGTGTCATGACATTCCTAACCAAGTGAAAACATATATAGATCTATGTGGTTGATTTGAGCCTATGAGGATGAGTAAACACTAGATAGATACCCTAGTCATATGGTATCGATCAAGGATGATCAATAGGTGGGGTATTTATTAAATAAATTAATGAATGAAAAATGGGATTATTTCTTGATTAGATCTAATATCAAGTCATATTTCCCCATAAGTTTTGGGATAGACTTAGTTTCTAAAATGTTTGAGGGATTAAGGGTCATAAGTATATAATATTTGGTGTGAGTAATTGTATTTTCCTCTTCTTCATAATCTAACTCTACAACTCCAATTATTCTGGTTTTTACTTTTACTCTTAATTTAAGATCAACATGAGGGTTAAGAGCTTTAGAATTAGAGGATTTAGTGTCATGAGTGTATGCCATCATGGGATGATTATGTTGAATCAAGTGGTTATACTAGCCACCCTTGATTGATTTTGGGCAATATGCACTTGGTGGTTAGGAAAGAATTTTTTTTTTATAGATTTGGATATTTTGATTTTAAGGGGTGAAAGGGCCATTTTAAAGGGCCTAGGGGTTTGTAATGGTATTACCTAGGAACATATCAACAAATTTTTGCCTTTAATCTTTTGGGTGTCTTTGGATAAATTTATTTTACTCCATTTAGTTCTAGGTATCATGTCTAATGACTCAATGAAAGAGGCAATAGACATTAGGATCATATTCTACCCTTGTTTACTAAACCCTTGTCAATTATTTATTTTGTAATAATCTTGGTTCTAAAACTATGGGAATTGTTTAACATGTTGATACTAATTTTAATTAATGAGAGTTCAAACAGAGTTATGAATAAAAAGTTATGGCCTCTAGAAGTTTGGAATTTGCATCATTTATTTTCAAAACTTTTTAGAGTCCATATATGAACATATGAGGGTATATTTTTTTTTGAAACAACTGAAATAGATATAGCTATTTATGGCTGCATTAAGCTTTTTGAGACAATTGTTTTGGCATAAATGAGAGATCAAATGAAGTTAAAGATCAATAATTATGGCCTGTGAAAGTTTGGACTCTACATCATTTATTTTAAAAACTTTTTAGAGGTTATACATGACAGTATGAGGGTCATATTTTTTTTGTAACATCCCTAATTTTATAGATCTATTTATGGATGAGTTTTACTTTATAATATGGCCACTTTGGGTAAAATAAGAGCTCAAATAGAGTTATGGATTAAAAGTTATGGCCTATATAAGTTTGGACTCTGTATCATTTATTTTATAAATTTGTAGAGGCCATACATGACTATATGAGAGTCTTAAAATTTGTTAAAACATACTTAAATGGATATAGTTTTTTATGGCTGAATTGTACTTTTTGAGACAATTGTTTTTATCACAAATGAGATCTCAAATGAAATTATAGATCAAAAGTTATGGCCTTTGGAAGTTTTGACTCTACACCATTTATTTTTAGAACATTTAGAGACTATATGTGACCATCTAAGGGTCTGATAATTTCTCAATAACATACCTTAATGGATAGGATCATATAGGCCTCATGTTATACCTTTGTTGACCAAACCCTTATGGATTATTACTTTGGTAATAAGCCTGGTTCTAAAATTAAAGGAATTGTTCAACATGTTGATACTAATTTTGATTATGGTTTTGGTGTTGTATGTTATGTGGTGGTTGTTGTTTGAAGTTAATGATGTGAATGGAATAAAGGGGATTTTGAATCTTAGTACTTTTATTTTTAGTGGAATTAGTGTTACTCACAGATTGATATTGACTATTGTTCATAGGGTTTTTTTTTTGGTCAGTGCAACCATCAGTAGTGACATTCTTATTTTGATTTAAGACCTTGGAACCTTGTTATTGGTATTTCTTGGAATTCACATTTTAAAATCCCACATTAATTTTTTTTTGGTGTTGATACATCCATTGTATTATGATTTCACCTATCACCATTAATAATCACTTGGTCAATCTACAAGTCTCTCTCAAGAGCTTATTTATAAGATCAATATGGGAATTTTTGAACAACTTCCCTCATCTCCTTGTCAAGGGATTGGATGAAGAGGTCGCATGGTTCCAATTGATCCTTGTGGGGTACACTAGAAGAGTAATATAATAATTTATTTCATCTTATGATGAAATGGGTATCAAAATCATTATGTTTTTATTTGATTTACAAGAACTCTTATATGCCAATCTTTAGGATTTTTTCATATCAATAGATTTGAAAATCATAGACATGATTTGATGAAAATAATGTATAGATACATTAGGTAGGTGGTAATACCGGTAAAGTACTATTCCATTTGATGTTTTGGGTATATTTTTGGAAATAACCCCATCCCAAGGTAGGAGTTCCCTAACAACCATAGCATAAGATTTAACATGTGCATTGGTATCTCCTTCCCTTTTTAATTTGGGAAGGTTAGGTAGGGTATGAGGAAGAAGAACCCATTGTATCTTGATATCAAAAGGTTACTTAAGATATTTAGTGTAGATCCCATTTTGTTAAAGTCTATTTTTGTCATTGTGGGACTAGAGTGGAAATGTGAGATCACATATGGGTTAGTTTGGTAACTTTTAGGAGGGATAGGTGAAGCTTGATAAGGTGGAGTGGAATAAGCTAAAAAATAATTATCTAATTGAGTATATTTAGAATACATATAAAATTAAGGAGGGAGATTATTATATGTATGAGGGGTGGTGGTTTTTGGTGATAGAGTATATGTAGTTTTTATGCAGCTCAAAGTTGTATAAGTTGGGATATGTCTTGTTTGTGGAGGAGTGTACATGGGAGGAATGTAACTTGAAGGTGTGAATAATGGTAGATTTTTTTACCACCATATCATTTTAAAAAGTGTAAAATAGGTTTACATGCTCCCCATGGAGGTTTAAGTAGGATTCTAATAGGATGGAGGAATTTTATAAGTATTTGGGTTAGAGACCCCATGGGTAAGGATGTCCCCAAGGGGTTGGTTGGAGACCCCATTTTGATGGAAGCATGTAGGTTTTTTTTTGTGGTGTTTGATGAGTCATCATTTAGATGAGAAAATGGGAAGGGTCAGATTGTGTAAGGGGAATTAGACTCATCCCTCAACCCATATCTTGTTGGTTGATCTATGGGTCATAAATGTGACTTATTAGAGTGTTGATGAGTTTGTATAGGCCATTTAATATGTTAGTGTTGATATATTTCTGCCCCTAGACTCATAAAGGATCAAATATTGCTTAAAACACTTAGATAGTGATTTTGTCATTTCATGAATCTTATGCTTGTCATGACAGTCTAGGTAGGGGTCACTTGTGTTTAGGTTCATAGGTAAGGTGTTCATGTAGTGTGATTATGTCATTAGGTGTTATGGTAGTCACCATTTCACCTTGTTTTAACTCATGTCAAGGTTTCATCTTGTTTGATTATGTCGAAGGGTCTACAATAAATCTTAATGTGAACTTCATGGTTTAAAACCATACATGATAAGGTGACCTATGATGATGCGACCCATGTCCAGTCATGTGTGTCCATTTAAGCATTCTAAAAACCTACCAAATGTGGTAGAATTAAATTAATTTGATCTATTATGAAGAAATAATGGTAACTTTGTTTAAAATCCTTTATCATATTTTAAGGTTTTAAAGCAAATGTTAAGGTAAATTCTTCAAATGATATTACATTTGAGATCATGTATATATTAACTTCAAGGGATGTTCAAACCATGTAAATAATAATAATATATCCCCTAAGACATCACCAAAGTCACCACCAAGGGGTAAAATTTCTCCAAAATGGTTTCATGGACATAATAATATCATTATGAGGTGGTTTTATATGTAGAAAGGGTCTTTTTTAGAAGTCAAACACCTTTTATTCATCAAAAAGGACTCACATGTTTGAAAAAGTGACTTTTCAAATTCCATCCATCCATACCCTCTGATTTTAAAATGTATTTAACCTCTCATGTCCCTCATTTTGGTCTCCAATGGTTCCTCAAGATCTCAAACTTAAAACAATAGAGAAATAATGTTTTATAAGTATTTTCAAGACTTGTACAGACTTGTATTGTTAGGTCAGAGTCAAAGGAGGTCAAAAATATTATGGGGCATCCCTTTTAGGCATCAAACATAAGAATCCATACTCATAGAGACAAAATAAAGGCATAAATGGTAGTAGGATCTCCATCAAGCACTTGGAAAGCTCATGAGTTGAATGGTATAATCTGTATATGGGGATTTAGATCCCAAACTCTTATCTAGAGGTGGATTCCTTGTTGGGATTGAAATTAGTGGTGTTTTTATATATATCCAAGCCCTAGGATTTATTAACAATCGCTAAGAACCTTAGGTGGTCTTAAACCCTTTGCAAACCCCACAAGCTCAATTATAGGCAAATTTATGAAAAGTACACGCTCATTATGGGAGCTTAATCATGAATGAAGATATACAGAGGTCTAATGGGTTCCATAAAATCCTTTAATCATGTTATCATGGAATTTATAGGGCTATATCAACACCAAATCTTCTATGGTTGGTAGGTTGCATGTTTATATGACAAAATTTGTGTTTCATAAAGAAATAGAGCACAAAGATGATTAGTGAAGGGTTTATATACTACCCCCATGTTACTAAAATATTATATATGGTTACCATTATATCATAGTGGGTATCATTAAATTTTACTCAATGCCCACCATGTGAAAAGGGGGAGAAAATTTTAGGCATATATCAATTTGTTCTTGTGATAACCAATCTCTATGTTGCAAGTCTATAGGTGATGCCTTCTTCAGGTTGCAAGGGGGATTTAAAAATGTGGAGGAGTTCCTCATTCAAGTGAAATAAACTTCCAAAATTCCCTTAAAACCAACACACACAAACTATATCCAAAGTAATCCATTGTCTATTTAACATAGTTTAAGGTTTCCTTGCATTGCTTAATGTTTTTTAGGATTCCTAGGTTTCATTTTCTCCATCAAGATGCTTGATTCACTCCATCAAATGTATTAATTTTTTGTATACATATATATAATATTCTTAGGTATATATAGGTGGTATTGATTAGACAAGAGTAACTTATATGAGGTCTCACAAAAACATCTAGTTCATAGTGGATATATCAAGCCATTTTCACCTTATAGTGAGCCTTATCTCTCAAAACTCAGAACTTTAAAAGACTACAAGCTTGCTTGGGTTTTCAAGTTAGTGTTAAAGTTTGAAGGAATATGGTTAATGTGATTTATTTAAATTAGTAATTTGTGATGAGTAATGAGATACATACGACTCTATAGAATAGAAGAACCTACTCACACAACAAATGATCACCTCCAGGTTCATCTTAGGCCTGAGGTTTCACATTGGTCTATATACAAAATTATCAAAATAAATTATATCTTGTGAATCAAATGTAATAATAAATGGTTTTATGGACCTAATTATGCACATATTTAATAGGGGCTAATAATATCAAGTATGCTAAAAGTCCATAAGATATGCAGTCAAGGCCCCAAATGATCACCTATAAGAAACTCAGTTTGTTCTCAAGCCTAAAGAGAGAATACCATGCATGATAGTAATCTTGGAGCTTACAGAGGTAGATAATTTTTTAGTAAGGATAGAGAGACATAACGAAAATTTTCAATAAGATATGATAAAAACCAAATAATTGTGACACTATAGATAGTTTATAAACACCTATAGGACCACCTAGTAGCTCAGCTGGTTTTCAGGTTGATAGAGAAGGGAGTTCTTAGTTTGAATAAAATGAGGTCATAGAAGATAAAACCACATGAAAATTATTTTTAAGTGTCTATCATAATCCCCATGTGATTATCTCAATCAATGATAAAATTTGGCAAAGTTATAAGGTCAATTGAGTCTAGAACCCCCCACACATACCTATTTATGTATGGTTATGAAAGTGTGTTTGATTGATAAATATGAGGGAGTAATAAGACCAAGAAGGTATTTAAATATATATGGGTACAATCCATTATTATTCTAATTCCCTTAACAATGAGGATAGAAGGAAACATAGACTACTTAGGGCATTGCCATCAACCAGTTTGAGAACCTAATATAAGCTAATGATGGTCATTATAGGCCTAAAGAGGGAGAAAAATAGAGAAAAAAGGTTGGGACAATCAAAGAATATATAAAAGGTTAAATTTTAATATATCATATTATAATAAGGCTTTGAGGTTACCAAAAACATCAATAGGTGGTCTGGTACCTTGGAGATTAGTCTAGGTCTATAAGGCCTAAAACAAACTTTCAACTCCACTCTTATGTCAAGATGAGTTCCTAAAGAAAATGTAGGGATATATGAAGCTTTATAATGATGGTAAAAGTTTTAAAATAAGTTTAAAAAGAAAGGGAATACAAGGGAAGTGACAATTTGGCCTAATATCTCTCCTTGAGTTCTCTCATCACAGTCTACCAATTTGAGCTGCAAGTTTGTATGCTCATATCTTGTAAGAGGAAATACATGGGGCCCAATGCTCTTAATGAAATTTGAGGAACTATATGTGATAAAACATCTAAAATAATTCATACAATAAATGAATCTAGATGTGAGATCAATATCAATGGTATACATGAAACCAATACAAGATATACGTAGGAAAACACCTAAGAGGTAAAAAACCCATGAGTATTATTCATATTATGAGAAACTCAAATTTACCAAATACATTCTTTCTTCCCTTCACTTCTCATCTAAAAATCTTCACATAACTTGGAAATTTTTTCTCCGCATTTTTTCATTTATCTCAACTCTCCTTCATTACATCTTACAATGTAAACTCTTTATTAGATAGGCAAGGTAATCTAACCATTGTAATGTTAATTTTTATATCCACCAAATTAATGGGTCCAACATCTCCAAAATTCATTTAATATATTTTATTATTTATTTACATGAGGATAAACTCATGATAAATAATAAAATATATTATTATTTAACTAATAAAATTTAATGTATTAAGGGTACATAAATAACACCACTTAACCATTAATTATTCTAACACTCCCCATTAATGTTAAGTGGGGATACATGCCATAATCACCTTTAAAATAAAGAAGTACAATCCATGAACTATCCACATGATGAGTTTTAAGAGGTAATAAATGAAGGAAAAATCCTTTATCATGCCATAGTCACCTTTAAAGCAATTATGCCATGTAAAGATAGTCACCAAAATGTATTAAACTATTTAATTATAGATACCTAAAGGTATTAAAATATTTAACCACAACACATAGTCTCCTTTAAATGAATTACACTATACACCTATAACTACCCAAAGGTATTACACTATGTAGCCATAGTCACATAGTCACCTTTAAAGGAATTACATTATGCGATCCTAAACCATTTAGAGTGAGTTTAAGATATCATGATCATGAGAATACATCCCATAGTAAGAATACATCTCAAATTTCCTCATGAATAATAAACCAAACATATTGGATTCTTTTATAACATAAGGATATCCATGTTTCTATATATTGGGTATAATTTAAACCTCCATACAAAGTTTACCAAAATCACATAAAGTGATATATTATAATGTTTTTCAATGAGAATAAGTATAGAGAGATAGAAGGAAACACACGACCCATATGGCCATTAGGAAGTGATATTGTCATACACATGCCCCCTCAATGATAACTCTAATAGGCCTGAAATTAAATAAATTTCAATACACTTTAGTTCATTAGTGATGCACTATATTTTTCACCAAAGCTATACAACTTTGACTATCACCAAGAAGGTTGGTATAATGAGGAACTTCCACATGACATTATTATATCATCCTTCATAGTCACAATGGTTATTTTGAAACTTCCACAAGAAGTGTTTCAAGTGATATCACCTAAACCAAAAATTAACATATATACAGAAGTAGAGTCATCATAGTACAATTAGCATCACAATAACTAAATAAATTAGCATTATCAAATGAAGAATAATATAAATCAAAGTCTACAATTTTTTATATATACCAAAGTATTCGCTTTGATAATTTCCAATGATCCAAGTATGGATATTGCATAAATTTGAAAGAAACACCCACATCATATTAAATATCTATCCTAGTAATTGTTATAAAAACCAAACTACCAACAAGATATCTATAAAGAGAGGTTACCTTTATCACACAGGTTTTGGATCAAGCTTAACATCAACTTCAATAGGAGTATATGTAGGATTAAAATCAAACATGCTAAATTTAATAAACATGTTATGTGATGCACATATAATAAATTCAATAATAATATAATATTAATTTATCCAAACATTAGATATCTTATTAGGAAAAATTCATATTATAATTTAAGTCGTGAAGATTTCTTCTTCCTTTTAAAGTTGACACTACAATTTTACATTTTATACAAAAAAAAATTAGAAAGAAATTTTTTAATGTGTTTTATACTTGATTTTGTAATAAAAAAAAAATCTAGTGATTAAAAAACACTATCCACTTATTTTATTACAAAATAGTTAAAAAAATATGAAGAACTGCAACAAAAGTGAAAGTCATATGTGTCACAAAAATTTTTGTAAGTGTCGTAAGAAAATTTTGCACAAAAAATCATATAATAAATCTTCAAATACAAAAAGGACCATCAAAATCAATCCATAATGTGGAAAAAACTAAAGATAAACTAGTCACATGACCATTTTCGACAAAATATATGATAAGTCAAGGGTGTATAAAAAGTCAAAAGTGTTGCAACATTCACACATGAGAGATTGGATGGCTAACTAGAAGGTCATTTAAACTAATTATTTAAATATATATATATATATATATATATATATATATATATATATATATATATATATATATATATATATATATATTTGACCAAAATATATATTGGGATGGATATTTGAACTCAAGACCTTATTTTTACAAGTGTCCTCCAATATTAAACTCAACAACTTACCTTAGACACACATAAATTCTACATGCAAGATACATAATTAATAGTAGATTTATTTAATTCTATGTTTTTTTAAATTAAAAAAATAGATACTAATTGCATTTAAATACTACAATAAAATAAATGTTTAAAAAAAAATCAAATGCCTTTAATTTGAAAAAGACAATTCGTCAAGGGTCTCACCATAGCTTACATGGAAAATATAATTTAATAATTCATTGATTTAATAAATACAAAATATGAATTATTACTAACCATTATTTTCCATTTTCAATATAGCATTAACATAAAGGTACATCTGTATAAGTGTTTATAAGAATGGGAACTCATGGAGGTAAATTATATATTGAAACTCATAGAATCACCTTCTAGTAGACCTTTGATACATCTTGAACAATAAGATCTAAGATTAAAGATCAAAAAAATATTTTTTAAATTATTACTACTATACATATCCATAAATATGCACTTAGGTGAGAGGAAAAAACTCATAAAAAAGACCATATAGTCTCTTGAAACCATTTAATTAGGCTTAGAAATAGAGAAATCAACCTTCAAATGCCAGAAAGGAACTGCAGAAGCTCAAGAACAAAATTTTTACTAAATTTTCCTTCAAGGAGTCATAAATCCATACAACGACCTTCTAAAAGTCTATAGAGGTTTTAGACTACCAAATATAACTTATTTCTCCCTTCCAGACCATAGAAGTATAAAAAATTATACAAGTATTATTTTTTTTATAAAATAATTACCTCACAGGCGATATAAAGCCACTTGGGAAGAGATAGAAAATTTAAAATCACCTATACCGGTCCAAATAAAGGGAATTAAAGGTAAAAAATGCATGTAAATGACCAAACTAAGCCAATAGAGTGATAAAAAATGATATTTTTTCCCAAAAACTAAAAATATATTGATTTTTAGTTTTCACATGCTAGAAATAGGTGTTTGGGAGTAGAGAGAAAAAATGAAAATCTTTTAAATCTACCTTACAAGATCTAAGGAAGCTTAGAAAGGCCAAAGGATGAATTTCTGACTAATTTAAATTCCAAATAATAGTATATAATCTTGAAATAAGTTTTTATTACCTAATCATTAGGTATAAGATTGTACCATAGGCCATGTAAGTCCTCTATAGGGTTGAAAATGTCTTGAAAATGGATCTGATTGGTCATATCTATCAATGAATGCTTGTAGTGCATAGATCATGAACTTGACAAAGAGAGGCTCAACAAAATTCTTGTGAGCATGCCATAGGATCTACAAGTAGATTTTTGAGAAAAAAATGAGCTCAAACAGAGCTTAAGAATCTTGATATAAACCTTGCCACGTAATCAACACATCACAAGCTCTGATACCATGATAAAACATGAAAAATAATGCATACAAGTAATGGATATAGATGTGAGATCAATAGTAAAGGAATGAATGAAACCAACACAATATATATGTGGGAAAATAGTCAAGATGTAAAAAATCCACAAAGACTATTCATATTATGAGAAACTCAAATGTACCAACTATAGTCTTTCTTCACCTCAATTTTCCTCTAAAAATCTTCACATAACTTGGAAATGTGTTCTCCACTTTTAAACATTTGTCTCAACTCTCTTTCATTACATATTATAATGTAAACTCTTTATTATATAGTCAAGGTAATATAACTATTATAATATGACTTTTTCTATCCACAATATTAATGGGTCCAACCTTTCCAAAGGCCATTTAACATATTTTATTATTTATTTACATGAGGATAAACTCATGATAAATAATAAAATATATTATTATTTAAATAATAAAATTTAATGTATTAAGTTTACATAAATATCACCACTTAACCATTAATTATTCTAACACTATGAACTTTCCATCCATGGTGGAGAGGTCTAGATCGAGGGGCAGCTTTATGAATGATGCTTAAGATTATAAGCATGCCCAGACTACCTAGAAGGAACTTGAGGGATATAAACCTTTGCTTATATCTCACCAAACAAGATGCATGGGACCAATAACTATTATGGATATTTGAGGGGGCATATGCACTCAAGATTCATGGCCTTAAGTTTTTAATCTAGGGCTTGTGCTTTATGAACCATCATTAAGATGGTGGCCACTCCAAACCCACCAAAACCCTCATGTAGAACATGATGGCCAATAATATATTCTTGATGACTCTAATGGACATGAAACATAATGAAAACATCAAGAGGAAAACTATAGGTCCTATGTGGTGCCTATACACCAAGAATTTAGCACATGTGAGGTAAAATGTGTAGGAAAATGGCTTATAATGTCTAGTTTTAGGAATATTTTCATGTCTCCAAGGTATGTTTGAAATTCTAAGTGAATTTGGAGGCCTCTTAGGAATATTTAGAGATTAAATGGCCTATATTAAATCATTTTTCAACCCCCCATAGTAGTAAAATCAAGCCTAATGAATGGAATTGAACTCAATTAGAGAATTAACCCTCATTTGCATTAAGAAGGGAGTGTTACAAGTCTGTTCACATCATGAAAAGACTCTCAAAGGTAGAAATATCACCTCTCCAAGCCATTATTAGACTCATCTCTCACTTAATAATCTCTAAGTCTGAGGCTTATCACTCATTAAGGTGACTAATACATTAAATATGATGTGAATGGCATGCAGGGTGATAACTAGGTGGGTGGTGGTCATGTCCAAACAAGTAACTACCTTATCACTTCACGTCAATGAGTAATAGATCAGTTTCAAAGAGAATGGTGTCTTCATGGAGTCAACTATGACCATAAATAGGTCATCCACTATAATTTTATGCCTAAAAGGCTCATTTAAGGCCACTATACCACCAAAGCAACACATGGGGAGATTTATGGGGCTATTTATGCCCCTCATTCATGTTTGTAATTGATCATTAGATGATTGATGGTAATTATGGCCTTTTCACTCCACTTTTATGCCACATCATTCCTCTCTCTCTCATGTTCTATAAATTAGGCTTCAAAGGCCATTATAAGGATCCCTTTGTTGGGTATAAGAATGTTCTGCCCATTTGTATCTTGTAGCCTTGAGCTAATATAAGGATTGATTTAACCTTATCCATACTAGTATTAGTGTGTTCATACTTATCTAATTTATATAAGTGGTTGATATTTTCTCCCTTTACAAGTCTTTGTCTCTCACCTAAATATTAGTGGATTATATTATGCAAGTTACATGGTGTGTAAGGATGTTTGTGCTTGTGATCAAAGTCAAAACTAACTATTAGTGTCTTGAATCTAACCTCTCATTCATTACCCTCAAGCTTTATTCATTTGACATGAATTCCATAAGTGTTTTTGAATGATCAATTAGAGGAGATATAATATATTGGTGATCACCTCCTATAACATAGGGTTTTATTTCATGTCCCTACTATCCATTTTCATTAATAAGTCAAGTAATTTTAAGTATTAGTTGATCTTAAATGATGTATCATGGGAACTAGCCTGAGAACTAGAGACTCACCTCACTCATTAGGCTATCCACACCTAAAGGTGATTTCATTGTATCAGCTGGATGAGACACGTCTAAAACTTCTTTGCCTCAAGGGTACAATCTAAACTAATAATAGTTAGGCCTAAAATTTTATTACATAAGAGGAGTAGAAGTATGAGAGGGGTTAGTTTGAATAGGCTGGTTTAGAATAAGATCCACATAAGTAGTGTTTATAGTTTATATCAGTATGTTTAAGGCATCTTGGCTCCCACTAGTGGGATGTGTAGCTACTTGTATATGATTAACCTCATATTCCAAGTGGCATATTCTTCCAAGATAATGATAATATTTAGGAATGATTTCCATGGTTAACATTTATAGCCTAATTTATGGCCTAGTGGTCATGTGAGGAGTAAATGTGCTTCCCATAGTGAGGGTCATAATGTTGGACTTAGGTAATTACTCATAATTTTGGATATGTAGCATATCTCCTAAATAGAGACCCCATACTAGTTTGGGTGTTATGACGAGAGTAATAATATTATTGGTATTCTATGTTAGTATTAAAGGTTGGATTGTTATATATCACTAATGATGGATCACTAGAGTTGAGATGGCTTCTCCTATAGTCCTTTAGGCCAAGTGGTCCAACTATGTCCTGTCTAGACATATTTTGAGGGTATATGAATACTCACAAAATAAATGAAAGGATAAGAGAAAATGGAGAAGGGATAAAGGAGAAAAAGAATAAAATGAAAACTCAAAGGATGGAAATCCCTCATGTTGTGTTGACCAGGTTTTATACACATGAATAACACACCCTAAACTATGCACTCAACTTCCTAAGGTCTGGCTGAGGCAGGTGACATAATAAATGGGTTATAGATTAGGCTGGTTATTAGATGGAATGGGATTTGGAATGGGTGGTGGCAAGGGGTTATCATGATGTAACTAAAATACCTCAAAAATGTTAAGGTTCTCATTGAGATCATCAATCTATACATAAATAGAGCTCTAGGGTCCTTCAGTCTCTGAGATCATAAAGAGGCAAGAATCCTAATTGATGTTATAACTTGGGAAATGAAGGATATTAGGTTGAATAACTAATGATAATAGATTTTATATGTTAGGTTGTCTATTTATAATCAATTTCATCTACAAATGTGAATGATATTGGATGAGGCTAGATCCGAGGATAAAATGAGGTGAGAATAAAAACTAAGCTTGAACAACATTTTAGTGATGCCCTTTATTTTGAGGGAGGATAATGATCATTGGATAATAAATTTATTATTGTTACTTTAAGGCATTTAAAGAGTTAACAATGAGGTGAGGTATTAGGTTGAAATCTAATACCACTCTCCTAATCTTGGTATTGATATCATAATATATGCCAATAATAGTACCAAGTGTTCATACCCTAAGGAAAAGAGATTTTCTAACAAGACTATCATCCAATAGGGATTATGCTATGTGAAAGAATATTATCTTATTTTTATAGATTATGTAAAGAATTTTTGTGTTGTTATAAGCAAGGTTTTGTTTGGATTTCATAGTTGGGCAAGTCTTTTGAAAAAAACATTGTTTGTTTTTGTGAATGTTTAACTGAAATGAAAACTAATTACTTGATGAAATGAAACAATTGAAAATATAAATTAATAAATAAACTAAAACCAAATTAAAAAACATATTTTTATTTAATTTTTCCCAACTATTTTTCAATTCATGCAAAGTGAGTGAGAGAGAGATCTATCTTAACTATGCAAATGTTGATTTTAAACCTTTCTAGATGTATTCTATATGAAGTTGTTTTTATAAATTTTGATTGATATGTGTATGGATATAATATGAACATTGTGTTATCTCAACATTAAAATTATTTAATAAAATTTGTAAGATCCAAGAAATAAATTCTATGAGGTTCTTAGAGTTTTCTCTCAACCAAATAAGTCAAGAATAGGTTTTAGCCTTTCTAGGTGTTGGATGCTAGTTATGGAAAATGTATTTGAAATGGAAATGAATGATCCGAGTTATAATTTTTATGATAAAAATTAATTAAAAAAATATGTTCAATTGAACCAATTAATGAAGTTCATAATTACAAGGGTACTTCTTGTTAATTAGGTTTGTCTAGGTTTTTGATAGTCACTAATTACTTATTTTAAGAATAAAATTACTTGTTATAAAGATGAAAAATAGTTATTATAATGGTTTTAAATATATTATATATCTTATAAAATTTACCTAAGGTTTAAATGAAATTTTTTTATGGGAAATAATCTATTGAAATGAGTACAATTAAATAAGGAAAACTAATTATTATTTTTATGCAACGAAGAGAGAGAGAGAGAGAGAGAGAGAGAGAGAGAGAGAGAGAGAGAGAGAGAGAGAGAGAGAGAGAGAGAGAGAGAGAGAGAGAGAGAGAGAGAGAGAGAGAGAGAGAGAGAGAGAGAGAGAGAGAGAGAGAGACCAAATCCTTTTCATATCAATTTTTTTTGTTTCCAAAATAATGATTTAATATAATTAAAATATGGATATTATTCTAATATAATATGCTGCAATAGAATAAATAAAGCCCCAAAACTAATCTTGATGTAGATAAGTTGAAGGTAATAAATTTATTGTATTATGGTCCTCAATATGTTCTCCTTTTTCTCAAATGAATATGTTATAAAATATCCAAAAATGAAGGTGACTAAATCACAAATAGGATAAAAAGGGAAGAAACATATCTCTAGACAAGGAAAAAATGACTGTGGCTGGCTGAAGATACCATTTACAAAGACTTGGTTGCAATAACAATGGCTCTCCTTATTTATAATTGTTTATTCAAACAAAAAATAAATAAAATAAAAATCTCCAAAGTGATTATAAAAGGATGTGAATGTAAAGGCTTAAAATATCTTAATCTCTAATGTGGATTTTTGTATCCAAATTTGAGACAAAATTGTCTTACTTTTATAAGAGTAGTGGATTTTGCATGAAGGATTTTAACTAATTTGAAATTAAGAGGGATTAAAAATGATTAGAAATAAAAGAGGGAGTGAGATTGGCCTAACTTAGGTAGACTTGGGATGAAATACGAAACAAACATGACAATAAGCATACAAAACATGTCAATGAATGAATTACAGAGGCCAAATTTAGAATATGGAATAATGGTTATGAAATTTACCCTATTTTTAGGGGTGGTTATGTAACCACCACCTTTGAGAATAAAACCACTACTAGAGATTATAAAACCACCCTTAATTTAATAAAAAATTACCCTCTTAGGATAGAACCTTCATGGTGGTTTACATAGCTATCTTGATGAACCCATCATCAATGTGATGGTTTTATAACCTCATAAAGTAGTTCTATCACTTGATAAGGTAGTTCTATCACTAATGATAATGTTTTTAAAACAAGCTCAAGGAAGCTATAAGATCCAATAAAAGGGGGTTTTGAGGGACCTAAGAGAGAGGGAAAAAAATATGATATAATATTATAGAGTTACCATTTGAGAATTATTATAAGGTCACTACAATATCATTGGACTTATCATGTCAAGAATGTCACACCATGTAAAAAATTGGGTGCATACATTAATCTCTTAAAATAAAAATTAGAATAATTTTCAACTAAAGCTCTAAATTCTTTAAAATTAGATAATACATTAGATTTATTTTTAATATGATAAGAATATATCTTCCTATAGAAATCATAAATGAAAGTAATAATATATAAATAAGAGTAAAGAGAATCAACTTGTAGAGGTCCTATAACATCACTATGAATAAGCTCTAAGGGATGAGAGGAGTTAACATCATGATTTTTGTGAAAGGGTTTTGTGTGTTTCTTACCACGTAATTAACACACACATTTCATAATGAGAAGAAATAGTAGAAATACCAACAAAAATATCATGATGAGACATATCATATATACTTATAAAATTAGCACAACTTAGTCTTTCACGCCACAATTAAGTTTCTTTTATATTTTGTGATAAAAGACAACATGCAAAAGTAGTAGAAAACATATATAATCCATTATTTTGAATTAATTCATCAATCAAAGAAAAAAAAATTATTCTTAATACACCATTTATCCTTAATTATAATTACTATGAAATTATTATTTGTAAGTGGAGAACAAGATATCATTTTTTCTTAATTTTAGGAACATAGAAAAAATCATTTAAGAATACATTTACAAATTTAGGTTTTCCTTGTTTAGTAGCTTATATAAATGAATTATCACCTAAATAATTTCTTTAAAATATATATTTTTATTTGATATGGTAAAATCTAGGTTTTACACAGACCTGGAACCATGAGAGTGCATTACAACAGTTTTAACAAGATAACCAAGGTTGAGAGGATAAAAATATAAAACTAGTACTTAGAATGAAATCAAAAAATAAAAAACTAAAATAGAACTAGGAGGAAGGAACCTCTTGAGGATCATAAAAAATAGTAGTGTCCTTCATTGGGATGATAGGTTTTGTCTTTTGATACTTTATCCTAAGTACGATTCTCGAGGCCTTCTACCACTTCCCCAAGGAAGATCAGTTTAGGCTACATCCTACATTTTACCTCTAAAAAAGTCTATTTAGGGGGGATCCCCATAGAATAACCTAGATGGGGATATTAAGATCTTGGGAGATTTCATACCAAGGGATTAGTGGGGTTGAACATAGTGGAAAAAGGTTTGGATAATAGCCTTAACCACCCTATGAATTTCATTAAAATCCTGGATAAGCTTACCTAAGCCAAACCCCACTTTTTTTACCCTCGAGTTTAAAATTTATAGAAATTGTTTGCTATTTTCTATCTCTTCCATTACTATGGCCCTAACTTTACAATTTGAATTCATAGGAGTCCTAATTTCAATGGGTTTGGGCTTGGGGATAAATAATAGTTTGAGAGAGAGCTCATTAAGGGGGATTGAGATAGACTATTTTTAGGGGAATGTTTAGAGGGTGGGTGGGATCCCTCGATAGGGTTCTCCATCAGGGAGTTCTCCTAGGAGTACTCCTTAGAAGAGGATCCCCCAGGGGAAACCTTTTAACTTAGAAGGGATAGATTGTGTTTAATAAGCAAGATTATTAGACCTTGATGGAGAATGGGATTTATATCATTTACTTGGTGGAGTAGAATGGTAATTTTGAGGGACTTGAGTAGGAAATAAGGAAGGCTGATTTTAAACTCAATGAAGTGATTTAGGAAAAATAAATGGTGTAAAATAATTAAGGTATAATTACCCTCTAGATTCATGTAGTACATTATCTAAAGGTAGATATTTATCCAGTAACGCAATAGGTTAGTTCATGAGAAATATTTCTTATTAGTATGCATGAAATCATTCATTCTAAAGAACCATTATAGAGATTTTTGCTTCTTTGACTGGTACTTAAATTCTTTGATGCTAGCATAAGACATACCCATGGCATCACTGATAAATTCCTCTGAGACATCAATGGTGATTCTTTACATGGTAACCTTCCATTTTATCTATGTTGCCATAAAGTCTTAGGAAACCATGGTATTGTGCTCATTAATGCATTCTATAAACTCTATGAGACCCCCCTTCTTGAGTTTCTTCTAGACCTTATTTTTCTCATAGACCTCTTTATATGATGTGGGTTCTAAGCGATCTTTATCACCACCCATGGGTACTGGAAGCGTAGAGGTGGAGTGGGAGAGTCAAATTTTTTGGAAGTGGTAGAAATAGCTAGGGATCAATTGAGTGGGAACACCCATCGAAGGCACATAAAAATATTTAATCACCATTTCCTTGAAATGAATGTGGATCAATTGAATTTGGATTCACACCATCAAGTTAAAGGGTGGTATGTGCAAAAGGAAGATTATTTTATGTTTCATTAGTCCCTTCAACATAGATGATGTTCTCAATGTTTGGGGGGATGCTACCTGTATCATAATATATATTTAGTTTTAGATAAATTATTTGATAATCATGTCATTTGATATAATGTATCACTATCTAAAATATATTCATTATTTTTAGAAGCAAATAAGGCAACATACAATGTAATAGTGTTAATATTATGATCCTAATTATCATTTTGATTCTGGTTTTGAATTTTCTATTGATCTTAATTATTAACTTTATTCTATTTTTTATTTTTATAGTTTTTTTTATTAGATAAATTCTCATTTTAAAAATATTTTTCCATTTTATGTCCAAATTTACCGTACATGTTACATTTCCATTAAATTTGACTTTATGATTCTTGTTTCTATATTTCTTGTTCGCATATTTACCATTGATAGGTTTAGGTTTAGAATTAGTTTTATAGTTTTTAGTTTTTTGAAAGACACTATTAATCATGATAAGTGTCTGAGTGGAATCATCTTTAAAATCAAATTTTGGCATCACTTGTTCTTCTTGAATAATATTAGCAGACAGTGTAGTGAGGTCAGGAATGTCTTGTTATGTTTGGTATTTAGAATTTAAAATAGAAAATAAATTATGAATATTTTCATGAATGTTTAATTTTTTAATAAAATATAAAATATGATATTAAATTATATTAAAATTATAACCATCTAATTGATATTGAATGTTAATTATTTTTTGGAGTAAAATTAACTACTTTTTCGTCACCTTTCACAGGATTAGTAAGTTGTTGAAGTATAAGTTTAATAATTTTTGAGAGACAAGTTCTATCCTACATAAGTTATGGAGTTATTATCCATCATTGGGTGACACTTGATTTCCTACATGGATTAGGAATTTAGAATTCACATTCCTCAAAATTATTGATATGGATTCTTACGATTTATGTTGAAACATATTAGAAAGTTTGATCATGACATGTCTCCCTAACAAAAGTTTTTAAGTTTTGAAAATAATATTAAAAAATACCTGAGCCATAAAATCAAATTTAATTCATATTTTAAAATTTTCATATTTTTATCCATTCAACATTTATGACTTATCTAGAACAAAATTTGGAGAAGCCAAAACTTTCCTACAAAGATTGATACTCTCTAGTTTTTTATATATACTAAAATGACACTAAAACATTTTTAAAACATGATTTTTTATTTCAATTTTATATTTTATTTTATTTTACGAAAATAAATATTTTAGTGTTTAAACAACAATAATCACTTAACTATATGCAAAACAATTTTAAAAGTCATAAACAATTGTAACTATTAAAAAAGTCACAAGTGTCGAAATAATATATATTTTTTTTACAAGGAATAAAAAATAAAATAATATTTTAAATAATTATTTACTTCAAAAAAAGTTTGACCAAGAAAAAATTTGACCAAAAAAGAAGGCGTAGAATGTTTTGAACTTTGTACCTCTCTTTTACAAGTGTTTTACAAAACTACAACTACCAAATCCCCTTCAACATTTTATGACTTATAAATGTGTAATATGTTATTTAAATCATGTTTTTATCAATTTTATTTGAATAATTTTTTTGACGTGCATGTAAAAATCAATTAAAAAGTTTTAATTTTTGGTTAAATGCATGTTTGGAAAGTGGGTCCCCTAGGTTGCATGGATGTTTTTTTTAATTATTAAAAAATAATAATAAATAAAGTTTGAAAACTATTACATTACCTTTATTTTTTTAATTATTAAAAAATAATAATAAATAAAGTTTGAAAACTATTACATTACCTTTAGAACACAACACAAACATCCTTGGTGTAAGGAGGGAGGAACGGGTGCAACAAAAAGTATGCAAGAAACCAAAACTAGATATAAAATAGGTCGTGTAACCCTATAATAAGCTAAAAAATTCAAAAAAAAACACACACACACACACACACACACACACACACACACAAAAGAATTGAATTTTGTTGTTCAAATAATGAATGTTTTGTAGTTTACAGTCATACTAGGCATTATAGACATGCTCCAGGAGGATATAATTTTTATATAAAATGAGTTTGATACTCCATGGGGTCTATAATAAGGTTTATGTAAATAAGTTACTAAATATTCACTACTCATAAACTCGTTATAGGTTTAAAAACCATTAAAAACACTTTTGAGCGTACACAGTTCATACCAGGGCTATATAATCATGCCACATAAGTGAATTTCATTTATGGTTGATTCTTTGGTGTCTTAATTTTATTTATAGTCACTTAAATATCCCAAATACTATGATAAATTTCCATAGTCTCCACAATGATTCCAAATTAATTTAAACCAATTTTTGTACCTCCTATAGTAGTAATATAGGTCATACTAGGTTGATTTTAGAGGCAAATTTACTTGATCAATGAATAATGTAGGTAATATTTATTTTTTGATATAAATGGTTTTAAGACATAAAAAACTCAACTAAAATGAATGTCCATTGAGGAAGGTCATAAAAAATTAAAGCATCGGGCATAACATGAGATAACATTCCAAAAAATACTTTCCATAGGTCTTTAATCCTCCCATACATGCATATGCATATTAGAGAGATGTATTACCTAGGAAAAATGCATCAAAAATCTCTACTACCATGTCAAAAAATGAAAATACATAGGTAAAATATCTAAATGTAAAATATAGTAAAAAATATATAAATGCTCAACATAAGATGTTTGTGGGAAAACCTCACAGGGAGGTACAAAACCCACAAAGATTATTCATTCATTGAGAAATAATTTAACCCAATACATTCAATCTATATCCTTCTCAATTCTTCTCAGAAACCCTTCTTCATAGAACTCATTCACAATATTTGAATATTGAATTTATTAAATGTTTGAATTTATTTATTTTACCACATATAGTAAAATATAAATGGAGTGAACTGTTATAACCAACAGGCTCAACATCACACAAAAATTACAATAAAAGATTACATAATCATATATTTTATTATTCATTTACAAAATTATCAAAACATGAAATGTTAAATATTAAAAATATATTATTATTAATTTACCAACATAAGTTGTATTAACTTAATTTTTTTAATGGCATGATATATACCAATAACATTAAATTTTCCCAAATATAAGGCTTCCTCCAAGGATTTTGGAGAGGATATAAAAATTTATTGAAAGTAAGTGTTAAATATGGTATTAAAGTGTCACATTTAGTCTCTACTTAACCAACAACATCTATTTTTGACTAAGGACTAGTTCGAATTCTGGTTTATATAGAATAGATGGACATATTTTATCATATTCATTTACTTGGACTACTACATTTTCTATTCCAAATCTATATTTTTCATTATCTTTATTTATCAAAAAATGTATAAAATAGAATTTTACATTTATTAGTTTATAATTTTATATATATGGGTATTATTATCATTTATAATTATTTATTTTACAATTATAATGATATAAGTGGAATAACTTTTTTCATTATCTGACGTAGATGTAGGTCATATTTCACCATCACTGAGTGGGAAAGAGGGAGAGCATCATAGGGGAGAGTGTGGTATATCATTAATTATATAAATGAATATAACTTAATGAGATCCTCCATCAGACACACTCACTATGATTTTTTTTTGATTATTTAAGTTTTCATTCTAGTTTATTAGTGAGAGTCTTTGATTGCATAGTTTATTATAGAATTGGTTGAATTATTTTGAGGATTAATATTAATAATATATCACAATGCTTAATTATTATTTAATATAATGTTTGAGTAATTAGTTGTCATGCATACATTTTATTACTTACTTTTCTCCTTATGATTTACTGGAAGTTTATATGTTCACTTTTTTTTTATTGTGTATTGTAAGACTGTAGTTGAGATCCTTTGTGATGCATGGTTTTGAGTGAGTAAATTTTAATTAATCCTTTTTTATATCTACATTAAATAAATATTAAGGAGTAATAATATCCCTAGTTGATAATTGTAGACACTTAGTTTTGGCCACTTTTATGATTAAACTAGGATTTAGTTCAATTTCTAGCAAATGATGCAATCTAAGCCTATAAATAACTTGAATGCTTAAATTTATTTGCATAAGGGATTTAAAAATTGAGAAACATGGTGAAGATTACTTATTTAGGGTATTACCCTATATGAACCAATAACCTAGTTCAATTTTAACCCTAGTCAAATTATGATATAGTAATTTGATAGTTTTGGCCTACCAAGCTATTAATTAAAAACATTTAAAATAATTACCAAAATACAAAAAATGATAATCAAGATTAATTACATTTTAAATATTAACTAAATTACCTAAAATAATTCCAAATCAAATTAGTGAATTGCATTTACCAAAAAATAATTTTTAAACCAAATATGAAGTGATTTATTAATCCCTAAATATTCCAAAAAGGTGAGTCACAACCTCACAAATATCTAAAATAATTTACCATGGTTCATATTGATGAGACTAAGGTTTAAACATTTCATGAATGTTTTGACCCAACCTAGGGTTAACTTGACTCAACCTAGGTTATTTTAGACTCAACCAATATTAGAATTTAACCTAACCTACCTAGGGTTAAAGTTAGTTGTTAGAGATATAAACAAAAGTGCCCACATCATATGCTAAAAATATCTTATGTGTAAGGTTATTATACTATAATACCTTCAAGAAAACATTGAGAGTAGTGTTATAATGCTTATTTTATTCCAAGATTCACACCAATCCAAGCCAATAACAAAGTAAAACAATAAGTAACCATTGGAGAAGTGCTAACACCATGGAGAAATATTGATAAGAGTCTCTAATGTCATAGACCGAGCATGAACATCCTTATTCCAACAAGTAGAAACCAAATTTGACAAAGGAGTTAAATTATGTGTGTTTTTTTAAACTCTATTTTGTGATGTTATTCATTATGTTATGCTCCTCTTAATTCTTAGGCAAACGTGTTTATTTCTAGTGTATTGCTATGCATGGTTTTTTATCACTAACAAGGAACTAATCAACATTTATGTACTCTTTGAACCCATAAAATACATAATATAATTCCCATTAGGATCATGCATCCCATATGGCCAAAAATAATGATTTTCAATTTTTAGTTTTTCTAATCAAAGTATTTAATTCTTTAAGTTTAGAGTTTTAGGCTTGAAAATCATGTCATTATATTTTTATGTAATCAATGACTTTGCCCTATGTAATGGAAGCTACACCATTTCTATGATCTATTTGTGATATTTATTTGTGTAGAAATGATGGATTCAAAACAACATCTTTGACCTACTAAATGACAACTTCACTATCTAAAATCGATCGCTTCGACCCTACTAAATGGTGACATCACCAAATAAAATTCCATTTGGTTTCAGTGACTTTGCCTATTTTTTAGCATATAATCGACACTTTGATAGATATAATAAGTGAATTAACCATATTTAATGGTGAATTTTCCAAAAATTAGTCTTTATTTGTGTTTTTGTTTTTAGTAAAATAGTGACTTCACTGAAGATGGTAGCTTTGCTCTATTGCATAAATGGTGTATTCACTTTGTGTTTTAAAAAAATTGAGAGCTCAAAATGGAATTTTGTTTATTGATTTAATTTTTTGCCTAAATAATATAAAACCCCCTAATTTTTTTTTTATAAATCAAGGTGGAGAGAGAGAGAGAAGCTTAAACACTTCAAAATCTCACATACACTTTTATTTGGTTCTTAAAATTAACCTAATCTATCTTGTCTTTTAGTATTTTCAAAGTTTTTAAAAGTGAAAAAAAGGCCAAGGGATTAAAATTTAAATCACATTTGATTTGGTGCTATTAAAAAGAACATAAACTTTAGTTAGAGATCTTAAATAGGTTTTTCACATTTTATTTATTCCTTATTATTTTAGTTGGTGCTATTAAAAATAACATATAGTAATAGATGTGGGATAACAAGTGAGGGATAATCCCTTCTTATGGTGGAATGATGGGATGTTATCATAAGTTCATAAGAAATCAATAATATCCCCATCATTATTAGATAAGTAAATAACTAATAGACCATCATCCATTAGTATAATATGGGTAATGGTTTGGTTATGAGGAGTTTTTTTACATAAGAGGTTCTATCTTGACCAAAACTATGAAATTAGCCTCTAGTATAGTAGGATGAGGGTTAAAACATGAATACAAAGTAGCTATGAAGTCAAAAAGCTAGTTTCTTTCCACATGGACTATGAGAGAATCTATTATTACTAATACATAAATAATTGAAAATACTAAATATATATTATATTGTATTCCTTTTATGGAAGGAACAACTTTGAATCATGGACCACTCCAAAGGGGATACCTCCTTTAGTTACAATAACTATTTGATAATCTATAACACCACCTACCCCTTTATTTATACTATCTTTTACCTACCCATCTCCTTAATATAATGCATGTGGGGCTATTCATCTAATGTATTACTATTACATGCTACTATTTCTATGAGGTATTCTCCTATCTAGGTATATTACATTACATTCCATCCCATTTAAATATGTTTCACCCTTGAAACATGATAAGAATTTGGAAGAGGATCAAATGAAAGACAAACAAAAAATAAGTTGATGATTAGATGGAAGCTCTACCATGCATGTGTTTCTACTTCCACTTCTTATGTCTATGTTTTCATAGGATCATGCACAATAATAAGAACATAAGTACTAAAATATAAGGTGGATGTGCATAAAGATGAATGAGTAGACTAACTGCAACTAGAATCTGGTAGTGAGAGTCAAGTAATGAAAGTTGAATCTCAATTATGATCACCTCAAATATAGAATAGGTGTGCAAAAAATAGTTATCCTTTTGAACCAACTAAGGGTACATGCCATCCCCCTTAGCATTGTTTTCTATGGGAGGTGGAACCTCTATTCCCTACTTGGGATCTATGAGTGTCGGCTTGGGCTCATTTAGGTTTTGCTTGAGTATAGTGGTTGCCTGAATGGATTTATTGGAGGAGTGCTCAGGCACTTATGGTGCTTGCTCTATTACTTTTGTAGTTTGAGGGAGCATTGTTTAGATACATTATTAGTTGATGTGGTCTTCTAAAATCTTGGCTAAGCCCACCAATTACATCATTGTTTGAGGGTGCCACATGTGAACCTCTACTTGAATCACATCTTGAAGTTTGTTGATGAAGCAATGAATGAAAAATGCTAGTAGAAGTGTCATTTATTAATGTCTCAAACTTAGTCTGATATTTTCATACTATGCTAGTTTGTTGAAGCTAAGTCAATGCACCAATGAGAATGGGAAACCCCATGAGAACTAGAATATTGGACATCAATTTTAATCAAAAATGTATCCTTACAATATGACCAATTTTTTTTTTTTTAGATTTTATATTTTGATTTTTGTTTTTGTTTTTGTTTTTGTTTTGGTTTTGGCTTTATTTTGGTTTTCATTTTCATTTTCATTTTCATTTTTATTTTTATTTTTATTTTTATTTTTATTTTTATTTTTATTTTTATTTTTATTTTTATTTTTATTTTTATTTTATTTTATTTTATTTTAATTTTAATTTTAATTTTATTTTAATTTTAATTTTAATTTTAATTTTAATTTTAATTTTAATTTTAATTTTAATTTTAATTTTAATTTTAATTTTAATTTTAATTGTAATTTTAATTTTAATTTTAATTTTAATTTTAATTTTAATTTTAATTTTAATTTTAATTTTAATTTTTTAATTTAATTTAATTTTTTATTTTTTTAAAATCATAACAATCACAAAAAAATGACAACTTTTAAAATACTAAACAAAAATCAAAACCATAAACTATTCTGGAACTTTGATACAATGAAACACGAAACCTATAAATTTTTTGGTGTGATTTATTACTATGTCAGAGTACTATGTAGAATAACAGTCAGGTTATTTTAAGAAAAAACAAAAATTTGCACTTTGAATTGGTAGATTTTGGATTTATATATCCAACTGGCTCTTTAAAATCTACATTTTGACAAATATAATTTCCCAATATATCCACAAAATACCTTTCTCAACTCTACAAAATAATACCACTAAAAAAATCTCACTCTAAAATCTCTTGCACAAATGCTTCAAACCCTTCCTATAATGGAAAATAAATTGGCCTAGGAAAGTGCTCTGATACTAATGTTAATAACTCATTTGTTTCAATATAGGAAATCAGATAAATACTGCATACATTAAATACATATTTCTTTTATGGAAGGAATAACTCTGAATCATAGGCCACTTCGAGGTGGCTACCTCCTTTGAACCATGCGTAGTTACAATAACTCTTCAATACTCTATAACACCACCTACCTCTTTATTTATACTATCTCTTACCTACCCATCTCCTCGGTCTAATCTATGTGGGGCCATTTCTCTAATGTATTACTATTACATGCTACTATTTCTACTAGTTATTCCCTTATCTAGGTACATTACAAACTACTTCTATAGAAATTAATTCAAAGTCTTTAGAGATCTCACATACATCATAAATGATTAATCAAAGATGATCAACTTTAATTTGATAGACTTAAAAAACTTATTTTGTAATAAACTATGATTTGCCTTAGATTCTTAATTTTTTAACTCGTAAAATTTTTGCAATGAGCATGCTAAGCAATAGGGATTCATATTTGGATTCATTATTTATACACTATAAGTATATCTCGAAACCAAAATGCATGATTCATTACTCAAGAGAAATGAAACTAACTCTTACCTTAGCACCTAAGTAACACTTGGCCTCATCATAGAGGTGGACCCACTAATCATGTCTGTAAAAGGGATAGTCATATGGTGAAGTTCCTTGGTATTATGATAACTCAACCATATGGATATCAATAAATTTAGGCAATCCCTATTAGGGTCATTGGTATTGAGATTTAGAGAAAAAATGAGCTTGTCCCCTTTGTGGGGTGAAGGGAATGACTTGAAAAATTTGAGAGGTCTACTCTTGTGGTCTAAACAAAGGAAATGAATAACTTCTAAGAACTCAAAAAGTTATTTTTTAAGCTCTGTGTTGAGGTATGCAAGCACCTTTGAAAATTTAAAAGGTTGTTTACTATGCCTTCTCTTTGGTGTGGGAAGCATGTTAGCATAGTTAGGATCTTGTTTTAGTTTGGGGAGTATGAAAAAATAATTAGGATCTCATTTCAATGTATAAGGTGTGTAGACATAGTTATGAAGCTTGAAATATTATTGATAAGACATGGGTAGTAATATTTGTCCCATTTTATATGTGGGAAAGCCAAAAATAATTTAGTGAGTGAATTTTTAGTGTTTTCTCTCTTCATGAGGGGAAGAGCGGGTCTAATTTTAGGTGTATGCAATGAAAAGTGTAGTAGATCTATAAATCAATCCTAGATCAGAGAAGATAAATCCTACTTAAACTTTGGATTGGGGATACATTAGATAATTAGGGATATGACCAAGATGGATCCACTAGACCTAGCCAAGGGATCTCTTACCATAATAATATCACTAGGGAGGATTCCAAAGCCTCTAATCAAGCAAAACTATGTGATAATCCTAACTAGGTCCTATGTTTTCATATTCATTTAACTAATAAAAAGTAAAGTAAAAATATAATATAGTGCTCACCAAAGCTTGTGGGACAAAGTGAGAGTAATAAAAAATAAAATTAGACATAGATAGAAGACATATACTCACATCAATGTATAATAAATCCTAATGCATATAAGAGAAGTGAAAATGCATATCTATCTACTCTTACAAAGGAGAAACAAAGTTAGGAATACTTATATTCCCATCAAGCCTCAATCTCTCCCTCTAGCCAAGGTGATTTTCAAGAGGTTGTTATGGTATATAAGGATGACAAGGATAAATTAGCTCTAGGCTACATAACCTATCAATGCATCCAAAAAACTTATCCACAAGATAAGATCCATATCTCCAAATAAAGTATGAAACCTTAAGATTGCTTTTCAAGTACAATGGTGGATGATTAGATGCTCAATAAATCTTACTTCTTCTTATTTTATTTTAAAAATGGCAAAAAGAATGTGTTTATATAGGTGGATCTAACCCTAGTCCTTTCTAAAAGTTTAGGCCAACAAGGTTGACCTAGTTGACCTAATATGATTATTGATAAAAATAAACTATTTCACGGATTAGGTTGGCCATAGGTTGACCTAGACTCTAATAAGTTTTATCAATAAGAGTACAAGGTTGATGGGGATGAATATGTAATGTAAACCGCCAAAAATGGGTTTAGTTTAAGGGCTAATGAATGTGGTAAATGACTAGAGGAGGGTGCAAAATAAGAGGAAAAGCATAGGAAAATGGTTTTAGGAGATAGTTGTGTAGATAGTAAGTGGTAAAAAAGGACAACAATCCTATGAAGCACTAATGGTCTACCTTACCCTTTCTCAATGCACCCCTTAAGGCATACACTTAGATTGAGAATTAATGGTTCTTTCAAGATAAAGAGTATTAATAATTGATAAAGTTTAAAAATATTATGTGTATACATATTCTCCACTTGAAGCTCATCATATGTCATGCAGGTGCAACATAAGATGGTGCTTCAGGAAAAGAAAATAGAGACACATAATGATGAAGTTGAATAAAGTGTATTAAGGAGAAAATAAGATATATGAAAGGACAAAATTGAAAAATATATACCTTTAATTACCTTATTGATGTAGATAATGAATGAGATGCAAAATATGTGAAGGTGTCCAATGTGAGGAACATTAGGTGAACCTGTAGAGATTAGCAAAAAAGAGTGAAAAAATAAATTTTTTGTAACATGGACATATAATAGTTAGAAAGATTCTCTATGATGTCAAGATTTTAAAACATTTTATGGTTTGAAAATAAAGTTATTAGAGACAAAGTTATGAGTAAAATAATAAATTTGATGGTAAATATTTTAAGGGTAAATAATTTTGAATAGAAAATATAAATAACGTGATAAATAAGTTATTTAGTATTTTTAATATTCTAAGAAAATAGAGCTCTGATAGACCTATTGAGAGACTAGAGAGTCAGGATGGTGATGAAACAATAACTGAGATGGGGAGGACACATAGTGGCTATAGTGAGTGCAACATAAGTAAGTAGTTTCAAATTTCAAAATTTTGAATATTTTGATTTGAAATTGCATGAATTGTATAAAATTGACTAGTAGGCAAAATTTAGATATCAGAACGAACCCTAGGAAATTTTGTGGGACACTAGGGGTCAATTGGGGTATTGGGTAGGAAGGAGTCAGATCAATAAATTCCCAAGGCATTTATGGAAATTTAATCAAGAATTCATCATTACAAGTGACGAATAGAGTCGACCAGGTTAGCCTAGTCTATAGAAGACAAGAAAATAAATAGGCCAACTTAGTAACAATTGGCTGACTTAGTTGGTTAAGGAAGAGGGATGACTTAGTACTAGTGGGCTAGTTTAGTTGTTTTTGAAGTGGCCAACTTATCACTACAAAATATGAATGGGGCCAACTTAGTACTAGTAGGCTAAATGGTGGCTGACTTAGTACTGTAGATGTTGATTTAGTATAATTTTGATAGGGCTAATCTAGTATCTATGACAAAGTATAGGGCTAATTTAGTTTGTAACAGGTCAATCTAGTAGAAAATGAAAAATTGAATCAAATCTACTTAGTTTTTTGAAATTTTTAAGAATGTATTTTGATTATGAATTACATGGAGATCTAATACATTCTTTGTTGGTTGATAGTTTTTAGAGGTGTTAAATATATTGGCAATTGATCAATGCCTCATGGTTACCAAGTTTGCTAGAGCACTTGATAGATGTGGACATAGTGAGATTGGTTGTATTGGGTCTGCAAGGTATTATGGAGATGAGACGAATCCCACTGAGTGTTGATCTCATGATCATGTTCTTTAGAGCATGGGAATAGTTAACCAACACATTTTAATGGGTGGTGGATGGAGATACCATATAGGTAGGTATCACAATGGAGGATGTCCATGCATTACTTAAACTAACTATAGGAGGGACACCAGTGATCATAGAAATACCAGTTGACTTGGAGGAGAGATGAACATTAGCTAGGTGGGAAATGTGCTTAAATAGGATCTACCCTGGATTAAGGGTGAGCTTATTCAATGTGTATATTTAATATATTCCAGACATATAGAATTCTATGATTAGACTTGTGATAAAATAAGTGTTGTATCATAAGTAAGATGACAAAGTACCACTATATATGATAGTTTTGTGCTAGTCTATTTTAGATCAAGGGGTGTTCTATGATTTTGGGTCCGTTATCTAGGTATAACTCATGCATGATATGTATGGGATGTTGTATAGAGGGTAGAAGACCATGGGACTAGTGGTGTTATTGAGAACATGGATATATGAGAGGTTCCTTATTTCTTGGCCAACTAGGTTACCCCATGTGGTCAATGATAGGTTAATTCAAATTGCTACATGGAGACAAGACTGGGTAGTATGGGTTGTGTCCCACATGCTAGTGCTACAAAAATTTACACAAGGAGAGATCAAGTGGTATCCCTACACACATATTACTACCATTTGGCCTAGTTGGGTGACCATGGTGCTAGGGCTGGCTCAAGTGTAAATTAATTTTCACTATACCTAGTGGGTAGATCCACAACCAGTGGCATGATTTATAGGAAATTTTGGACTCCTACACCTAGTGGCTCCTCTATTAGTGCCTAATTTTTGGGCATATGCTAGAGAGTCAAGGGGGAGAGGAGGAGGAGGGGCACTAGTTAAGAGATTGGTGATCAAGTCATGGTGTGTGACACCATGAATTGGTCAAACATGATAACTAGTATTCAGAGGAGGAAAGGTCATATATGTGGATGTAAGGGTGTAACAAGTACCAAAATAAGTAACATAGTAGTAAGAGTAACAACCACCTCATACATACCATTGATGTAGATGCTATTGATAAGATCAAACACAAATAAGGGTGGTCTCTTTTGTCATTTGGATTTTCACCCTTTAAGGAGATGGAAAATATCTCCTCATCCAAGTGGCATAATGGAAACACCTGTAGGCTTGTGGGTAGCCTAAAATGAGGTGAATCTCTAGATAGGGCTAGTCCCTTGATGTACCACTTTGGATTTCAACTACACTTAACTTTTAGGGGTTAAAAAAGAGAGAGATAAATAAAATTAAACTAACCTAAGTGAGTTGATACACCAAATAACATGATGACATCCAACCAACTACATGTTACACTTGAAACCAAGAGACAAACTGATTATACACCTCTCCAATCTACATCTTCTCACATCAATGTTACATTATGAGGTTATGGATGAATGTGCAAAGCTAGGAGGACTAGATAATAAGCCTTAAATGGAAATAATGAAAATAATAACTTATTCAATATTTTACATTTATTAAAACACTTCACATGCTTTGCAATAAGAATCTTTCCAACTGCAAATAAGATTAAAGAATGAAGCAACATGCTAAGGAATACATAGTCTTCACTTATGTAAGATTAAACATTACAAATGAAAACACTAATAATAGTATTTTAATAGGTATAAATTAGTATTATTATTGATCAAAAGGTTTGAAAATGATTATGGATTCACCATACTTAGGAGGATCATAAGTTACAATGGCCAAAATGGCTAGTTCTTATAGAACTTAAGAGAGGGAGGAAAAGAGAGAAGTCATAAGGGTCATAAGGACACCTATAAAGATAATATAATAATTTAATTGTGCATTAGATGATGATATGGGATAAATCATGCACTTTTAGTAGGCCCAAGTGTCAATTCAAGGCATAAACCTCATGAAAAGTGGCATAAAACTCCTTATCGTGGCTTAGAAAACTTACCTTCATTATTGGCCCTATTTGAATGCCTCATAATTCATTAAGACTAATTATAATTATTGGGATGAATTTTAAGTACATCATACATGCCTTTCCATGCATTGGTTTCATGCTTTGTCTTCTAGAATCACTTAGAAAGGAGCTATCATCATTTGTAGTCCAAAAAACTCTTCCTCCATGCACTCTACACACTTGTCCCTAAATTTGGATTCATTTTCTCATGAAAATCCATGGAAGGAATGGTATGACACTTTTAAATACCATACATGGCTTTATAATTAATAAGGACACCTTAAAATCACCCCACTTGAAGTCTCCACTCTTCTCACTAACTTGTCCAATAGGCTAATTTTGATTGGCTGAGATGAAGCACCTAGTTTGGACACTTAAGAATTTTTTCTTGGGATTAAATGACCATAGGGAGTTACAAAAATCCTAAATATTTCCATAAAACTTGATTTCACTTTCAAACTCTTCCTATATCCTACACAACACAAAAAATGGTCAAAACTAGCTTATTTCTCACCTTATACATATAGTTTTGTATATCCAAAAATAATTGGGAGTATCTTGAGGGAGTAATTTACAATTTACAATCATCATACTAGTCAAAATATCCCATCAAATTATCTTTCTAACTCCATTTTCTCAAACTGGTCTTTGCAAGGGTTTAATAAGGGTTTTAGGCCTATTTAACCTCTTAAGCTTTGTTCATACAGGTTTCAAATTCAACTTGAAAAAAAATATTGATAATTTTATTTTTAATGATCTTAATAACTTAACCAAACTCCTTTGTCTCCCATGTAGATCCTCTAGGAATATATGAGCATTTGAATCTAGCCCATCAAGCTTTTTTTCTTGTTTCTTACCGGTCTAAGTTACTTTTGGGTGAAAAATGGCTTTCTCATGAATTATATTTCATAAAAATATCTTTAAGACCTATTATATAGTCCCAAAAACATGTTACAATAGGTTTTAATGCTTACTATAAAATGTAAAGGAAGTTGGGTTCTGTTGATGATTTAAAATTGTGCTTATTCTAAACACCAACAATGGGAAGTTTCAAGATGTGGGACTTGTGACTTGAAACAAACTCCAGATTTTAGAAAAGCTGGTTCTTCTGTAAATCAAGTGTATACTGGGAAAAGGGACATGAATTTTAATAGAAACACAAATGTAAGAAAGAAAATCTAACTATGGCGATGCACTTGAATGTAATTTGACCTTAATCCTGAGCACATTGAAACTATATGTAGGATTCATTTACATTTAAGAGAAAACAAGTGCATGATCAATGTAAAAGATGGAAACAATAGAAATAGAGGCTCACAGCATAGACTACTTTTACAGTGATATTAAAAATGTCAACAAAGGCATAGGGTTCAATCTTCTTATTTGAATTTTACAGTCACATAAGAGGCACATAAACACACACAATTATATAAACTTTTCAACTCAAGAAAATGAGACAAAAGCAAATGACATTCCTAATCACAGCTCTAGAAAGTCTAAACTCTTGACAACACAGCCTAGACTACTTTTGCAATAACACAAAAAATATCAAAAAAGGCATAGGATTCAATCTTCTCATTAATAGTCCAGTCACATAAGAGGCATAGAAACATGCACAATTACATAAACCTTCCAACTTAAGAAGATAGAACAAAAACATATGATATTCCTAGTCACAACTCTAGAAAGTCTAAACTCTTAACAATAGTTCTCTCAAAAAATTCTCTCTAGTATTTTTCCCTTTTGGTGATCTCTGCACCCTTATTTATAGCCTTGGATTCACTCCATATTGTCTGCTTATTCCCAATCTAACAGCCCAACTGAAATCTAACTGAACTGGAAGTGTCTAACAAAAAATATTTTATAGATTCTGAAATGCTTTGTCTTTTGGCAGTTCATTGGCTGAAACAGATTGCAGGATGCTCCCTTCTCTTAAACGCTAGGTAACACTTACCCATTTTCTTGAAAACCTTCTTATTAATTTAGGAGACACTAGAGGATGACACTTGGCATGTTCTACAACACCAATCAAAGACACGTGGCACTTTCTGCATAACTTATAATCTTTTGTGTCTTTGCTTAGGATGTTTCGCCTTTGACACTTGTCACAATTCGCTTCCTTGAAACTTCAATAGCTTAAAAGAAAATAAGACCCATAGCATTTCTTACCTAAGTAACTTTAAAAGGGACATAGGGATAGGTATCAATCTCTGTTGCTTCATTAAAGGACACATGGCAATCTCCACTTTACTTATCTAGGGTTATGTGGTAGTCTCTGCTTCTTTTAGCTACCTTTTTAGAAACCTGTAGAAGATGACACATGGCAGTCTCCACTTTAATCTATTTATACCATAGAAACAAATGGGTCTCATTTCATATTTACATGGATAGTGACACCTAGCGACTTTTGTTTGCTTTAGAAACAACACTTAAGACCCGCCACGGTCTTTGTTATATTAGTGAAGAAAAAAGGAAGATAATTTGGATCACGACATGTGGTGGCTTCCACTCTCTTTTGCTGGGGTATGTGGCATCTTCCATCACTTTTAGAAAAGCAAAATTGAGACCTTTCATGACTGCCACTTGGCACTTTCTGCTTGATCCTAATATTTAGCTTGTTAAAACCTTTTGTTGAAAATAGATGAAACGCGAGTGCCGATATGAACCCACAGATGCTGACACTTGGTGCATTCTACTAAGTCACTATGAGATACATGGCACATTCCAACCAACTCATAGAAAATATTAAAGGTGCTTCAGATGACAACACTTGGCAATTTCTGCTTGAGAAAGGATGCCTTGAATGATGACACTTGTCAGCTTCCGCTTGATTTTGACACTTAGACAAAAATGAATCAAAAGGAAAAATAGAGATTGTGCTCTATTTCAAAACTTCACCATCTCAGATCAAAGTATGTGAGGACAAAATTTCATGATGCACAACTAAAAAATAGAATGAAACGTAGAGTAAATATTTACTCTACAGTTCTTGGTGACCCCAAGGACTTTTGAGCATACTAAAAAAGAAACCACAACTCTCGCTAGATCAAAATTTCAAAATCACAGCTTCAACAACGTTGTCTGGTAGGTGGACCACTCATCATCAGATAACCCTTGCTTATTCTACAATTCATTGAAGGCTAAATCAAGGTTAATAATATCCTTATGTGAAAAATTTTGCAAAATTTGAGCCGTAGCCTTCAATTTAAATTTGAGCTGGGAAAGAGGAACCAAGATAGCTTCTACTTCAGGGACTGATGAATCATCCCTTAGATTCTAGAAAATTGTCTGATCATTCTGTTTGGCTAATAGCAAAGGTTCAATTTCATCTATCATTAGCATGGTGTTGTCATCAGGAAATGGAGAGGGAAGACCTAGTTATACTAGATCTTCAACATGCTATTTCATTTCATTGATTCCTTCCTTCATGACATCTAGAAGCTCTCTACAACTAATGGCTACAAAATTATAACTGAGAACCTCATTTACTTGCTTAGCAGTGACCATTTTGTCATTGATTCTTGTTACTGACAATGTTGCATTTGTTGCATCATAAAGATTTTTTAGCAACATTTGCAAGCCCATTACTCTCCCAGAGACTATATCTAGAGTGTTTACAACTGAACTCTCCACCTTTTTGCATATTTTCTATGCATTTAACAAGAAGGTGAGAGAAGGCCTAAGCTAAATAATCTCTGAAGAGATTCTCTTCCACATGGATTCATATAGCTCCTTTACTAGACTTAATACTCCAAAACTCCTTGGCCTATTGGCCAACTCTAGTGTCAATTATGCTACTCTCTATCACTCTACTTGAAATTAGGCTTGTATGGCCACAATATTATTTTGTTTGACTAGTAGCTTTTATTGCAATTGGGTAACTTGTAACAAGTGTTCCTCACATTTTCCTTGCAATGCTGCCTTTTTGTGCCTTAGGGTTGTCATCGCATCTTTTACCTGTGTGAGCCCTACTTTTAAAGAATCATTTTGGGCTTGAACTGCCCGGTGAGTCTAAAGAGAAATAGTATTTTGCAACTATTTATTTAGATTCTCTATTTCATTGCCTTTTTTATTGATCTCTAAGGTCAAACTATTACAGTTTGCATTTTCCTTGGCTAGCTCAGCTTCCATCTTCTATAGCCTCCTTGATATCTTCAAGTAGTCTTCAGTAACTACAAAAGTGGATTCAATCAGTAGCTCAATTTTGCCCTGTGGCCTAAAGAGGGACATGTTGATGGCCACCACATTCATTGTGTAATCCTTTGACTGCATCTACTCAATTGGCTTTATTACATTTGGCAATAAATGAGTCACCGTTAATTGTTATTGGATGGGGTCAAATTGTGACCACAGATGGGGTGTAGCCAATGCTTTATTTTCCTTGATCTTATTTTTCTCTCTTTGGGCTTCCCTTGCCTTCCTAGCAGCATTTGCTTGAGTCTGGAAGGTAGAAGGAGAGGTAATGTGCCCACCCACAAAAGGATGTCCCTATGGTAAACCATATTGAATAGCGAATTGTTGTCTATAGGCAATCTGAGGGGAAAGTTTCTTGGGAATGGAAGGGGAGAAATGAGGTAATGTTAAAGCCTAAGGTGGCACAAATGGGGCAAAGTGAGAAATGGGAATGATAAAAGTGGCAGGAGATGTCATCTAGCTAGATAAAATCATCATGCCAATAGGAGAAGAAATAGACTGAGAAGGAGAGGGAGGAATAATACTTACTTGAGGAACAATTATAGTACCCTATAATTGGCATTGTGGGGTGTCCATCTCCTCTCCTGAAGCAAATTGAAACCACACCCTCTTTCATTTCTTGGGCGTCTCTTCTTTTGTCTACATTCTTTTTCCTTCCACATCTACTTCTTGTGGAGAACTGGGAATATCTATAACCACTACTGATGGGGAAGCTTGTGGTGGTGTAGGCACCACACTCTTTTGCTTTTCCACAATGTTGAGAGATTGGGGCCAAACTGATACAGTTACTGCAGCTACAACTTGATTTGAGGCTTATGACTCTTGGCTTGACCCGGCCCTAACTTCTTGCTCTTCACTTAGTGTTGGTAAATTACTTGTTTCTAGGCTAGATACAGGGGAGAGATGGCACTCATCCCATCGTTCTTCCCATCTCTCATCTGTGTCTACGTTCCTAAAAGAATGGGTTGTTTGATAAATTTCTTGCCTATATTTCCAATAGGCCTCTATTTTCTTAGTATCCCAATCTCTATTCTTTAATGTCCTCCTTAAGCCAAAAGTCATTTTGACTTTAGGATCATAATCCCTCTGCTTAACATAGAATGTTTCCCAGGGTCTATTTTGTGGAAGGGGCAAGTATGTTAACTCAACATAAAATCCAGGAGTGTCTTCCCTAGGATTTTTCCTAGTTTCCCAAAAAGGGCAGCCCTCATGTGCAATTCTGGTTGTGACTCTGTTAGTTCTTATCCAAGAAGCTATGAAACCATTTGGGTCATAAACCCATTTGTCCTCTATTAAAAGGAAACCCAGAAAGGCTAGCTTTCTGAGCAACACAATTTCAACGTCTCTAGTTTCCAAAACCATGTTGGTTGTCATCCATGGGAGATCATACATTTTTCTTTTCCTCTTCCCAGAACCAAATTCATTGTCAATTGTGGATACCTACCTAGTGAACTCAAGGAATGCTAACCTAAGAGTCAAAATCTTAGGTAGCAATATTGGTTCCCCACAAAAACCATGGACTCTTATAATGGTATGGTGGGATCTAAAATAGAAATCACAAGGAATTGGGCAATTGGCCAAAAGATTTGAAACACTTGGGAATAATCTATTCATAAATAGTTCAAGGCTGAGGTGGCAAAAATTAGGGGTAATAAATAATTCCCAAAATTCATATGTGTCACTAGTCTTTGACAAAATGTGTGTCCATGCAAACACAAGAATAGTCCTTTGGAGATCAAAATTTGGATCATACATATTAAGATACATATGTTGGGCAAAGAGGTCAGAGTTCTAAAAAAGCATGAGGTGGGGAAAATAGGAAGAATACCTGAACACTCCTTTTGATTTGAAATGGGCCAGTTGTTTTAACATTGAGAAAGAAATTTGTTCAAAAAAGTTGAGCTGATACTCCTGGGTTTTGTCAACAGTCTTCAGCTTGAAAAGGATAGCCATTTGTTTTGCATACACAGCCATATCATCTTTCATGCCAAAGATGAAATCCATCATAGATAGTGCATCTTGACTAGCTTGTGTGAATTGGGCTCTTGGTGCAGGGAGTGTGGGTACCGTAGTGTCATCATCACCCATTTGTAACTTAGATCTCAAGAACCTTGACTGAGTGTTGATATTTTCCCATGTTCTTTGTATTTTAGCAATAGTGGGGAATGTAGCTATACTATCATGATACAGGGCTAACATATCCCTGATAGCTTGTGGTGTGATTTTAACCATGAATGGACCTCATTGAATGGTGAATGAGGGTGCATGGAACAAGTCTACACATAATTTGACTAGGTCAGGGCATGGATGCATAGCTAGGATAATGAATTGTGCCAGCTGTGAAGTCTATATTCTAATGGCAAATGTTTCATATTTCCCTACTCTGGCCCTCTGTAGACACCTTTTATGTGCCCATTGTCTAAGAGTTTTGCTACTAGCTCTCTAAAGAATTGGGTCTATGATGCCATTTGCATAATCTTTTATTTTTGCTGGGTCACTTGCTTGACCAGCTTCAAGAATCTTGGTCTGTGGATAGGTCTTCAATGACTACATGGGAGTTGAAGCATACAACTTACTTGTAATAAACTTATCAAGGGATTCATACATCCTAGCTCCTTGTTGTGAAGATTGTTCCCCCTCCATCTCTATGTATTTTCTATGATAATTTGTATGAACTTTTACAAAATAGAAACACTTTTGTAGAAGCAAGTTTACTAAACACTGAAAATGCAAGTAGCAGGATATTTTTGCAGATGCAAGAATGTTTGAGAACTTGTAAGCTTTAACTCTTGCTAAGAGGTATTTATTGACCTATCAAGTCTTGAAATGGCATTAAACATGGATAAATGTTAGCAGATCCTACTCAATATTTATGGAACAATGAGATAGACATGTTATGCAAGTGGCAGGGCAAGGTACCTTGGGGATTTATAAATATTTGGGAGACATTCAATGTATTGGAGAATTTTGAAAATTTTGAAAATTCTGAGCTATCAAATATGTGTTCAAAGAACACTTATTTAAAAGAAAAGCAGGAAAACAAAAGCAATACGAAAAGGGGAAACTGTCTAACTATAATACATAGTATCTTTATCTCCCTCTTGGATCAAAAGAATTTCTAAAATCTCTTTCATGACAAGCCAGCTTATATTGCCGAGCAAGTGTTTGAATTTGATATAGCTCTAATGGCTTGCTTTATTTGTATGCCATGGTGTTTGGCCTGCATTTGGGTGAGTTTGAGTCAAACTTGCTTCCAACATATACAGACTTTTCTTGTTCTTGAAAGCTCATCAAATGTTAGCTCTTGATATTGTTATGTCTTATCAAGAAACTAACAACTATTTGCTCATTAACAAAAGCCTTTTGACACATATCATTTATTGACTTAACTCCTTCTACTTCAAAATCAGGTTCTATTACATGATCATCCTTTTTAATGACTTCAAAATTACCATCCTCTTGACAAGATAATTTTGAAAGAGTGCAATAATTTTGCATATGTAATTGAGTCTCATTGCTATCTTGTTCCTCTGCAACTGGCTCACAGCTTCCCTGAAAAATAGTATAACCTGATCCAATGATTTCAAATATATCATTTAAATCATGATCAAGGAAATGTTCATGCTCTTCCTCATCATCTTGCAAAGTAGGGAGAAAGTAAAAAATTATTTCTTCTTCATCAGAGATTAAGGCATACGCTTGTGACTTCTCACTCAAAATGTTGAATTCATGTTGAGAGACTCGAGGTTTGATAGAAGAGATATCTTTTGAATTTTCTTCCTCTAGAACATTTGGGATTTTATGATCTTCATCAAGTATAACATAAGTGCCCAAACTAATAGAATCATAATTTCCATATGGGTAACTTTGCATTATAGCTAATAAATGATCATTTCTTCTTCATGATTATATCTAGTCCATTCACCTAGCTCCTTGACAAAAACCCTATCTTCTTTATTCATCATAGGATGGGTTGCCTCTAACTTTGTAGTTGGTTCATTGTTGGTATGATCCTTATATAATGGCTTAGATAATATCTTCATCTTTGAACCATATTTAGTTCTTAAAATGAGATGAGACCAATCAAGGGACATATATCCTCCTATCTTGGCTATAAAGTCTCTTGATAAACATAAGCCAAAAATAGAAGGTATATCTATCACTACTACATCCTGATTTACAATTATATTAGGACAAGCATATAATTATAATTGGAGTTGTTTAATTCTCCCTATTATTTGTACTACTTTGCCATCTAGCTGTATGACTCCTTTAGTGAGTGGTTCATACTTAATTTCTAAAGCATCAGCTATCTGCTTGAGCATTACTATAGTATTAGCCCCTAAATCAATCATTGCATTATGTAGTAGTTTCTTACCCAATATCAAAGTTAAATAGAAGGGATCCGGTTTGGATTTTCTTACCTCTATTGTATTATTCAATAGGGCTGTTGTCTACAGATGAATTGTATCTTTGAGATTTTCTTTTTTAGTAGGTCTTTCTTTAATAACAGTACTTTTAGGCACTGCTTGGCCTTGTAGAGCTTCTTGTAGTAGTGTCTTCTGTTCAGGAATAGCCAATATATCCTATATTGATACTTGTGTTAAATCCTTCTTCAATCGATCCACCACATTTATTGGTCCCAAAGTTTGAGTTCTTTGAGAATAAGGATATCTTGTTTTTTCTTGAATTTGTGCAGGAATCCCTTGATTCTGCATCAACTGAGGCACTTATTGTCTGATAGTTGTGTTTATTTGTCCTTGAAATGGAGAATTCTCCATAACTTGACTATTTATAACCTCAGGTTGTTCCACCATCCTTCTCTTTGATCTAGTGTAATAATCAGATTGCACCACTAGTTTTTTGGAGGTAGATGCTTTGTTCAAGAAAAATGATTCTTCATGTTCAACCCATGAGAACAAATCATGTTTCAAGGCTATTTATTCCTCTTGTTGCAAGGACATCCCTTACATCTGAGCCACTAGGACTGAATTTTGCATACCAGAAGACTAGTAGGCTTGATTGTCATTGAAACTTGCAAACTGACCATCCATTCTTCTTTGCTCTACCACCTTTTATTGTAGATTAACCATATGAAAATATCTAGGTGTATGAGCATTATTTCAAGGGAAACACCAGGCATTAGTGTTATCCAAATAGTTATTTTGCCCTGGAACAATCTCCCTATTTGAATTGGGAGGAATAGTCTATGAGGGTGTGGGGACTGCAACTAATTGGTTTGTTGGCTAATGGTTAGTTTGTCTTGGAGGACCCTGATATTGGTTTGGCTGAGATGAAAATCCATTTCCTTGATAGCCTTGACATGGAGGCTTAGGGAAAGTATTCTACTATCTTTTTATATTGATCAGCTCATTAGAAAATGTCCTTAGGATATTATTGATATCATCCAGCTCAGATGACTAAGTGGGGACAATTTCTTTAGCAAATGGTTGAGGATAGGTGTACATAGACACAGGTGGGGTTATAGATTTAGGATCTTCTTGAGGTAATGGTAAGTAAATTTTTGGGAACATGGGCATGGGAGGCCTTGAGGGTAACTTTCTAGCATCTATCAAATTATTCTCAGCTCTGACCACATAGTCATAAGCCTCAAGAAAAGTGTGTCCTCCAAGTGACTGAATCATAACAGATATATCTGAATTCAAAGCCTTAAGATAAAATACTATAGCCATACCTAGTAATGGTCTAGCTGTAGCAGGTATTATTTTCCAATTCTTTTGAAATCTGGAATTGAAGTCAGTCATGGCTTCTTGTGGTGCCCTTTGAATGGTAATTAATTACTATAACAAAGAATACTTATCACCCTTCTCTTCAAATCTTTTAAAGAAAATATCTCTGAGCTGATCCCATGTAGATATGGTATTTGGGGTCAAAGATAGATACCATTCTAGAGCCTTCCCTTTAAAAGAAGCTGCTAATAATCTTATGGCCACATTTTGTTGTGTGACATGTAGAACATAGACATCTGATACATCTTGAAGATGTTCCTCAAGTGTTTTAAAGTCTTGCCCACTAAATTTGGGCAGAGCTTTTAGGGTATTCACTGGGATAGGGTCCCAAGTGGCTAGTGGTATTGGGAGAATCAAGGGACTACCAGTGTTCCAGCTTGCATAATTTCTTGGGGGTGTAGGGGCTCCCATATTTTCTCTTGGTATTTGTAAAAACGAGTTGACTCTTCTTCTTGGACTAGTTACCAAAGGTGGCAAAAGAATACTTGGATTTATAGCAGATTGTGATATGGTTATTGGTCCATAACTATGACTCCTTGTAGCTCTCTGGTTCATATGATCTTGAAAGAAACTTCAAGATTGGTCCCACTGGGCGTGCCAAAAACTATTGATGATTTAAAATTGTTCTTATTCTAAACACCAACAATGGGAAGTTTCAAGATGTGGGACTTGCGACTTGAAACAACCTCCAGATTTTAGAGAAGCTGGTTCTTCTGTAAATCAAGTGTATACTGGGAAAAGGGATAGGAATTTTAATAGAAACACAAATACAAGAAATAAAATCTATGGTGATGTGCTTGAATGTAATTTGGCCTTAGTCTTGAGCAAAGTGAAACTATATGTAGGATTCATTTACATTTAAGAGAAAACAAGTACATGATCAATGTAAAAGATGGAAATAATAGAAACAGAGGCTCACAACATAGACTACTTTTACAGTGATACAGAAAATGTCAACAAAGGCATAGGGTTAAATCTTCTTATTTGAATTTTCTAGTCACATTAGAGGTACAAAAACACACACAGTTATATAAACTTTTCAACTGAATAAAATGAGACAAAAGCAAATGACATTCCTAATCACAACTCTAGAAAGTCTAAACTCTTGACAACACAGCCTAGACTACTTTTGCAATAACACAAAAAATATCAACAAAGGCATAGGATTCAATCTTCTCATTAATATTCCAGTCACATGAGAGGCACAAAAACATGCACATTTACATAAACCTTCCAACTTAAGAAGATAAAACAAAAGCATATGATATTCCTAGTCACATCTCCAAAAAGTCAAAACTCTTAACAATAATTCTCTCAGAAAATTCTCTCTGGTATTTTTTCCCTTCTGGTGATCTCTGCACCCTTATTTATAGCCTTGGATTCACTCTAGATTGTCTATTTATTCCCAATCTAATTGCCCAACTGAAATCTAACTGAACTGGAAGTGTCTAATAAAAGATATTTTATAGATTCTAAAATGCTTTGTCTTTTGGTAGTTCATTAGCTAAAACAAATTACAGGACACTTCCTTCTCTTAAATGCTAGGTAACACTTAGCCATTTTCTTGAAAACCTTTTTATTAATTTAAGAGACACTAGAGGATGAAACTTGGCATGTTCCACAACACCTATCGAAGACACGTGACACTTTCTGCATAACTTATGCTCTTTTGTGTCTTTGCTCGGGAGTGTTCTGCCTTTGACACTTGTCGCAATCCACTTCCTCAAAACTTTAATATCTTAAAAGAAAATAAGACCCACAAAATTTCATACTTGAGTAACTTTAAAAGGGACATAGGGATAGGTGTTAATCTTTGCTGCTTCATTAAAGGACACATGGCAATCTCCGCTTTACTTATCTGGGGTTACGTGGTAGTCTCCACTTCTTTTAGCTACCTTTTTAGAAACTTGTAGAAGATGACATGTGGCAGTCTCCACATTACTCTATTTATACCATAGAAACAAATGGGCCTCATTTCATATTTACATGGATATCAACACCTTGCGGCTTTCATTTGCTTCAGAAACAACACTTAAGACCCACCATGGTCTTTGTTATATCAGTGAAGCAGAAATGAAGATAATTCAGATTGCGACACATGGTGGCTTCCACTCTCTTTTTTTGGGGTACATGGCATCTTTCATCACTTTTAGAAAATCAAAATTGAGACCTTTTGTGACTTCCACTTGGTGCTTTCAACTTGATCCTGATACTTAGCTTGTTAAAACCTTTTGCTGAAAAGAGATGAAATGTGGGTGCCGATATGAACCCACAGATGCTGACACTTGGCACATTCTATTGAGTTGCTATGAGATACATGGCACATTCCAACCAACTCATAGAAAATATGAAAGGTGCTTCAGATGATGACACTTGGCTTTTTTTGCTTGAGAAAGGATGCCTCAGATGACGACACTTGTTAGCTTCCACTTGATTTTGACACTTAGACAAAAATGAATCAAAAGGAAAAATAGAGCCCGTGCTCTATTTCAAAACTTTTCCATATTAAACAAAAGTATGTGAGGACAAAATTTCATCGTGTGTGACTGAAAAATAGAATGAAATGTAGAGTAAATCTTTACTCTACAGGTTCCTATTTAGCTTCTAGGCCTAACCATGCCTAGTAGGTCTGATTTTTCTTTGAGGGCCAAAATGAGTTATTGGTGGTTTAATTTATTTAAAATATTTCCAATACATCTAATTCCATTCCATATATATGATCAAATAATTTATAAATCACTGTTAGAGCTAGAAGTGTCATTGTTCTCCTTTTTGGTCCCTAGGCCAAAATCTTGCCTTTAGGCTTGCCTAAAGCTTTTGCATCCTAGATAACCCTATTTGGTTTCATCCTATTAATAAAGTTTATTCATGTTTTTTTAATTTAAATCAACTTTTCCAATACTTTTCCATTCCCAAACAGCTCCTTAGTCATTTTTCATCTCCTTCTCCCAAAACATGATAGTTTTGTGCATGAGGGGAGTGCCCTCTATCTGAGACAAAATAGAAGGCACTACCCTATTTACAAAAACAAAAATGGATACGTTATGATATTATACAAGTGATATTTATATGATTTTTACAAATTTTTAGCTTTTGATTAGTTCAAAATAACTCTCAACTCATTCAAAACTTGGAATAGAGCTCTTTAGAAATGGACTATACAAGAGTTTTTTCAATAGACTATGTCTGTTATGTTTAGATACCTTAAATTTTCTTGCTTTTAATGTTAAAAAGGATATATATATATATATATATATATATGTATATATATATATATGTATGTATATATATATATATATATATATATACATATATATATAATTTTATGATCAATATTATATTTTTTTTATGTCCATTTACTATTTGAAACTCTCCATGTAACCCTCCCATCCCTGAATCTTCAAGACTAGGTTTCACTTTGACTGACTATGCTGACCTGTTTATTACTCCTTATCTGTTCCTAAGCTTGAAATAACATAAAAAACTTTAATTATTATTTTATTATCATTAAATATTTAATTTACTCATTTTAATACCTTTTTCTCATGTAAAAAACACCCATTTTCCATGTTTCATCTCACTGCCTACTGATTGTATCTTCATTTGATAGTAACCCCTGCTTACAGGTAAAGATTCATATTGAACAAGGCATTATGAATGATGTTTTAATTTTTATTTATCACCCTCTCAGATAATTTATTTCATATATACCCTTACTCATAAAAACTTATCATTCTTTTCTCATAGTCTATTTTAGTTGACTATGTGAGAGTTTTTTTGAGTCCTATAGGTTCTAATGCTGGATTTAGGTGTTAAAGATAATGAAGACAACCATATTGAAACCTTATACACCATAATAAAGCTAAAATAATTATAATTTATATGTTCATGGTTAAAATTAGGTCCATTTAAAGCACTCTAACCTTTTTTATCTTTGTCTCTATTATAAATGAGTGTCTTCCAAAGGAGGGACACCTATAGGTGTCTATAAGACCTAAAACACACTTTATATTCATAATTTGATGACCTTTACATTCATTGGTCTGAAATTATCTTCATTAGGAAAATAATTTCTCTTTAAGTTTATATTTTTATTTTGGCACTAAGTGTTGAGTGTAACCTATTGAACACTCATTATAGGTGGATGCTTCTAAGTTAGTTATACGGACTGTAGGTGCTATAGGGAGCAAACACAATGAGTATCCTCATTTATAAGGTATCTCAAATTAATATTACCCATTTAAACCATTTGAAATATTAAAAACATGGTTTAAATCTCAATTTTCAACCTTTGGATGGGGAAGAGTCTCTTTTAAACTCAGGCCTATATAATTTACTACCTAGAAATAATGTATAAGTTGACAAGTTTGGTCCATCTAAAACTTAATATCCATTGCTCATCCTCCATAAAAAATTTTAAAGGTTAATTTAATATGTGGATAATATAATCCAAAACCATAAAAATTCATTAAATGATCTTGAAACCATGTTATGAAGTGTCAACAAAACCCCAAGGATAATTGTTTTGCCATTTAGGGAAAATGGGCCTAAAATAGTCATTTGGATTTTGAGCATGATTTTCAACCTCCATTTACCAATTCAAACTTAAAATATGTTTGAAATGATATAAATAACATGATATTTCATATAATATTCCTTAAAAAAATCTCATGTTATCCATATAAACACTTCTATATCTCTACCAATACCTCTTATAGGTGAATGTTTACATGATATAGGCAGTGAGTACAACTTGGGTAGTATACATTTCCTTTGGATATAAAAAGAGTTTCATGCCTATCATAACACCTTAAAAATTATTTTAACACTATTATATATGTGAAAAAATAAACAACACCTCCATTTTAACCTAAAATCATCCATGAGAGCACTTGTACCTGCTCATTAATGGCTACCTTATGTGTGAATGTTGCAAATAATTGTAACACATGGATATTTTGACTTAGAGAATGAAATTTAAGGATAAGGGAGGAAATAATACATTTAATACATGTTTAAGGACCTATTATAACCTCCTAAAGACATTTTCAAAGCATGAAGATCTAGAAATGGTGAAAACAGGCCTATCATCACACATACGACTAGTCTACAAATTTGAGATGTTTTACCCATAAAATTAACTTGAAACTTGAAAATAAGAATGGAAATAATTATATTATAGATTAAAAATCCTATATAACCAATATATAAATATTATTTTATGGATATTCTCAAACTAAGGCAAAACTTGCAGGGTACATAAATTAGTAGGCAAATTTAAAAGGTCAAATTCATGAGGATGGTTCATGAAGCATAGGACACAATTTTTAAAAATAATTATATGTAAATTAAGGTATCTTAGTTTAAAATAACCTCCCAAAATCATTTTCCCTAAAAATTTTATATATTTTTGTACCAAGAAAAAACCTAAAGGTCACTTTTGCTTGCTAAGAAGAGTGAAAAGGGAATAGAATAATTTTGAGAAATAAATAGATCTTAAAAATAAAAAAAAATGTTAAAATGAGATTGGGACAGATTAATATGAATTTTTTGGTCCTTTCCCATGTGTTACACTTCCCAAGGAGTCGTACAAGTGCTAAAATCTCCTTTTTTCCTAAGAAAACTACCCTTTTAACTGAATAACTTACCAATATATAGTTATGTCAGTTAATTAAGAATTATAAGGAAAAATATAATGTGAAATATCATTTTTTAACCTTAAAAATTCCAAATAAATCTATAAAACTCATTAATGCACCTCTTTTGTCCTCAAAATGACCCAAAAATGCTTTTAAAACTAAAATAACTAATGACCAAGGCTAGTATAACATCAAATGACATTAATTAACCTATAAAACACATTGTGACATCTATAGTAAACCAATTATATGCCTATAAAGTTAATTTTTTACCTATAGGTTCCCCAATTTGACTTAAAAGTCAAATATGGTCAACAAACACGTAGGATGATCCAACAGTCAGCCTAGGCAGAGCTAGTCAATAGAGGCACCTCTAAGGAGAGGCTTGTGGCATGCATGGGTGGTAAATATAGGATTTTATTTGATTGGAATGAAAACCATGGATGAGTTACTTGGGGGATAGGCTAATGGATAGATTGTGCTCAATAGATGAGCAGATGGGGAGATGGTGGTTCTTGATACTAGGATATGTAATAAACATTTTAATTTTAAAATTTTGGCATAAAATACTAGTTGTATATGATTGTAGGTAGATATATATTTTGAGATGTATATGAAATAATCTATCCATCTAGGTTTTGGTTTTATATATCTTATGATAGAGGAGGTCAAGTGGGGATCCCTAGTCATGCCAACACACCACGATATTTTAGATGGGGTGATGGTACCATACAAACCCACCATGCTAGATAATTCTATTGTACCATCTACCCCAACTCAGGTAGGCTAGTTTATACTAGTGGGGGAAGCTACAAGGTAGATACATGCATGTGAGGATATATTTTAACCAATGACAAGGGTGAGAGTAGGAAAGTCATAGGCTTGGCAAGCCTTGGCTCAAGAGAGAGATTTACATATGGATACCATAAACTAACTAGGTTATGTGTAGGCCCAAGTGGCCAACCTATAGGGATAGGTATCAAGGTTGAGATCTTAGATGGCCTCATTATAGTGTACTATATAGAAGGGACAATCTAAGGCATCGATGAGAAATATGGCTAGGTCACGAGATAGGCATGATGGAGCCTAGTCGTAGAGTTAGATTTATGTATTTTGTTGTATTTTATACCATTATATAAAATCCATGATATATATAGAGATATATTGTTTTGAAAGTTGGATTTTGGTCTCATCATTTATATTTTGGTTTTGGTTGTTGATGCATGGATATATTTATTTCTAGCTCATGTGTTTTGCATTTGTTGTATATGTTATGAGAAATATATGTGAAGTGTTTTCTTTTCTAGCATTATGTAACACACATGCATAGTTAAAAATAAATAGGCAAAAAGGACTTTAAAAAGTATAATTAATAAAAAAAAAAATGCACTACACACTATATCACGATGGGAAATGTATAATAACAAAATATGACTAAGTATAATAAACCAAAAAGTGGCAAACAAGATGAAAAAAATATTTTTAAACCATGAAAAATATTGGCACCAAATTAAAAAAAGTAAAATCACACTAAATCATGTTGGTAAATATTAAAATAACGTAATAAGATGGAAAGCACATGAAAGATAAATGGTATAAAAACAAAATAATTAAGTCAATAAATAGTATTAAATCATGTTTGGAAATATAAATAAAAACAAAGTTGGCCAAAATGGACTTAAATTAATCACACTAATTCAAATTGGGAAGTATGAAAAACTTAAAAAAAATGGTTGTATTCTTACATGAAATCATAAAATAAGAAGATAAAAGTGAAAAATTAATAAATTAAGCATAAAACATACTAAATCAAGATGGGAAGCATGTCAATGACATGTAAGTCATAATCAATCATGACTTATCTCAAATTTGACACATGTAATTTCATTATGACTTGGGTATTGAAATTTTTTTTGAGGAAGACTAAGTCCTATCCATGATCTTTTACTATAACTCATAAATGGAACACAAAAAAAGTGGAAACAATGGGGAAATTTATGTTAACATGGGATGTTTGGAAATGATGATGTTAAAATTGGGTAATTTTTTAGGAAGATCTAGCCCTATCCAAGGTCTTACACTGCAACTCATAAATGGGATTCTTAGGGGGAGTGATCAGTGAAAAAAATAATATTTATCAAGGGTAAATATTAGTATTTTATGGAAGGAAATAAGAAATGTAAGAAGCATAACATAGGCATATTATGAGAAGACCTTAGTAAATAAGAGGCACATTAAGGACATAGAAAGACACTATGTGATTAGTGACCATCGATATATAGAGGATACTTGTTCACTATAGGCACAAATACATGTAGTAAAATTAGTGTGGTAGTAAGATTAATTCATGCTGGTTATTTTTAAAAAGAAAAGTAAAATGGACCTACCTTTTCATAATGTGTTTCCCATTCCTCAGGACCTCTTACTGAGTCGTCAATAAACTATGAAGATTGGGTACTTGCATGAGAAAATAAGTATCATTAAAAGATTTTTTTAGTCTTGTTTTCTAATCTACTATCCTAACACACACTAATGGACCTTGAATATATCATGAGGCCAGATATGGAGTTTTAGATTCGATTAAAAAAAGGAAATGTGCTTAGAATCATGTTTTCTAGTGTGATTTAACTTTTAGAATTTTTAATGTTGCCTTTGAGATCATTGACTTTTGTTAAATGATTTATCTTTTGAAAGTTTATGGATTTAAGATTCTTCCTCCATATGAACTTGGAATTACCAATCATGACAGATAAATTGATACACACAAATGATATTTAGGAATTGGCTAAAGGAAGCTGAATATCCAAAGACATGATTGACTAAAGCACTTGGGTTTACCTATGAACCAATATGTTATCTCAAGTCTCAATCATGTGTATGCTTAGTTTGTTAAATCAAATAAGGGAAATAAAATGAGATCCAAGGTGGACTGGTAAAATGAGATTATAATAAGATGAATTATTTTCTAACTAATCACATGGTAAATGAAGAATACCTAAAGGGAGAAAGGTTTGTTTAACCAAGTCACAATAAAAATTATCTGTGTTTAGAGAGATAAGATAGAAAACAATCATGAAATAAAGAAAAAGATAGCCATAGAAAAGGAAATCATGAATAAAGAGTATGTAATCATTAAAAATACTTCATAAGATAACATAAGGAAGAAAATGACATTTTAAAAAACATGTAATGCAAAACATAAGTTATCATGTGAGATAAATAAGAATTTGAAATAATGTCAAATGATATCAGATATATAATATTAAATTTAGATCACACATCCAATCTATAATGAATAAATAAAGAGAAATAACACCATGCTTATGTTCATAAATACTGATATATTTATCCACACACATTATCCATCACATTAGATAAGTCTCTATGAAGCTAAACTCAAACTGTAACCAAGGTCTCATTGATCTTTAGGTAAAGTTGAGAGAATACTTCATGTCAAATATCCTTGACTAAAAATTTAGGAATTCATGAAGGATCATATTGATGAGGACCATCCTATAAGGGATGCTCAAGAGAAGGAATGAGAATGGACTCTATGGGAGATGAAGGGGTAATCGATGGAGAATGGTCCATGGGTGAATAAGGATTCACAAGTGAGGGAATCATATAGGTGGAAAAGGGACCATAGGTGGTGGATCCATGAGGGAATAAGGGGGGGGTTGGGAGGGTGACCTATGGTAGGAAGGGTGGTAGGCATAAGAATGGATAACATACTATGCATTAGTGGAATAATTAAGAAGGGCAAGTTGTAGAAGAGGCCCATTAGATGTAGAACATACCATGTTAGTAGAGATACTTGGCATGGAGGTAGAGTAAATAAAAAATGAATAAGTCATAGTATGAGAATGGGTCAAAAGAGAAGGAAGAGGTTGAGAGGCAAAGAAGCTAGTGTCCCCAAATCCATGGAAGAATGTGGGAGAAGGTGAATGGGGCTCCTCAGTTTGACCACTTATCATAAGATGGTAAATATTAAAAGGATATTTTCCTCAATGTTGAGGAAACTCATTAATGAAGAAGAGCATTTATAGATTATACTCTAATTTAGGTTGATCATCTAAGGTGAAAAGAGAGTTATAAATTGAATATGAATGAGGAGGGGTCCCATAATTTATAGTGTGAGTAGTTACATGCACACAATTTTCATCTAGGGTAGGAGCCACAAGTTGCTTATGGGAAAACCTATTAGGGTTGGTCAAGATCATCATATCTATTGACTTCAACTATATGCTATCTTCAAATAGGAAGTTCATGATGAGAGATAAATATTAAGGAATACTAATATGATGTAATGGTATATAGGTAAAAAGGATACAAATTCAAATAGGTTGATTGTGTTATATAATCCAATAGGTAGAAAAGAGTACAAAGTCATACAGGTCAACTGTGTACTACAAACAAGGTGTGAAACAAGCTGAGAAAGATAAAGGGTTGAACCAGTCAAATTAGTTTTGTAATTTGATTGGTAGAAAAATATATAGAGTCATATAGGTTGAATTTATATTGCATACTAGGAGATAAGGTAGGCAAAGATGGTTATACATTCATATAGGTCAATTATGTACTACTCATATAGGATAACATAGTCTATAAGAGACTATACTAAATAGAATGACAATGTAATAAAATAGGGAAAATGTTTGTAATATAAGGGAAGCAATAAATGAAAGCAAACACGCAAATAATTAGATCAATAAGAGTGATCCAATTAGGGAACACAACACAAAACCTTAAACCAATGTTAGCCATCTTGAGAGAAAATAATCAACTAAAAAGTAAGTGCTAACTAATTGACCATCTTGAGTCTTGTTAGATTATTATAAAATATTTTTTTAAGTGTGATAGGAAAGTTCACTGAAAATAGGGAACTAAAAAGTAATATATGGATGTTTTCAGGACATTTAGGCTAAAGGGGATCTATGTTGGCAATGGTATTAGATTGGTAGTTGTGACTACCCACTCACTTCACAATCCCATAGTGATAAGGATGTTGGGTTCTTTGCCAATATATACCATTAACTATGTATTTATACTTAGCCATAACACCAACTTGGCTTCCCCCTTGGTGATGAAATCCAAGTAGGTAGACCTTGGGAAGATAAGTATTAAATGCATTTTGAATATTATGTGATTTGGTAGTGTGTGAAAAAAGAGAAAAATAGTGTAAATCAATGGTAATTTTAAAAACCACCTATTTATAATATGTGAGTTACTCTAAGCATGTAAATATTTGAAAATGAAACTGTGAATTAATTACTAACAAATAGTTATTAATTCCCAAATTTAGAATAATACACAGTTAATTCAGATGACACTATATGAAAATAGTATAGAATAGATTTCAATATGTCACTACTATTATACATAAGCAAAAGTCTTTAAAAACAACATAGAATAGGTCAACTAAGTCTTTTAGACAAAAAAGGCTACATAACTAAGTCGACCAGGTCAACTTAGTTGGCTGTAGGGTTGCAGTTTTACAGGCTGCTAACTTGTACAAAATAAAGATATAAGAAAGTATGGAAATGATTGGTAAAGGAAAGAGAGGAACCTTGGTGGGTTTGAAGATGATTAAAATTAAAAAATTTATGCTAAAGTGCATTAAATGTTTTTTTTTAAATTCTACAAACTAAGTCAAATGGTTCAACCTATTTCTAAGAAATTGTGTGTTGAGGAAGATTAAGATGACTAAGTTGACCTCTTCGACCTAGTTTGTTGATTTAAATACTAATAGAGAGAATAATATGACAAATTTAACCTATTAAACCTTGTATTATTATCTAGGACTAAATAATAGTACTATGTTGACTTGTTCAATCTAGTAAAATATATTTGATGAAGACCTACATAGAAAGAAAATAGTCATTTTGATGTGACTATGTGTTAAACTTGTGCACCATAAGTGAGAAATGTTAGGTTGTGGAGCTAAAAGCTTCACTGATGCAGACATGGAGGAGGTTGCAGAGGAGTTGCAGAGTGTCACAGACACCGGCGTCGGTCAGGCCAACCGACGACGGCAGGTAGGAGACAGGAAGCAACCGACGTCGGTCAGAAGTCAGTCGGCGTCGATGACCCCAGGCGAATAGGGACCGACGTCGATCACCTATGTGGTTCGACTGTGAGTATATTACAGGCAGTCAGTTGACGAACCAAGTGTTTGCATGATGAGAGCTAATTTTAGACTGGGAGCTGCGGATCTAATTATTGTAATTAGATGTCTAATTATTGTTTGGATGAGATCTATATAATAGACTCATGGTTGTATTGGAAATTAGTGCTAGGGAGTAAGAGAGCAAATAGCTCCTTCAGAGAGAGGTAGAGCAATGGTGTGTTCCTCTTAGTGCCACAGTACCAAGGTGGGTGTTGGATTGGAGAATCAGTAGGGTTCTTCATGTATGTATGATCTTGGTCATCACGTGAGCATGGCCTTTATAGGAGATCTGCATGGTAAGTAAGATCATTGATATGTAGGTGTATGTGTGTGCAAGCTCAAGGTTCACAGGTGTGTAGAACTAGGTTGATTTGTAGGTGTGCAAGATCAGATAGGACAGAAACACAATAGGGAGCAGAATCAGGCAGGATCTACTTGGAGTACAGGTGTGTACTCAGATAGAGTAAGAGAGGAAGGCAAATGAGTTCCTTCCATAAGTATGGTCTGTTGAGGTGCAGGTTATTGCAGGTTCATGGGAGATCTACTTGAAGTACGTTGAGTACTTGTGGAGTGAGTGGAGCACTGGAGGTGAACACCAACTCTGTGTTTGAGTTGGGTGTTGGGACCTAAGAGAGAGAGCTTTGAGGAGAGAATTACTGTTCACTTGAGGTGTGGGAAGCCTCTGAAGAGGTGGTGGAGAATAAGTGGCATCTTCTTTATTGTATTCTTTTCTTCAAGAGTTTTAATACAAGTTGTGTATTGTCTCTCATATCATGTGTTATTTCTGAGTTCTAGTTACTTGTGTATTCTGGTTAATTTCCGCATATTAAGTTGCTTGATTTAGTAATCAATTGTATGCTTTCGGTTATTTATCCCAACACGTGGTATCAGAGCTAAGGTTGCATGGAGTAGGTTTTGTGTTTGGTTACAGGTCACTCTCAGGGGTTTCTGATTGAGTGGGAGTAGAGCAATGGCAGATCAAAGTAAGCTAAGAATGGAGGAGTTAAAAAGCACAGATGGTCACCAACGGTCATATGGAAAGAAAGAGTAGGTAAAAGAATATTGTTGGTTGGTAGCAGATTAGCATGAAGGAACTGAAGATGTAGATGTTGCAGGTGTTGTTACATATGATGCTTTGGAAGGTTTCTTGGATAAAGTTGAATCTTGGATAAAAGATTCGGTTGCCTCTTTCCATGCAGCCCCAGGGAGAGGAGCTGGTGAGCCTTGCCAAAGAATTGGCAAAGGGGAAGTGAAGCTAAAATCATAGGCGGCCAACACATGGGTGTTGAAGGAGGTCATGCAGGTCCTAGGTTTGGAGATATGGCTAATTTCTTCAGAAAGGTTGGGTGATGAGAGATGTATGAGAGCTCTCACAGCGGATGCACTTGAATTAGTTGGTGGTAAGAAAATAGGTACTCTTTATCTACTTGTTTATATTATTGATTCTTCTTTTATTGCGGAGATGTGGCTTCGTAGGCTTGGTCACATGAGCAGGAAGGAGATGCATGTTCTTAAGTAGAAGACATATATATTTGACAGGCTTAAGAACTTGAAAGCCTTGGTGTTCTTGGAGGAGATGGCAGATAGAGACCAGTGGATGGGGCTGGATACTTATGAGTAGGGCAGTTTGGACATGGGGATTGATTCAAAGGAGCTCACAGGTAAAAAGTCATCACTCATAGGAAACACAGGTACTGGCATCGGCAGGAAAACTGACGTCGGTAGTATATAAGATTGACGTCGGTCACGAGGACCGACATCGGTAGCAGGAGACACCGACGTCGGCAGGGTCGGTAGTCAGGGACAAACGCATGGGAATCAACGTCGGTCAGATGCAGACTGTGGGGTGGCCAAGGTCGATCACTGTAATGGATTTTGGGTGGACAGCGAGCTGTCAAGGAGTCTTAAACACCCATATGGAAGACTGAAGACGTAAGTAAGCCTCAAATTCGTTGTTCCTCTTCTTTATACTTGTTGCTGATTGTAGGGCATGAAGGATCCAGGAAATAGTTGGAGCATGGCATGGGGATATTGCAAAACCAAGCGGAGATTTGGTAGGGTTACCAATGGGAAGAAAGCACAGAGATGAATGGATACCTTAGTTGAAGAATAAAGAGAACAGACACGTGAGACGGAAGACTAAGGCATACGGTCTTGAGGAGCTGCAGGACAGTGGTACAGGTTTTGACAAGTGGATGATGAAGCATGGCTTTAGTCAATGTCAGGTAACTACTGTGGTTTGCCTTACCAGGTGGATGATGAGTCATGACATCATTCTGTTGCTGTATGTGGATGGTATGTTTCCTAGCAGGATTGTACATACAGGGTTTTGCTTAGCTAAGGGTAAGATTAGTTTAGTGGTTTGCTATGAAGAATTTGGAGCAACAAAATTCTTTGGCATGGGAGACATGGAGATCACAGGTTGATTTTGTTTCCAGTGGGAGCTGATGTGAATTAGGTGTTGGCGAGGTTCATTACGCAGGATGCAGAATCAGAGTGCACCAAGGGCTGGACAGTTCAGTGTCTAAAATCACATGAGGTCTTGTATAGACCTGAGTTTTCCCAAGCGTTGGGTGTTGTCAGAGAGTTAGGTGCTAATTCTGAGAAGTGAGTTCTCAAGTATTTGAGAGGGATCAACAGCAGGGATTCATGCTATTCAGGGTTAGGACTTCACTACATGGATTTGTAGATGCGGATGCGGCAGGGTACTCGAATGACAGGAGGTACATCATAAGTTGTGTGGTGGGTTGTCTTCAGGATTGATCTTGAAGAGGGATACAAACTAGGAAACAGATTAGACAGAGTACAGGTACAGGTACAGTGTAGTTGTTTATCTCCAAGTGGGAGATTGTTAGGTTGTGGAGCTAAAAGCTTCACTGATGCAGACATGGAGGAGGTTGCAGAGGAGTTGCGGAGTGTCACAGACACCGGCGTTGGTCAGGCCAACCGACGATGGCAGGTAGGAGACAGGAAGCAACCGACGTCGGTTAGAAGTCAGCCAATGTCGATGACCCTAGGTAGACAAAGACCGACATCAGTCACTTGTGTGGTTCGACTGCGAGTATATTATGGGTAGTCAGTTGATGAACCAAGTGTTTGCATGATGAGAGCTAATTTTAGACTGGGAGCTGCGGATCTAATTATTGTAATTAGATGTCTAATTATTGTTTGTATGAGATATATATAATAGACTCATGGTTGTATTGGAAATTAGTTCTAGGGAGTAAGAGAGAAAATAGCTCCTTCAGAGAGAGGTAGAGCAATGGTGTGTTCCTCCTAGTGCCACAGTACCAAGGTGGATGCTAGATTGGAGAATCAGCAAGGTTCTTCATGTATGTATGATCTTGGTCATCAGGTGAGCATGGCCTTTATAGGAGATCTCCATGGTAAGTAAGATCGTTGATATGCAGGTGTATTTGTGTGCAAGGTCAAGGTTCACAGGTGTGCAGAACCAGGTTGATTTGTAGGTGTGTAAGATCAGATAGGACAGCAACACAATAGGGAGCAGAATCAGGCAGGATCTACTTGGAGTATAGGTGTGTACTCAGATAGAGCAAGAGAGGAAGGCAAGGGAGTTCCTTCCATAAGTATGGTCTGTTGAGGTGCAAGTTATTACAGGTTCATGGGAGATCTACTTGAAGTATGTTGAGTACTTGTGGAGTACATGGAGCACTTGTGGTGTGCGTGGAGCACTGGAGGTGAACACCAACTCTGTGTTTGAGTTGGGTGTTGGGACCTAAGAGAGAGAGCTTTGAGGAGAGAATTACTGTTCACTTGAGGTGTGGGAAGCCTCTGAAGAGGTGGTGGAGAAGAAGTGGCATCTTCTTTATTGTATTCTTTTCTTCAAGAGTTTTAATACAAGTTGTGTATTGTCTCTCATATCATGTGTTATTTTTGAGTTCTAGTTACTTGTGTATTTTGGTTAATTTCCACATATTAAGTTGCTTGGTTTAGTAATCAATTGTGTGCTTCTGGTTATTTATCCCAACAAGAAATATATTGAAAAGTTTGATATAGTATTAAAAATAAAATAAAAATAGTAAGATGATATAAATGAAAGCATAAATAACATGCAAGGTTTAGATTCACATCGGGTTCACTAGAATGTATGCAATGGGAAATGCAGTAGATCTATAAATCAATCCTAGCTCAGAGAAGATAAATCCTACTTACACTTATGATTAGAGATACATTAGATAATCAAGGTCATGAATGAGATGGATTATCTAGACCTAGATAAGGGATATCTTACCATAATAATATCATTAGGGAGGGTTCCAAAGCCTCTAGTCAATCAAAACTATGCAATAACCCTAACTAGGTCCTATGTTTTCATATTCATTAAACTAATATCAGGTAAAGTAAAATTATAATATAGTGTTCACCAAAGCTTGTGGCATAAATTGGGGTTAATAAAAAATAAAATTAAAAATGTATAGAAGACATATAATCATGTCAATGTATACAAAATCCTAATGCATAAAAGAGAAGTGAAAATGCATATCTATCTACTCTTACAAAGGAGGAACAAAGCTAGGAATAGTTACCTTCAAAGACAAACCTACCAAGACTCAATCTCTCCCTTGGATAAGGTGATTTACAATAGGTTATTGTGGTATGTAATAATTATAAGGATAAATCATCTCTAGGCTACAAAACCTATCAATGCATCTAAAATACTTTTCCATAAGATAAGATCTGTATCTCCAAATAAAGTATGGAACCTTAAGATTGTTCCTTAAGTAGAATGGTGGATAAGAAGATGCATAATATATCTTACTTATTATTCTCTTCTTTTATAAATGGTGAAATGGATGTGTTTATATAGGTGGATCTAACCCTAGTCCTTTCTAAAATTTTAGGCCGACAAGGTCGACCTAGTTAACCTAGTATCATTATTGACAAAAACAAATTAGGTCATAGACTAGGTTAGCTAGGGTCGACCTAGACCCTAATAAGTTTTATCAATAATTTTAAAAGGTTGATGGGGGTTGAATATGTAATATAAACCATCAAAAAGGGGTCTAGGTTAGTGAAGGGATAATGAAGGTGGTAAATGCCTAAAGGAGGGTACAAAATAGGAGGTAAAACTTAGGCAAATGGTTTTAGGAGATGTGTGTATATATCAATTGTTAAAAATGGATGAAAATCCTATGAAACACCAATGGTCTTTCCACCCCTCTTAGGTTTCACTCCTTAAGGCATGCACTTAGATATATTGAGACTTAATGGGTTCTTGTAAGATAAAGAGTGCCAGTAATTGATAATGTTTGAAAATATTATGTGTATACATTATGAATCTATGGTAATGAGTTATAATGTTTAATTATATAATACCTACTATCATATTATGAATCCTCTCCTTAAGCATTGTCATGGCCAAAGGATAAGGAATGGTATATTTGCTTATTGGAGGACTTGGAACCTGAAGGTAAGTGTAACTAGGAATAATTCAAAGTAGAACAAGTGACATCTCAGGAGGAAACAAACCCAATGGATTAGAAAATATATAAAAATGATATGGTACCATCATATCATGATTCAAGATCATGATTTTAAGATGCTTGAAAGTAATAAGAGTATAATGTGAAGTGTGGTCTGCCCCTATGTAATTGAGTGTTGGGTGATAATGATGGTTGTTGCTGAAATAATTGTTATAGAGAGGGACTTATTCATTATCTGACATGTATATCATGCAAAGGTAAGGTATAATATCTATTCCCTCTTGGGGTTTATATATTTGAGACTCAAAATTCATAGGTCCCCATCCCTCATGGATTAAATGGGATGACTAGTGATATGTCCTTTTCCAAGAGATTAATGATCTTAGCTATAGATAGGGTAGAAATTAATAGATTGGTGATTGGTTATGATTAGTGATATTTAAATCATCCTTACATATTTATATTCTAACTTATACTTAAATAGATTTTGGGTTATTTCAGCCCCCTTATTTAATTTAGCCACTTTAGGCTTCAAATGTTCAGTAACATTGACCAGCTATGGTGGTTTTATGATTCCATTAGTAGGTAGATGGTAATCAATGTGTAACTCAATATAATTATTCATGGTTTATTGTATCATATTAAAAGGTTTATGATCCCTTAGGATATGAAGACATTTCCTAGGTGTAGGAACCAAATTTACTGAAATAAGGTTGAAAGGTTAACTTTCATCCTATGTATCCAAGGTCTAAACCAAAATCATATTATAATTGGTGTCTTTGTTTATGACATAAAAATTGGTTAGTAGCATCTTGGGACCCAAATTTATTTGGATTATAATGGTCTCTATGGATGTATATTTTAGGCTATCATAGCCTCATAGGGTATTACAAGTTTTAGAAAAGTTTGTTTCTCCATATACAAGATTTTGTAGGAAGGAAAAGGGGATAATATTGATGATCACTACAGAATCAACCATGACCCTCTTCACTTAATTATTGTAAATAAAAAATTTAATAATAAGGCTATATCTCCCCTCCTTAACATATTAGATTCAAGGGGAAGCCTACACAAATCAAATAATTAGCCAACATCTTGAGATTCCTGACCAAGTAAAAACATATAAAGATATATGTGGTTGATATGAGCCTACAAAGAGGAGTAAACACTATATATATTCCTAATTCCTAGGGTATCAATCAAGGATGATCGATAGGAATGGGGGTTCTTAATTAAATCAAGTAATGAAATGTGGGAGAACATCTTGATTAGATCTGAGATCAAGTCATATTTTTCCATAGGTCTTGAGATAGACTCAGTTTCCAAAATGTTTGAGGGATTAAGGATCATAGGCATATAATCTTTAGTGTGAATAATGGTATTTTCATCTTCTTAAAATTCTAACTCTACAAATCCAATAATTCTATTTTTTTCTTGAACTCTTGATTGATGATAAACATTAGGGTTAGGAGCTCTAGAATTAGAGGCTTTGGTGTCATGAGTGCATGCTATCATGGGATGATTATGTTGAATTAAGTGGTTATACTAGCCACCCTTTATTGATTTTTGGAAACACATTCTTGGTGATTAGTAAAGGGGTTTTAATATATTTGGATATTTTAATTTTGAGGGATGATGAAGCCATTTTAAAGGGCCTAAGGGTTTGTACTAGTATTCCCCAAGAACATATCAAGAAATTTTTTCCTTTAGTCTTTTTGGAATCTTTGGATAAATTTATTGTACTCCCTATGCTTCTATGTATCATGTCTAATTACTCAACAAAATAAGTATTATAAATTGGGATAATATTCCCTAGGCCTCATTTTCTACCTCTGTTGACCAAACCCTTATGGATTATTTCTTTGGCAATAAGTTTGGTTCTAAAATTAGGGGAATTTTTTAACATGTTAATACTAATTCTGATTATGGTTTTGGTATTGTATATTATGTGGTGGTGGTCATTTTAAGTCAATGAAATGCATGGAATGAGGGGGATTTTGAATCCTAGTACTTGTACTATTAGTGGCATTAGTGTTACTCATAAGCTGGTATTGATTATTGTTCACAGGGTTTGGATTTTTGTTATGGTTAGTGATGCCATAAGTAGTGGCATTATTAGTTTGATTTAAGACCTTGGAACCTTGGTTATTGGTATTTTTGGACTCACATTTTAAAACCCCACATTAATTTTATTTGGGGTGATGATGCATCTATTGGTCTCATAATTTCACCTACCACTATTAATGATCACTTAGTCAATCTATAAGGCTCTCTCAAGAGCTTATTCATAAGATCAATATGGGAAATTTTGAACATCCTCCCTCATCTCCTTGTTAATGGAGTGTAGGAAGAGGTCACATGGTTCTCATTGATCCATGTAGGGTGCATTAATAGAGTAATATAATAATTTATTATATATAGTGATGAAATGTGCATTGAAATCATTATGTTCTTATTTGATGTGAAAGAACTATTGTATACCAGTCTTTAGGAGTTTATTCATATCAAAATATTTAATAAACTTAGACATTAGTTGTTTAAAATAATTTATAGACCCCTCAAGTAGTTATTAATACTAGTCAAGTGCTATTTCCTTTAATATATTGGGTAGTTTTTTTAAATAACCCCATCCCAAGATATGAGTTACCTAACAAACATAACATAAGCTTTGACATGTGCATTGGGATATCCTTACCATTTTAAGTTGGGAAGGTTAGGTAGGGTATGAGGAAGAAGAACCCCTTTTATATTTATATTAAAATTTTCCTTAAAATATTTAGTGTAGGTCCCATGTTGATAAAGTCTATTATTGTCATAGTGGGACTAAAATGGAAATGTGGGATCGCATAGGGGTTAGTTTGATAATTGCTACAAGGGATAGGGAAAGCTTGATAAGGTGGATTGGAATAATCCAAATAATATTTATTTAGTTGAGTATATTTAGAATAAATATGAAAGTAAGGAGGGAGATTATTATATGTAGGAAAGGTGGTGGTTTTTTGTGATAGAGTATATGTATTTTTCATGTAGTTCAAAGTTGCACAAGGTGGGATATATCATATTTGTGAAGGAGGAGTGTACATGGGAGGAATGTAACTTAGAGGTGTGAAGAATGTTAGGTTTTTTACCACCACATAATTTTAAAAAGGTGTAAAATGTGTCTGTATGCTCCCCATGGAGGTTTGAGTAGGACTCTGATAGGCTAGAAGAAGATTAGTAGTGTCTAGGTTGGAGACCCCATGGGTAAGGATGTCCCCAAGGGGTTGGTTAGAGACCTCATTATGGTAGAAGCATGTAGGTTTAATGTTGTGGTGTTTTATGAGTCATAATTTAGATTAGAGAAGTGGAAGGGTTAGCTTATGTAAGGGACATTAGGCTCATCCCCCAACCTAGATCTTGTTGGTTACTCTCTAGGTCATAAATGCAATGTATTAGGGTGTTTATGAGTTGGTTTGGGCTAGTTACTATGTTGAGCCTAAAATTTTATTATAAAAGAGGAATGGAAGCATGAGAGTGGTTATTATGAATAGGCTATTTTGTAATAAGATCTACATAATTAGTGGTTGTAGTTTGTATCAATAGGATGAAGGAATCTTGGCTCCTATTGGTGGGATGTGTAGTTGCTTGCATACAATTAGCCTTATACTCCAAGTGTTATATTATTCCAATATAATGATCATATTTAGAAATTATTTCCATGTTTTGGATTTTTAGCCTAATTTATGTCCTAGTGATCATGTGAGGAGTAACTATTCCTCCTCTAATTAAGGTCATAATGTTGGTGTCAAGTGGTTATTCATAGTTTTGGATATGTTTGATATCTCCGAAATAGAGACCCCACTCCTAGGTTGGGTGTTAGGATGAGAGTAATCATATAATTGGTAGTCTATGTTGGTGTAAAAGGATAGATTATTCTAAATCAGCAATGATGGATAAATACAATTGAGTTATCTTCTCCTATAATCCTTTAGGCCAAAAGATCCACCTATGTCCTTTCTAGACATATTCTGAGGGTATATGAATACCCATTAAATAAATGGAAGGATAAGAGAAAATAGAGAATGGAAAAATGATAATTAGAAGAAAATGAAAAATTAAAAGATGGAAAGCCCTCATGTTGTGCTCACCAATTTTTTTACGCATGAATAACACATGCTAAACTTTGTACTTAGCTCCCTATGGTCTAGCTGAGGTAGCTAACATAAAGAATAAGATATGGATTAGGCTAGTTATTGGGTAGAATGGGATTTGGAATGGGTGGTATAAATGGGTTATGATTAGATAAATAAAATACCTCAACATTTTCAAGGTGATCATTGAGAGCATTAAGCTATATATAAAAAGATCTCTAAGGTCCTTCAATCTCTGAGATCACAAGGAGGCAAAAAACCTAGTTGATGTTATAACTTATGAAATGAGGGAGATTAGGATAGATAACTCATGGTAATAAATCTAATATGTTGGGTTGGAAGTTAAAATTAAATTTCATTCATGAATGTGAATGATATAGGATGAGGCTAGAGTCTGAAGATGAAAATGAGGTGAGAATAGGAAACTAGGCTTGCATAACATTGTAGTGATGGCCTTTTATTTTGAGAGAGGATAATGATCATTAGATCATGATTTTTTTATTATTCCTTTAATTCATTTAAATATTTAATTATGAGGTGATTTATTATGGTGTAATGGAATACCTCTCTCATAATCTTGGTATTGATATCAGATTATATGCCAACAATAGCACCATGTGCTCTTACTCTAGGGGAAAAAAACCTTTTCTAACAAGAATGGGTATTTTGGGAAGTGTCATCCAATAGGTATTATGTTATGTGTAAGCATATTACATTGTTTTTATATATTGTGTATGGACTTGTTGTTTTTTTAGAATTAAAGTTTTGTTTGGCTTGCACAGTTGAGTAAGGCTTTTGAAAATTGTTTTATTTGTTTTTATGAATGTTTAACTAAAATGAAAACTAATTCATTGATGAAATGAAACAATTGAAAATATAAATTACTAAAAAAAACTAAAACAAAATGAAAAAACACATTTTTATTTAATTTTACCCAACTAATTTTTAATGCATGCAAATTGAGCGAGAGAGAGATCTATCTTAATTATGTAAATATTGATTTTAAACCTTTCTAGATGTAGGCTATATGAAGTTATTTTTATAATTTTTGATTGATATGTGTATGGGTATAATATGAAAACTATATTATATTAACATGAAAATTATTTAATAAAAATTTTAAGTTCCAAACAACAAATACTATGAGGTTCCTAGAGTTTTCGATCACCCAAACAACTCAAGAACAAGTTTTAGCCTTTTTAGGTGTTGGATGCTAGTTATGGATAATGTATTTGAAATGAAAATAAATGATCTAAATTTATATTTTTATTATAAAAATTAATTAAAATAACATACTCAATTGATCTAATCAATGATGTTCATAATCAAAATGACACTTCTTGTTCAGTTAGGTTTATCTAGGGTTTTTTTTTTAGTCATAATTGCTTATTTTGAGAATAAAAAACTCATTCTAAAGTTGAAAAATATTTATTATAATGTATGTAAATATATGATAAACCTTATAAATTTTAACCAAGGTTTAAATTAAATATTTTTTATGTGAAGTAATCTATTAAAATGAGTACAAGAAAATAAAGAAAATTGGTTATTGTTTTTATGCAAGGACAAGAGAGAGAAGTAATTTTTTTCCTATCAGAACTTGTTTTTTTTCCAAAATAATGATTTAAGATAATATAAATATGTATACTATTCTAATATAATATTATGAAATAGAACAAATAAATCTCAGCTAAGAACCACCAACCTGATCTTGATGTAGATCAATTGAAGGTAAGAAATTTATTATATTATGGCCCTCAATATACTAGCTCCTTTTCATCAAATGAAGATGTTAATAACTCTTCAAAAAAGAGGTTGAATATGTAATAATTGGATAAAATGGAATAAGCATATCTCTATAAAAGGAAAAATGACTGTGGTTAGCTAAAGATACCATTTGCAAAGACTTGGTTTCAATAATAATGGTTCTCCTTGTCTATAACTGTGTAGTCAAAAAGGAAATTAATCAAATAAAAAGCTCCAAAGTGATTGTAAAAGTTTGTGACTATAAAGGCTTAAAATATATTAATCTCTAACGTGAATTCTTGTATCCAAAATTAGGACAAAATTTTCTTACTTGTAGAAGATTAATGGAGTTTGCATGAAGGATTTTAACTGAGTTAAACTTAAGAGAGATTCAAAATGATTATAAATATGAGAGGGAGTGATTTGGGCCTAAATTAGGTTTACTTTGGATGGAATAAGAAATAAACATGACAATAAGCATATAAAACATGTCTTAGAATGAATTATGGAGAACAAATTTAAAATATGGAATAATGGTGATAGAACTACCTCTATTTATAGGGGTGGTTATGTAACCACCACCATTGATAATAAAACCACTACTATAGATTACAAAACTACCCTTAATTTAATACAAAATTTCCCTCCTAGGATAGAAACTTCATGATGGTTTACATAACTATCTTGATAAATATGTCACAAATGTGATGGTTCTATAACCTCATAGGGTAGTTCTGTCACTTGATAGGGAAGTTCTATCACTAATGATATTTTTTTGAAAATAGGCTCAAGGAAGCTATAACACCCAACAAAAGGGGATTTTGAGGGACATAAGAGATAGGGAAAAAATAGGAGATAATATTATAGAGTTCTTATTTAATCATTATTAGAAGGTCACTACATCATCATTGGACTTATCATGTTAATAATGTCACACCATTCAAAAATTGGGTGCATACATTAATCTCTTAATAGAAAATTTAGAAGAATTTTAAACTAAAGCTCTAAATTCTCAAAAAATAGATTATACAACAGATTTATTTTTAATATAATAATACTAGATCTTCCTAGAGAAATCATCAATGAAAGTAATAATATATAAATAAGCATTAATATGATAAAATTTTAGAGGTCCTCTAACATCACTATGAATAATCTCTAAAGGATGAGAGGAGTTAGCAACATGATTTTTGTGAAAGGGTTTAGCGTGTTGCTTACCACGTAAGCAACACACATATTTCATAATGAAAAGATATAATAGAAAGACAAACTAAAATATCATGATGAGACATATGATATAAGCTTATAAAATTAACATGACTTAGTCTTTTATGCCATAATTGAGTTTCATTTATACTTTTTGATGAAAGACAAAATGTAAAAGAAAAAAAACCATATATAATCCATTCTTTTGAATTCTTTCATCAATTAGAGAACCAAATTGATTATTAGTACACCATTTATCATTAATTGGAATTACTGTGAAATTATTATTTTTAATTAAAGAATAAGATAACATATTATTATTATTTTTAAGAACATAGAAAATTCATTTAAGATTACATTTACAAATTTAGATTTTCCTTGTTTAGTAGCTTCTAGAAATGAGTTATCACCTAAATAAATTATTTCATATATATATTTAGTGTTAAATAAATTATTTTATAATCATGTCATGTGATACAATGTACCACTATCTATAATCCATTCATTATTTTTAGAAGCAAATAAGGCAACAAACAATGCAATAGTGTTAGTATTATGATCATGATTATCATTTTGATTCTGGTTTTGACTTTTCTATTGATTTTAATTAGTACCTTTCTTCCATTTTTTATTTTTATAGTTCTTATGATTATATATGCTCTTATTTTTGTAGTCTTTTCCCTTTTTATGTCTAAATTTACCATAAAGGCTACAATTTCCATTAAATTTGACTTATAATTCTTGTTTCTATATTTCTTGTTTGCATCTTTGCCATTGATAGGTTTAGATTTAGAATTAATTTTCTAGTTTTTAGTGTTTTTAAATACACTATTAAATATGATAAGTTTATGAATGGTATTGTATTTAAAATCAAAGTTTGACATCACTTATTATTCTTGAATAATAATGGCAGTTAGTGTCATGAGGTTAGGAATGTCTTGTTATGTTTGGTGTTTAGAATTAAAAATAGAAAAGAAATTGTGAAAAATTTCATGAATTTTAAATTATTTAATAAAGTATAAAATATTATATTGAATAATATTAAAATTATAACCATTTAATTAATATTAAATTCTAATTATTTTTAACAATAAAATTAACTACTTTTTCATCACCTTTTATGTGATTAGTATGTTGTTCAAGTATAAGTTTAATAATTTTTGAGAGACAAGTTCCCTCTTACATAATTTAGAGATTTATTAAGAATAATTGGTAGAATCTTGATTTCAAACACAGATTAGGAATTCATACTTTACATTCCTCAAAATAATCAATATAGATTCTTATAATTTATGTTGAAACATATTGGTAAGTTTGATTGGAACATGTCTCCCTAATAATAATTTTTTAGTATTGAAAATAATGTTCCAAAACATCTAAGACATAAAATTAGCTTTAATATATATTTTAAAAATGTCATATTTTGATCCATTCAACATTATGAATTATATTCCTTTTGATCTAGTCTATTTATTTTCTTGCCTATGTGAATTTTGAATTTGGCCATGGCTACAGGGGACCTAGGGTGACTCTCTAGCTCCTCTCCCTTCTCCCCCTTGGTATCAGTTAGCCTTGGGAATATCTTGAGTTGTAATCCAAATCCTATGATTAGGAATATCTAGAGACGTCATCCTAATCCCATCATCTAGGGTGACATGTTGGTTCCTAATCTATTGAAAAATGTCCTCTTAAGGGATAAGAGATATCAGAAATAAAAGGTTATACCACTAATGTTAGAATTAGAGTATGGTTTATCTCCCAAACTCCCTAATATTATAGTGGAAATAATAGTTTATTTTATGGAATGATCTCTTGTGAATAAGTTTTCTGACTTCAAAACAAATATTTATTTGGTAAGAAGATGGGTTGCTACTAAATGGAAGGTGAGAGGTAACATCTCATTTAGTGCCATGGATAGGGGAATGTTCCTCTTTAAGTTCATATCTAGAGAATATACACCCAAGTTCTCATGGGGGGACCATGGGTATATGGAATGCATAGCCTTTTTCTTTGCAAATGGAAACTAGGGCTTGATGATGCTACTAATTTTAACAAAATGAATCCATTTTGGGTGAGGCTTCTAGGTCTCCCTTCGAATATTGGGATGAGGAAGTGATCTCTTAGATAGTGAATACCTTTGGTCACTTCATTTCTCTAGATAATATTACCAAGAATAAATCTAGGTTAGTATTTTCTTGCTTCTATGTTCGTGTAGATATCAATAAAACCCTACCTAACTCTATTATTTTTGAGTCTAAATTTGGCCAATGGACTCAACCTATTTTGTATGAGAATTCCATGGTATTTTTATAGAATTGTAATAGGAAAGGGTACCTCATTACTCAATGCAAAGCTTAGAAAAAGATCTCTATTACATTGGAAAGCCAAACTCATAGAGAAGAGGAAGACTATCTTTTAAAAAAAGACAACCTAAATATCATCATCACTCCCCAAAAGGAGAATAAGGAAGATAAGGCAAGGGAATAATTTAGAGGCATGACTAGTGACATGGTGAAAGATCCTAGGATTTCCACCTCTTGGGGAGTGAATATTAGGACTCTTGACTTCAACTTTGGTCGAAAGGATCATCTGACTAGCTATCTTAGGGTGAAGTCCCCCTTTTTGAAAAATTTAGAGGATGGGAAAATAAAATAGGTGGCTAAGAATAATGTTGTCTAATTTCAATAAATTATAAGTTTTCAATTATGGATAATGGTAGTGATTCCATCTTTAAAAATATTAGAAGTCCAGTCAAAGGGGAAGGAACTATGAGTAAACTATAAGGTTTCACTTCACCAAGTAAAAATTCCCATATTTTTACCCCTAGTGTAGGAACCAAAAATAATGATAAGGATATATATTTTGAAGGTTGTACCACTATTAAATTAAAAGGCAAAGGTCAATGATGGAAAACTATTGATGTTGGTGTGGATTCTAAAGTATGAAGACCCACCCAAATTAGAAACTAGATAGAAGGTTGTCAACAAGGACATAGCCATGGGTAGATAGAGGACTCTAGATATTGGCTCCAAGAAATTCCAAGGAAAATGAAGATCCTATCATGGAATATTACAGGGATTAATAGCTTGCAAAAGTAGTTCCTTATCAAGAACTTCATTTATGATAATAAAGTAGATATCCTTTTATTGTAGGAAGTCAAGATGAAAGCCAAAGGATTTCAACTTATTGCTAAATAAATATGGCCAAATGTTAAGTTTTATATAAGTTATGCCTTGAAATCTTCAGGATGTATTGCCATTATGTGGAATAGTAATGTTATGAAAGGGAGTCTCATTTTTATATGTAAGAATAGTCTGAGTGTTAAGATGGTTACTCAGAATAATTTTTGGAACTTAGTCAACATTTATGCCCCTAATAAAAGGAATACAAGAAAATAACTGTGGGATACCCTTTCCACTTTGATTGAAAGAAATAAGGAGGACTGCTAGATGCTTGTTGGTAATTTCAATTCCCCACTCTATCCTTCAAATAAGCTTAGTGGTATCTTAGACTACATAGATAACATGATTGACTTAGATGAGTTTCTTAATAACATGGGTCTATTGGACCTATATCTTCAAGGATAGAGATTCACTTGGTCTAATCATAGGAGAGATGAGAATTTAATTCAAATTAGATTAGATAGGGTGTTAGTCACCTCCAATTGAGATTACACTAGTGCCTATCTCCTTGAATCCCTCCCTAAGATGACCTCTAACCATAAATCTCTTATCTTATCTTGGAAAGATAGAGTGAATAAGGGCCCTTTCCCCTTTAGGTTTGATTTAATGTGGAATCAACCTCCAAACTTTAGAGATCAATTGGTTAGTTGGTGGAACATCATTGTCCATGGATCCCTCATGTTTAGGCTAGCTCATAAGCTAAATATTGTAAAAAACAAGGTCTAAGGTTGGAATAGGTATACCTTTGGAAACATATTTGATAAAAAAGGAAGATATCTAATAAGCTTATTGATATTCAGTTATAAATGGCCAATGGAGATATCACTAATGATATGGTGTAGTGAGAGGATTCCCTAAGGAAGGAAAGGAGTGAACTACTAAAAAAGGAGGAAATCTTCTAGAATAAGAAATACAAAGTGCAATGGCTCTAGGAAGGGGCTATAAATATTGCCTTATTCCATCAATCAACAATGAGTCATAAGAAGAGGAAAAAAATTATCAATCTAATGGATGAAAATGGATATTTAAACCAGTTAGATACTTAAGTGTGGTAGGTGGTTTTCACCTATTTTTAGAATTTCCTTGTTTAGGATGAAATGGAAAAACAAGATTTAATCGACATTATCCATACCCAACTAAATGTTGAAGATAATAATCTCCTTACTAAACCTATGTTTAAAGAGGAAGTAAGGGCTTGCCTCTTTTTGATGGGTGTGTTCAAGGCCCTAGGCCTAGATGGTTTCTCTCTGGCCTTTTTCTAAGAGTTTTGGGAGATATTGGGGAAGGATGTTACTAAGGCATCTACAAATTTCATTAAGTCTAGAAAATTGTTAAAAAACTTAATCAGACCTTTATAGCACTTATTCTAAAGAAATTGTATCTTATTTTTATGGGGGAAATTAGGCCCATTAGCCTCTGTATTATTATCTACAAGATATTTTCTAAGATTCTAGTATGTAGACTTCAACAAATCCTAGATCATCTAATAAGTAATAGTTAGAAGGGGTTTGTTCTCGATAGACAAATTTTGGATGTTGCTATGTCCACCCATGAATTCATTCATTCTATGGAGAGAAAGAATTTTCCTGAGATGTTTTAAAAATTGGACATCTCTAAGGCTTAAAATAGAGTGGATTGGGACTTTATTTTCAAAATACTTGAGAAAATGGGGTTTCAACATAAAATCATGCAGCTCTTCAAATCTTGTGTCACCACTGTTAAGTATTATGTCATTGTCAATGGAGTTTCTAGGGGTTTTTTCAATGCTGAGAGTGATCTTAGGCAAGGTGACCCCTTGTCCCCCCACCTATTCATTCTAATGGTTGAGGTTCTTAGTAGATTTTTTTCAAAGTTGCTAGGATCCTAGGAGATTAATGGTATTAAACCTACCTCAATAGTTGATCCAACTTCCATTCAATAGTTCATGGATGATAATATCCTCTTTGGATCTACCTCAGTGGTAGAATATAGGAAATGGATGAAGGTTCTCAAGGATTATGAGGATGTATTTGACTAATGTATTAATTATGATAAGAGTTTGGGATACTTTTTCAACACTGTTATGGATCTTCAGCATAAAATCATTGTGATACTTGGTTATTCAAGTGGTGAGCTTCAATTTACTCACCTCGGTCTTCTCTTAATTTTTAACTGCATCCATCCATCATATTAAAACTCTATTCTTGAAATAATTTAAAAGAAGTTGTCTTGGTGGAAAGGAAAGCTATTGAGTCAAGATAGAAAATATCAACTTTTGAAGGCCTCCCTTTAGGGAATTCTAATATACTTCCTTTCCCTCTTCAAGATCCCAAAATATATTGTAAAATTTTTTGAGATAGTTTATAGGAATTTCCTATGGACTAGGTTAGAAGAGAAAAAGAGAATAGTCCTGGTTAGTTTGGATAAAGTCTACAGACCTAAATTTCAGGGAGGTCTTAGGATAAGAAAAATTCATCTAACTAATAAATCCATTCTGGCTAAGATTAGGTGTATTTTATTGAGTATCAATAAGGAGTGGGGTAAAATTATGAGGGAAAAGTACCTATCTAATGATAACCTTGATGCTTTCCTCCACACCATTGGTATCCCTAAAGGTTTGGCGATTTGGAATAATGTTATAAAAATAAAAATCTTAATACTACAAGGCATTAAGTTAAAATTAGGAGATGAGAGAAACATCAAATTATGGGAATATATTTGGATAAAGGACACCCATCTCTACAAGATCCAAAACCTCTAAAGAATTGTTGAAAGAACCATTGCTCACTTTGGTAGAATGGTAGTTGATTATCTTCTACCTAGAAGTAGAAAATAGAAATAACTATCAGACTACTGTCAAGACCAAAATGACCTTATTTTAACTATTGAGGAGTTTTATCTCCTTCTCAAAGGGTGTATGATTCCTATATTACCCACAAAGGATAAGTTATTATGGGTGAAGAATAAAATGGGAGTTTTTATAGTCAAATCAGCTTATTATTTACTACTAGAGCCCAATGAGGACTCAAACTACTGGAGTAGGGTTTGGAATCACAACCTTATTCCTAAGATCAATCATATTTTGTGGATTTACATACACAACAAGATCCTTACTATAGATAATATCCATATTAGAGGCTTATATATCTCTAACCACTATGCACTCTATATAAAGTAAGAAGAATTAGTTTCCCACCTCTTGCTGCATTGTGAGTTCTTATGGGAGGTGTGGAGCTTTACAATGAAGAATATTGGAGTCTTATAGAGAATGAATAATTACCTCCAAAATGTTATAATATGTTGGTTTCCACCCTTTTTTCATCTTATATGCAAAGAGATATGGGCTAAAATTCCCCCTATACTAACTTGGGAACTTTAGAAGGAACAAAATAATAGTCTATTTAGAGATAAAGTAAAATATCCTAAGGATGTCTTCTGTATGTTTACTAAACTACTATAGTAAAATATCTCTAGTAACACTTTAAAATCTATTGAATTTCCTCCAAATAATATTGAAGCTAGTATCATCAATCGATGGAGTGTCCTAGCCCATATTTATAAAATTGCTAACACTAAGAGGATTTATCATGCTACTACTAAATGGTCACCCCCGTTGATGGATGAATGAACTTGAATTTCAATGGGGCTGCCAAAGGTAACCTAGGTAAGGCAAGTGGGGATGGTGTCCTAAGATCTAATAAGGGGGGGATTTTAGTTGCCTTTATTGGTGGGTTGGGGGAGAATTCTAAGAATGTTACTAAGGCTATGGGTCTCCTTTGGGGTCTCAAGGTGGGTCTCACCATTAGCATTAAAAACATCCTAATTAAAGGTAATTCTAAAATTATCATTAATGTTGTTAAAGATAAAACTAGGGTAAGTTGGTAGATTGATGACATCATTCAGGATATAAAGAAAATCTTTCTTGGTTTTAAAGGATTTGAGGTAAATCATATTTATAAAGAGGGTAACTAAGTGGTAGATGCTATGACCAATTTGGGAATCAACCTCTTCCATATAAAGTGTTAGAGGAATCTAAACAAATTATCTACTAATGTTAGAGATTGCCTTCAAATAGAGGCCTAACCTCTTCCAACCTAATGACTTTTATAAAGCATTATAGTTTAGAGTATATTTTAAATATATATTATAATTGAGGGATCCATGATTGACATTTACCATATAAAGGGGTGAATATAGGTGGTCATTAATATAGGTAAAATGATGAAATATTTAGCTTTATATGAAGGGAAAAGCCACATCAGTGAAAATCAAATCAGCAAAAGTTTGTGGCATTTACCTAGATGTCCCACGAGGCCATTTCAATTTTTGGTGGTGTATTATTCAATTTAAAGCCCACACAAGTTTCATTATGTTTGTAATTATTACTTAATAAACATAAATTATTTTAAGGATGAGGTTAGTTTTCTAAAGGATTTAAGAGATGGTTAAATGATGATAACCACACCATTATTTCTACATTTTTTTGCATTAGGTTGCTTCTTCCCTAGGTGCTATGGTCTAAGATATGTGATATTTTCCTTGAAATCTTGAATATTTTTACTATTGATGGAAATAAAGTCTAAACTGAGCCCTTATCCTACACTAAGTTTAATAATGATTCTATGTTATGGAGCACTGGCTATAAAGGAGATATCACCCTACTCCTAGAATACCTCAATGGTTTGATGAAAATATCTCAGTATAGTTTGATATATCTTGGGATGAGGATTGTAAGGTCTGGGTTGGTGTTATTCAATTCAAAGTGAGTGAGGATACTATTACAAAGGCTACAAGTCTAAGATGTGAAGGAAAAAGGTTGAAAAAAGAAACTAAAGTATAGGATCCATATGGCATGAAGAGATTTTATAGAGAAGGTGAGTCGTCAGTTCGGCTTTAGGGTGGTTTCAATAAGGAGAGCCTCATCAACCCCTGGGATAAGGTTTGCTTTCTTATTATCAAAAACATCACCTTAGAGGGTAGATTAAAGTGTTACTACCATTATCACCTTGAATTTTTGAACCATTTTCATCATAATGTGATTGCAAAATTTTTATTCTACCTCTTGTCATCTCTTGAGTCCTCTGTGAAGACTGCTAAGAAGGCACATGAGAGTAACCTAGTGGTTACTACTATTCCACTCAACCAAGGCCTTATTTTTTCCTCTACCATTTCCATCTAGTGCTCTATCCACTTAATCCCATTAAAGCCCATCTAGTTGATGAAGCTAATGATGTTGAGTTGGATGATAACATTCCTTTGAGTATTATGTTTGGTATCCTTATTAAATGTAAGTCCTCTAGCCCTATTGTGAAAATTTCATTGACCCCCTCTAGTACTTCCATTAACCCCAATGATCCTACTTCATGACCCCACCAAAATAAAGGATCTAAATACCCTCTTTTATAGGGACCTAGTATTCTAACCCCTATGGGTGGTGTGATAGGGTCCCCTGACCAATTACAAAAAGTGGTAGCTGAGGGTTTATGTCAATTGAATAATAGCCCTTCTCACTTGAGTAACAATGATAGGAAAGGAGACACTCAAGAATAATCTACACCTAAAAAGTCATGTAAGAAGAAATTTAAGTATGTTTTTGGTGTTGAGAATTAGGTAAAACTAGATGTGGATAAGGGGCACTCTGATTTTTAAGAGTAAGAGATTGAGGCTATTGAAAAAGATAATTACAAGGATGTCCTAATGAGTATTATGAGGATGATGGGTTTTTAGAGGTTAAACAAGTTGGTAGGTGGAAAAATCCTAGTGCTAAAAATAGTTGAATATTCTTTAGCCTTTGATTTAGAAGTGGAGATCATGGAGGATAAATTGACTTCAGATCAACTAGGGAAATAGGAGGGTACCAGCTACTTTGAGGAGTTAAATAAATCCTTTTATGATTCTGATAAGGAGGATTATAAGTCCATGGGTACACTTGGGAAAGAGAAAGATAGTGAAATATTTGTGATAAATGTATTTAGATAAAAAAGGATTTGTAGGAGGTAAATAATGGGTTGTTTCTCTTGAGAACAAAATGAAAGTTCTTGCAACCATTTGCTCCAATGTTATTCATTGACCTGCTACTACAATGACGATCCTACAGGATGACTAGGGTGAGATATTGGACAAGGATGGAAAGGATGATAGATAAGAGGAACTCATAGGTTTCCTCAAGGATTATTGGAAGGCTCTACTTAATTAGTCTTCATGTCTTTTATTGTGTCTAGGTTTGGGTCTTTTTATGTTTTTCTATTAGTCTGTTGTTTGTTTGTTATTGCTTCACTATTTATGACTATCAACCTATCTTACTGCTCTAGGGGTGTTTTGTAATAGGGTTTTCACCCTTTTTTGTATCTTATTTATATCAACAACATTTATGAATTATTTAACACAAAATTTGGAGAAGCCAACACTTCCATTTAAAGTTTGATACTTTCTAGTTTTTATATATACTAAAATGACACTAAAATAGTTTTTAAACATGAATTTTGTGTGTGTGTGTGTGTGTGATAAGATCATTAATAAAAAAGTTTCCTAAACCCTATACAAAATAGACCCTAGGCAAGAAAGGCTTTAAATGAGCCATAAATAGTACATTACCAACACTTGAATAGTAGACAAAAAATGAAAAAAACTAAAGCAATAAATACAAAAAGAGCATTAAGGACTATCAATAGTCCCATAATTAGCCAAAAACTTGACCATATCCTTGTAATCACTAAGGATTTCTAACCCCACATCCCTAAACTTATCATCAAAGTATTTGACATTAGCAAACACTAAATCTACACAGTGAATAGCCTTGACAACAAATTCTGCCATCACCTACCATTTCTTTTGCATCTTATCCATCTTAGCTTTGAACTCCACAATTTCATTAGTAGTATTAACACTTAATGGTTAGTTTCCCTTCTTATTCTTCTTGACACAGGATTCAATATTAGCCTTCTCCATCTCCTTTGAGCTAGATTTGTTTAATTTATCAAAATGGCTTACTCCTTCCTCCTCATGAATAGATTTAGTAGGTGTTTCATATTTTCCCTCCCCTACGGAATACTAAAATACTTAGAGTCAATGTAAATTTCACTTCCCTTGGGGTGAATGGATGGGATTCTAGTAATACATCTAGATCTATGAACTCTTATTCCACCAGGCTTCTCATCACCACCCTCATGATCACTCCCCTCCCATTTGGGGCCAGGGTCTAAATCTTTGACTGGATCCTTAACCCAACCAGAGTCCTCCTTCTTAGTTCTATCTTTTGAAGACACTTTTCCCTCATCCTCCCTGGCATTTCATTCCCTTTTAGTGGGTGCCACTGTATCCACCTTAGTCTCCTAAATAGGGGTCATAAGTTTTCCACTAGATTTATTCAAAGATTTTAGTTTGGAATCAAAGGTTGGTGTCCCAATAGGAATATTAAATTCCTTAATCTTGAGGCCCCCTTTCAAGTTTTTAGAAGATATTTTAGGAGTTCTATTGGATTTATTATCTTTACCTTTGATAGTGAGAGATAGAGTCAATGGGTTATCCTCCAATAGACCAAATTTAATAGGTTTTAATGGGCACAAGGCCAAATGCAAGTGGTATAACCTTAGAATGAGACCTTGGTGAATGGGAATGATATGGGAGTTTTTAACATGAGTTTCATTAGAATGACTAATAGATTTTTCCATGGAGGATAATAAAAAGAAAGGAAGACTAATCTCTATTCTATTCCTAAAATTATTGAGAAAGGCAAAATGGTAATGATAAAACACCCTAAATCTACCTTAAAGTGTGAAGTATTTCATAATCATTAGGAAGATTTGACCCTACAACTCTGATAGCTTCTCCATTTTAAACCCCCCATGAAACTTTACAACAAATTCTCTTTCTCTAAATAAAAAACCATATTTTTTGGGTCTAACACCCTACTATGTCTACAATGCTTTCTACCTTTTATAGGGAGCCCCTTGGTTTTCCCAATCACTTCCTCTAAGGCTTCAAAACTTATGCCCCTTAGATGGACCTATCTAATTTCTTCCTTCCAAGACTCTACAAACTGATGAGATAGATTCTCATCATGTCCAGTCATAACCTCAAGGAAATAAGCCATATTTCCCTCCTTTATAATGTGTCAGACCATAAGATCCTATCATAATTCCTCAAGGGAGGTTGACTCAATTTTAATAATGTCACCACCCATTTTCAAACCCTAAAAATCATGCAGCTAGATAAAAAGATTAAAGGGAATGAAGGACCGTTTATAAATATACCTTATATTATTAATATGCCCCTCAAAATACTTCAACTAATTCCCAAGCCACAAAAATATAGAAATGATAGTGTAATAATTTTGGAGATTGGCATTACATTTTCCATCACAGTTATCATCCTCAGAGAAGACCCACACTCACCACCTTAAGTGAAAATGATGATCACATGAGACAAGGATTATGGGGAGATTATTATTCTCATGCCATCATATCCTTTGATCATCATTACAAAACATCATGAGACATCTCATCCTCCTCTTTGGCCAACTTATCCACTTATTAACTTGATCAATAATCTCTTGCCTCCTCAGCATTATTTTAAGCTAGGCTATCATTTGATCTGTCTGTCTACCAATGCCTTATCAACTTAGATTTCTAATAAGCCCTTCATTTATATGGTCCTTTCTCACATCCCTCCCATACCCCATAGTCATCTTAATGAGTCTCATAGTCAGCTCCCCTCTTTTCATATCCTTAGTCCCACTATAATGAAATCAAAAAATTCAAATCCTGCCATACTGAGTTTGAAATTCAAAATTTCCAAATTCCTCAACAAACATATTGCCTTTCCAAAATAAATAGCCACATCCACTAATACAAAGAGTTTTAATGACAAAGAGATTATAAAAACTAATTTTTTCATGTGCTTCCATCCTTATTAATAAGATTTTGAATCTCAGAAGGCAACCTAGACATAAGCCTCCAACACCACCAACCACTATTGTCATTTCCCAAATTTTCCATAGCATCTGTAACAACATTACCTTCCTTATATATATATGAGAAATCTTATAATCATCTAAATAATTGAGAAATAACTATATATCACCAATAATATCCATCAAAGTCCAACCTATACTCATAGATATTGAGGCATCATTCACTATAAGCTATGAATCCCCTTCCACATGAAGATGTTGAATGTTCAAGGAGATAACAAGTTTAATAACCCACAACATGGGTAAAGCTTCAACCTCATTATTAATTTTAATTCAAATTCCCCAAGTAGAATTAGCCAAAAACATTCTCAAATCATATCTAATTATGCCTCCTCCACTGATCACCATTGGGTTCCCTTTTGTTGTCTCATCAAAGTTAAGATTGAACTAATCTTTTTGAGGCACAATCCATTTAGTTCTAATCCTAGCTATCTTTTTGTAATTATCAACTTGATATATATTTGGATTAATAGTCCAATATTTCAATAGTCTTTGATCTTCCTCTCCAAGTGGGATTTCAATAGATTTAAAGTTGTGAGAATTGATATTCTTTTCCAACAATTTGGAGAAAGTCTAGCACACCTCTAAAGGGGTTTTATACTTTTCCCTAAAAATTCTAATTTTTTGCTCCTTCCATAAATTCTAGTCTAGGTGAGGGGGAATTTTTACCCCTAATTCTTTAATGATCAGATAAGTAGGTTGAAAATGGGGTCTTTAATCTTTGACTAGGACCATTACCCTATCACTAAAAACCTAGCTAAAATTTAATCTATGTATAATAAGACTCCAAATATGCCAAGTAAATTTACATTGTAGGAGGTAGATGAAAATTTATTCTTCTTCACCATAAAGAATGCACCTGTTCAAAAATTAAAACCTCTTTTCTTTAAGTTATCAAGAGTCAAGATTTTATTTTGAACTAGGGTCCACCAAAATAAGTTGATTTTAGGTAAAATTTTAGGCAACCAAACTTTTCCCCACATCCTATCTTCTTTAAGTTCTAACAATATTCCATGGGCACTTTTCACACTAAACATGCCTTTATCATCCTTATCCTAAGTCATCTGCTCTTATTTAGGAAAGAGGGATAATCTATAGATAGTCAAATCCTTTAGTAGCTAAAGATCCAACTTTTTATCCTCATCTTGATCAATTACACAATCCATGATACTCTTCTAGTTCTTAATACCCTCATTCCTACTAATATAATTTATCACTTTATCACTAAAGAATATGTAAGCTATATCCATTAATCTACCATAACCTATATCTTTGAGGGGTAGGTCCTTCAACTATCTATCCTCCTAGAAGTTGATATTATTACCATCCCTAATCTTCCATTTTATACCTCTACAATGAAGGCCCTAAGTTTTGAGAGTTCCATTCTAGATGATAAAACCTTTAGAAAGTATAATATCAATAGTAGCTTGTAACCTGTATCCCCATTGAGATATTTGGCAATCATGATATCACCGCAATCCTTATTACCTTGAATCAGGTTTCACCCTATCTTTGTCATGAGGACCTTACTCATGAGATGAATCCTTCTTAATCCTAAACCCCCTAGAATTTTGGAGTACAAACCTTCTCCCAACCAATAAATGTAATTCTCCTCTTATCTTCCACTCCAGACTAGATAATTTTGTTTTGGATCTTCTCAATATTCTCAGCTACATATCTCAATATTTTGAAAAAACTTAGGAAGTAATTAGTTATATCTTTTAGGGATGCTATGAGGATTTGAAATTTAACCACTTGACTCAACAAATCTCCCTTCTAGCTAGCTAACTTTCTCTACATTCTCTCAATAATCATATTCCAATACTTGGATGTGACTTTAGTGACCATGATTAGAAGGCCAAGGTAGGTAGTAGGAAGTCTCACACTAGAGCATCCTAAAGCTCTGGTAAAATTTTGATGCAAATGCTCTTATGTGTTTAGAAAATAGATGTGGATTTTCTCAAAGTTAATACTTTGCCCAGATGCTTTTTCATAAACATAGAGTAGTCTTTTCCATCTACTATCCTCAACCACTAAAGCAATACCAAAAAAAATAGTATCATCAAAAAACTATTGGATGACCGATTACTAGATAGTAGAAGCAGGCTTAATACCCCTAAGACATTCTTATGCCATTAAATTATAGGCATTATTACCCATCACCTCTACCTTCAAAATTAATAAATAGGGGGAAAGAACATCTCCCTATCTGAGGCATCTCACTAAGGAAAACAAACCTTTGGGGGAACCATTGACCAACATAGAAAATCTAACCATGGAAATGCACTCCCTCACTAGGTTGATCAGTCAGTCTTGAAAACCAAATTTTGTAAGCACCCTAATCAATAAATCTCAATTAAATCTATCATATGCTTTGGAAATTTCCAATTTAAATATCACACCTAGGGTTCTGATTTTGGAGACATAATGAATGATCTCATGAGTGGTGATAGCCACATCAAAAATTTACTTACCTAAAACAAAACCTTTTTGGTTGGAATCAATGAGTTTATCCAAGAGTGGTTGTAAATGAGAGACCAAAATCTTGGTGAAGATTTTATATACCATATTATAGAGATTGATTGGTCTGAAGTCCATCATAAAGGTAGATTTCATCTTCTTCAAAATCAAGGTTATAAAAGTGTTGTTCAACTACCATAAGAGTCTACTAGTCCAAAAGAAGTCCTTGGAAGCATTAATGACATCCTTCCCTATGACATACCAAAATGTTTGGATGAATGCTAAGGGGAACCCATCTAGGCCTAGAGCTTTGAACACTCCCACAGTAAAAAAAAACCACCCTAACTTCTTCTTCTATAACTGGTTTAGTCATAAGTTTTTTATCTTCATCAGACAATATAGTAGGAATAGAATCTAGAAGGGACTCATAATATCCCATTATAACATTAACATGATTAAAAATGAAGAGATACTCAAATTAGTTGGAAGCTAACCTTCCAATTTCCTTATCATCATTTAACACATTCCCATTCTCATCCTTAAGTCTAATAATAGAGTTTCTTTTCCTATGCCTCATAGTAGACTGATGGAAAAAATATGTATTCCTATACCCCTCTTTTAGCCATTAGACCCTGGACTTTTATTTCTAATAAATCTCTTCCTTCTTCAAAATCACTATCCAATCTTTAGAGAGAGAGAGTTGTGTAAGGCCTAAATTTCCTTTGATAAATCCCCTTGATCCATTCTAGACTTATCTTCTAAAAGTTAACTCATAATGTTCTACTTCCTTATCAGTACATTCCCAAAAGTATACTTATTCCAACCCTTAACCTTATCTCTAACATTAGCTAATTTTTGAACCAATCTATATATTGCCAACCCTTGGATAGGGATATTCCACCATCTAGCTAGATAATCTCTAAAATATGGATGGAGAGCCCACATCATTTCAAAATGAAAGGGGAAGGGTCATTTAGCATTCTTTTCTTACCAATTTATCATTAGAGGGCTGTGATCTGAACCCACTCAGGGAAGAGCTACCATATTAACAAGGTTGGTGATGGTCCAATTGGAAGATATTAAGAACCTATCAAGCTTAACCTGAATAAGACTACTTCCTTATCTTTTGTTAGACCATGTAAAAGAATGTCCCTCCAGATCAATATCCATAAGGCTAGTACTCATCATGAACTCTACCAAATATGTCATGCTATCATAATAATCTATCTAATCCCCCATTTTCTCAAATGGATAAAGGCAGATTTTAGATCCCCCACCACCATCCAATTACTTCTCTCAACATTTTTAATCATATCTGATAGATTATCCCATACCTCCTTTATTCTAATGCATGTATTTAGGGCATAGACATTGACCAAGGACCACTAGATAAAATTTCATTGAAAGGATATTTCCATATAATTCCTAGATCAAGACACCATCTTCCCTTGAAAATTATGACTCCATAAAGTAAATATACCTCTTGAAGCCCCTTGAGCTCCACTAATGGCATAATTGGCATTGGGATAGATGTTTTTAATTTCTAATTTTAAGTTATCCTTGGTCATCTTTACTTCTTGAAGTAACAAAATATCCACCTTATTGTAAAAAATGTAGTTCCTAACAAGTAACTGCTTATGAGGGTTGTTAAACCCTCAGATATTCCATCAGACTATCTTCATTTTTTGGTTCTCCTAACGGGAACCACCAATGTGGTCTACCTTCCCATAGCAATTTCCTTTTCCATCTCTCTCTATATTTTTTGGATGAGCGATGGTTTTTATATTTTATTTTTGTACTAAAATAAATATTTTAGTGTTTAAAAAATAATAATCACTTAACTATATGCAAAACAATTTAAAAAGTTATAAAAAATTGTAACTATTGGAAAAGTCACAAGTGCTACAACAGTAAAAAATAATTTTACAAGGAATAAAAAATTAAAAAAAATTAATTAATTATTTAACTCAAAAAAAGTTTTACCAAGAAAAAATTTTAAAAAAAATAAGATTTAGTATATTTTGAACTTTGTGCCTCTCTTTTACAAGTGTTTTACAAAACTAAAACTACCAATCAACATTTTATGAATTGTAAATGTGTAAAATTTTATTTAATTCATGTTTTTTATCAATTTTATTTGAATAAAAAAAATTATGTGCATGTCAAAATCAATTACAATGTTTTACTTTTAATTAAATTTATGTTTGGAAAGTGGGTCCCCCTTGGTTGCATGGATTTTTTTTATTATAAAATAATAATAGATAAAGTTTGAAAACTTTTACCTTTCCTTTGTAACACATCACAAGTATCCATGGTTTATGTATTGTGGAAGGGGTGAAACATTAAGTATGCAATAAATCAAAACTAGATCTAAAAGAGGTCGTACAAATCTGTAACAAGCTAAAAAATGCAAAAAAAAAAAAAAAACTAAATTTTATTGTTCAAACAATGAAAGTTTTGTAGTTTATAATTGTACCAAGCCATATAGACATTATATAAGAGGATATAATTTTTTATATAAAATTATTTTTATACTGCATAGGATCTATAATGAGGTTTATGCAAATAAACTACTGAAGATCCACTCTCAAAAACTAGTTATAGGTTGTAAAACAATTAAAAACATTTTTGAGCCCACACAGTTCATACTAGGGATGTAAAATCATGCCATAGAGGTGAATTTCATTTATGGTTGATTATTTGGTTTTTTAATATGCTTCATAGTCACTTAAATATCCTAAATACTATGATAGATTTTCACAAGCTCCATAATAATTCCAAATTAATTTAAGCCAAATTTTGTACCTCCTATGGCAGCACTATAGGTCGTACCAAGCTGATTTTAGAGGCATACTTACTTGTTGATAAATGAATAATGCAATAAAGAGTAATTTTTACATACAAGTAGTTTTAGGACATACAAAAAATCAACTAAAATGAATGTTCACTGAAGAAGGTTGTATAAATTTAAAGCATTAGGCATATCATGAGCTAATATTCCCAAAAAAAATTTCCATAGGTCTTTAATCCTCCCATACATGCATATGAAAATTAAAGAGAGGTATTTCCAAGGAAAAACACATCAAATAATCTCTGCTAACATGTCAAAACATGAAAATTTGTAGGTAAAATATCTAGATGTGAAATATAGTAACAAATACATAAATTCTCAATATAGGATGTATGTGGGAAAAACTCATAGGGAGGTACAAAACCCATAAATATTATTCATTCATTGAGAAATAATTTAACCCAATACATTAAATCTATCTCCTTATCACTTCTTCTTAGAAACCCTTCTTCACAGAACTCATTCATAATATTTGAATATTGAATTTGTTAGAATGTTTGAATTGATTTATTTTACAACACATAATAAAATATAAATGGAGTGAACCATTATAACCAATAGGTTCAACATCACATGCAAATTACAACAAAAATTACATAATCATATATTTTATTATTCATTTACAAAAGTAGTAATACACACAGTGTTAAATAATAAAATATATTATTATTAATTTACCTACATAATGTGTATTAATTTAATATTTTTAATGGCATGATATATACCAATAACATTAAATTTATCCAATAAGTATAAGGCTTCCTCTAAGGATTTTGGAGAGGACATAAATAATTATTGAAAATGAGTGTTTAAATACAGTATTAAAGTGTTACATCTAGTCCCTACTTAAAAAACATCTTTTTTTGACCAATGATTAGTTGTAATTTTGGTTTAGGTAGAATACATGGACATATTTTATTGTATTAGTTTACTTGGATTGTTACATTTTCTATTCTGAATCTATATTTTTCATTATATTTATTTATCATAAAATGTATAAAATAATAGTTTAAATTTATCATATTAGCATGTTAGATACATGGGTATTATTATTTATTTTATCATTGTAATGATATAAGTGGATTAACTTCTTTTATTATTTGAGGTGGATGTAGGGAATATTTAACCCTCACTAAGTGTAAAAGAGGGAGAGTGTCATATGGGAGAGGGTGGTATATTGTGAATGATAGAAATGCATAAAACATAATGAGAAACTCCATCACATACACTCACTGAGATATTTTTTTGATTGTTTAATTTTTATATTCTAGTTTATTAGTGAGAGTATTTGACTACATACTTTATTATTAGCTTTGGTTAACTTATTTTGAGGATAAATATTAATACTATATCACAATACTTAAGTATTATTTGATATCATGTTTGAGTAATGACTTGTCATGCATACATCTATATTTCTTACTTTTCTCTTTATGGTTTACTGGAAGTTTATATGTTTATTTCTTTGATTGTATGTTATAATACTATAGTTGAGATCCTTTGTGATGCATGGTTTTGATTGAGTAACTTTGATTGATTCCTTTTTTATATCTACTTGAAATAAATCTTAAGGAGTAATAATATGCCTAATTGATAATTGTAGACACTTAGTTTTGGCCACTTTCATGCTTAAACTAGGACTCAATTTAATTTCTAGCAAATGATGCAATCTAAGCCTAGAAATAACTTGAATGCTTAAATTTGTCTACATAAGGGATTTAATCACTCAAAAATATGGTGAGACTTTATTATTTAGGGTATTACGCTGTATACACCAATAACCTAGTTTGATTTCAACCCTAGTCAAATTATGACCTAATAATTTGACACTTTTGACTTATCAAGCTATTAATTGAAAACATTTAAAACAATTGCCAAAATCCAAAAATCACTAAAAAATATTAATTACATTACAAATCTTAATTAACTTTCCTAAATGAAAATTTTATATAAAATTAATGAATTTCATTTACCGAAAAAGGTATTTTTAGCCAAATATGAAGTGATTTATTAATTCCTAAATATTCCAAAAAGGTGAGTCACAACCTCACAAATATATAAAATAATTTATTATGGCTCATAACTATCTAAAAATAAGGTGTCAAGATTTCATGAGTTCTTTGATCCAAACCAAGGTTAGCTTGACTCAACCTAGGTTATTTTAGACTCAACCAATGTTAGAATTTAACCTAACCTCCCTAGTGTTAGAATTAATTCTTAGAGTTATAAATACAAGTACCCACACTATATCAGAACAAGATTTTGTGTGCAAGGTTATTATGCTTGAATTCATTCAAAAAGCCATAGAGAGTAGTGTTATAATACCCATTTTATGCCAAGATTCACACTAAGCTAAACTAGTATCAAAGTAAAGCCACAAGTGATCATTAGAGAAATGTTACCACCATGGAGAAACAATGGTAAGAACCTCTAATGTCACATATAGAGTAGGATAATCCTTAAGCCAATAAGTGGACATCAAATTTGAAAAAGGATTTAAATTACATGTGTTATTTTTATCACTATTTTTTATCTTGTTCATTATTTTATACTCCCCCTAGTTCTTAGGCAATAGTGTTCAGTTCTAGTGTATTACTATGCATGGATTTTTATCATTTTGAATAATAAGAAAATAATAAACATTTGTGTGCTCTTTGAACTCCTAAGATACATAATGGCATGCTTATTTGAATACGCATCCTATATGTCCAAGAAGAATGATGTGTAACTTTTAGTTTTTATAATAAAAGCATTTAATTCTTCAATTTTAGATATTTAGCCCTAAAAATCTTATCATTCTATTTTTCTATAATCAGTGGCTTTACCTTGTGTAATGGTATCTATGAAATTTATATGATCTATTTATGATCTTTATTTGTTTAGAAATGATGGCTTCAAAATAACATATTTGACATGTTAAATGGTGACTTCAATATTTGGAATTAGTAACTTCTATCCTACTAAATTGCAATATTATGAGGTGAAATTATATTTGGATTTGGTGACCTTACCTATTTTAAGCCTATAATCGATGAATTTTCCTAGTATAATAATTGAATTTACCCTATATAATGGTGACTTTACCAATAATTAGTCTCTATCTATGTTTGTGTTTTCAAGAAAACAACAGCTTCACTAAAGATGGCAGCTTCACTCTATTGCATAAACGGTAGCTTCACTTTATGTTTTCAAAAACTCAAGAGCTCAAAATGGAATGTTGTTTATTGATTTTATTTTTTCCTAAAGATAATTAAACCCATAATGTATTTTTAGGAACCAAGGTGGAAAGAGAGAGGCCTTAGTTCAAAATCTCACATACACTTTTGTTTGGTTCTTAAATTTAGCCTAATAAATCTCATATTTTAGTATTTAAAAGTTTTTACAAATTAAAAAATAGCTAAGGGGTAAAAATTTAAATCACATTTGATTTGGTGATATTAAAATTAACTTACACTTTAGTTAGAGATCATAAATAACTTTTTCATGTTTTTTGTTCCTTATTATTAGCTAGTTTCAAAGTTCATAGATTAAATTATTTGTTTGTGGAAAATAAGAAACCCAGTGCATATGCTATACCCAATTTCATATAGGGAACTAATGTGACCAAAATTTATTGGTTTATTTCTTTATTTGTTTAGTCTTATTATAAATAATGTTGCGTATGCTCTCCCAAATCTCCAAGTGACTTGGGTGACCCAAAATCAACCTATAAAGTCTTTCTAATTTATTTTGTTGCATTTAAATTATGGGTAGGATCTCATTTATCCCTTAAAATATATTAAGGTTTGTGTTGACCTAGGTTTTCATCTCCCAACATTGTACCAACCCCACTCCATGGTGGGGTATATAAATTGCGCATGTGATATTGGGATTACTAGGGGCTAAATGGATAACCTCTTTGATCTTAATAAAAACTTTAGTTAGGTCATGTTAAATATAATATTTCACTAATAATTACATGAATAAAGTTATTTTTCAAAGGAATAGACCTTTTCATAGTTCCATTAACAGGGAAATAAATAGATGCTTTGGGCTATGTAAAACAAAACATAGATGCATTTAGTAAAAACACACTAGTTTGTGACATGTTTATATCTCAATTTTGATAGAATAAACTACCAATAAAAATAATACCTCACTCAAAACATTATGGATATCATACACATGCATTCCAATTTAAACTAAAGTGGGTCTAGTTTATTATTGAGCAATAGAAAATAGATTCTTCCAAATAATGCCATGAGTGGATTATAATAATAGGGAATGGGTACACCTATTTATAAAAATATAAAATAAACATCCACTCCTCAACCATATTCTTCCTCAAATATGAAACAAGGGGAAATGAACTAAAAATAGACCAACTTACCACCTCAACAAGTGTAGAACACTACGCCACCTCAACAAAGGGTAATAATTTTTTTTCCATAATAAGTATAAACCAATATACCTCAATAATTACAAGTGTTTCCTAATCCATAATTTTTTTTATTGGTTATGAAGTTCTAGTTGGTCAACAACAACAAATTCCAAACCCCTAACAAGTGCCTATCCAATAAAGATTACCTAACCAACAATAAGTGCCTATCTAAAAAGTGTTTAACTAACAAAAAGGTTCATATGTATATAAGATGTTAGGTGCTAGGTAATATTTTCCTTTCACCTAATGGGTATCACATGTTCAATAGGGATAAAATTTCAACACCTTCAACAATAGGGTTCTATTCAATAACATGTTCCCTATATACAACAAAGTTTGATAAGTAGGTAACAAGTTCCCTCTCAAACCCAGTAATACCAACACATCCCATAGAGAAAAATTATATTACCATATTTTAAATTCACTATCCAAGGTTATGTATCCAATCCAAACCAAAATGTGTTTCAATAGGATCATATTTTGTATCCACAATATAATCCTAATGAATGGATACATATGCTTGGTCATTTGACCAATTAGACCAACATTCCACAATATGCCTACCTTGATCAAGGTAATCCACCTTTGACCATGCGAACCCAATATTAATAGGCCACTCCATATGAATTCCTTTCTCAAGAGTTGTAATAAATTAAGGATGCAATTTAAGCTATACATATCAAAAAACAAACAAACAAATTCAAACTAGATTAAATATGCTCTTATTAATTCAACACGGAGTATCTATAAATGCCATTTCCACTAGGTTATGAGCCACAAAAATTTGATAAATATAAGGGAAATTTTGACCTTAAATAACATCTAAAATAATTATTTTTTAATTTTTATCTAGTGGCATATAGTGACATATACTTGTTTTTACTCTTTGCAAGGGGTTTAGCCAAACAAGCCTTGGAATGGATTTTAAAATTGTCAAAGAATTCATTACCTTACTTTGATGATATTTATGAGAATTTTTTACAAAAAAATTCATATAATATTGATCATGAGATTATATTTTTGGACTCGGTCCAAGCTAAACAAAATACTGGTGAAAGTTTCACCGCATACTTGTAATGTTGGAGACCACTAGCAAGATGGTTTACTCATATTTTTTAAGATAATTAATTGGTCATGATATTTACGAGGAGCCTAAATAATGAGATATATTACCATATCAAGCTTAAATATGCTCATACATTTGAATATATTATAGATAAAGGAATATAGATTGAGAAAGCCCTTGTTAACAAAGGGATAATTAAGCTATCATCTTCTAATCAAAGCCACAACTAGCATCAAGGCTAGTATAACTAAAACTAGAACCAAGGCCAGAACCATAATAAAAACCTAGTTTCAATTCCACCTTATGAAAACAATAATGAGATACCAAAACCCTACAACTATAATAAGAATGTTGTTGGCAACAAGGTCACTAAATCATGTCATGTCTAGATAGTGAAAACATTAGTTGTCCATTTATCTCCACCCATTCAATAACCACCACCTCTATACATTCAACCAAGGCCTCCATAAAACTAACTACCATAGAATCAAAACCAATTTTAATCCCCTCTTCCAAGGATAAGATCACCCATTGCCAAAAAATTTAGTGACCTTGGTGAGCCTATTGAATTTGTGTTTCAAAAAATTAGTTTAGGCAAATATGATCAGTTAGCTAATACTAAAGATATTTCATGAAGGGATTCATTTTACTGATTGGTATAAAGAAAATGAATTTTGTGAGTACTATTACATTATAGGACATTCCATAAAATGGTGTATCCAGCTCAAGAATTTGATTGAGAATATACTAGAAAATGGGGAGATAGAAAGAGACACCCATGATCCTATGACTAATCATAACTTAGGAATCTACTAGAATCAATTTTCCTAAAATAACAATAACAATAACAACTAGTAACAATACCAACAATAATAATAGTGTTATAAAATCCCACCACAAAATTAACAACACCAATACTAGTCATAACAACAACGAAATGGTCAAAAAAAAGGGAAAATTGACCATACCCACTAAAGAGGCCATTATGTCATCATGTATACATTTAAAAATGTTGTAGGCCACATCTCAAGTATTCATTTTACCACTATTACCATTAACCCTAGACCAAATACTAATAGATCTAGACCTTCACCCAACAATGCCTATCAGCTAAGCAATGCTTACCAACCTCCTTATACCAATAATTACTCTTTGGAATCTAGGCTCAACACAACCCTAAAATTATCATTCTAAGAACCATTTCATACCCAGCTACTTACCAAATTCAAGTACCAAATTATGATTATGTAATCACAACATGATGAGCCAAGGTTACTATTAAGGGATTGCAGCTAAATACTATGAATTAGCCCATTCAACCTTCTATGCCTATTAGAAATAAACTAATTGACAAAATTGAGTGGAAAAATGATGATATTTTAGAATAGATAAATAAGACACCTATGTATATATCCATCATGGATTTGTTTCATACATATAACATCCAAAAATACATCCTCAATGAGTACTTGAGCCAATCTATCATGTTAGATGACATTGGTATAGATAAATTTCAATCCATGCTAGGCCACTTGGCCTTTGGCCAACATCTTAACTTTGACCAAAGTGACATGTTGTCCTGAGGCCCTCTTCATAAGAACCTATTTTACATCAAGGGCAATATAACAAACCATAAAGTTAAATACATCTTTGTAGATAATGGTTTGAGATTCAACATTATGTCTTGAAGTTTATAAAGCATCTTGGAAATACATCAACTAACTTACAATAAGATACCATCATTATTAAGGCATATGATACAAGAAATGAGAATTTCAAAGTACTAATATTTTTTTAGTGGTATTGGGCCTTTGACCCATACACTCTATGCCATGTTTTAGACCTATAACTATATTACAATTTTTTATTGGGCAAAACTTAGGTTTTATGAAATTAGGACCATACTTTCTACATTACATTAGTGTATAAAATTTCCATGTTTAGGAATGGAAGTGACTATACCAGTTGATCTCCATCCATATTAGTTATTTAAATGCCTTGAGGATGAGTGTAATAGCTATAACTATCAATTTGGCATGAATACTATGCCCAAATTTGATGAGGAAAGAGTCAAAAAGGAAAAGTCATTGAATTAGGGTAAGAAGCTAATTATATTAACCTAGAAAACCTAGCCTCTAACTTATCCATAACTCCACTAAACATTTCCAATAAATTTTATATAACTAATAAAGGTCTCAAATAATATAGTACACATAATGCCTTCCATATTTCCAAATTACCATAAAATCCAAAAACTTATGGAATACTTAAGCCAAAAACTACTAGTATGGAGCTACAAACCAAGGGAAAAGCTTAGATGAATAAACCCATTAGTTTGAAAATAGCCTATATCCTAGAACAAACACCTTAATTGAAGATGATTCATGGATTTACATTGATGAGTTAACTAATTAATTACCAAAGTGCAAAGTATCCTATTCTTAACTAGTTTATGGATCACCTATCTTATGAAGGTAGAGCTTGAGGCTACATTAACAAAGCATTATCAATCTAATCTCAATGATGAAGTGAAAAGGAACCCATGTTATTAGATTTAAATCACCTGGGGGTGACCCCACATATCTTATTCACATTCTAACACCATCAACTAGTGAAGACGATGCCAACAATGATGCAGGGTATGATTATAGCATATATGATGACATTTCCACTAGAAATTTGTATAACCCCCATGTCATTTTCATTATTAATCCTATTTATAAACCTTATCCATTAACCCTTTATCACCCAAAATTGATATAATAGGACCAAAAATATCTAACAATGCCACTAGATGAATTTCAAAATGATGAGGCCATATGTGACTTTTTAGGATTGAGGAATCACATTCATCTTGGAGGTCATAAGCAAGAATTTTATAATAGTTGGATCCTGAAATCTATTTTTAAGAGGATTTAAACTTCCCTAGCTAAAATAAAATAAAAATCAAACATTGAGGTCTAAAAGTGAAAACCTCTTTGAGGCACTTTTTGACTAGGATAAAAGTAAAGAAAAAGGCAAGTCTTTTGGTGAAAATTAGTTTGCATCACCATTAGATGGTGATGTTCACCCTTATTATTATGAAGCATAGGATACCTATAGTCCAAAGCATATTTATGGATATGAAATCAATACTAAGGAGTGAAAAGCTTTTATACATATTGTTTAAGAGTGCCCTTAAGTATTTGTTTCATGTCATTTTCCAGCATTAGGAGATTTTGATTCATCCTAATTGGGAGAATAAAATGAGCTAGTCTGAATAGAGGAATTTTCCATTGCTAAATAATTTATCTCCTTTCTAATTATATTATAATATGGTTCTAAAATTATTGTGTAAGATACTTTAGAGGTTAATATTTAGACTCTAGAGATTCCAAAGTGGATTAAATTAGGTGTGTCCCTCACTAAGGAGGAACGTGAAGTTTTTATATCCCTTTTAAGGGAGTTTTTTGACATATTTACATGGGAATATTCTTATATGTTGGGTTTGGATCCTACCTTGGTCTTACACCATCTCATTATACATCCTAATGCCAAGCCTATTAATCAGAAGCTATGCAATATGCATCCTTGTATTATTGTGCTAGTCAAGAAAGAGTTGGATAAAATTTTAGATGCAAGATGCATCAGGCCAATCAACTACTTAGAGTGGATTTCAAACATTATTCTAGTGAGAAAGAAACTAAAAGGTATTAGAATCTACATTGATTTTAGAGACATCAACAAATCCTACCTAGAAACTAACTTTCCTTTTCCTAACATTGACATTATATTTGACTCAACAACTAGATATTAAATTCTTTATCTTATGGTTAGATTTTTAGGGTATAATCAGACTAGAATTGCACTAGAAGTCTAAGATGAGATAAATTTCACCACTCTATGGGGAATTTTTTGTTATCAAGTGATGTTTAGACTTAAGAATGTTAGAGTCACTTATCAAAGAACCATGACCATTATTTTACATGATATGATGCATGACATCATTGAGGACTATGTTGATGACATTCTAGGTAAATAAAAGACTCGTGCCAATCATCTAGCCAAAATATAAATAATATTTGAGAGACTTCTTGAATATAACATTAGGATTAATCTAAAGAAGTGTGTATTTGGTGTAACATCTAGAAAGCCATTAGGATTAATTATCTCTTAGAGGGGAATTTAAGTCGATCTAATTTTTTTTTGAGCCATTATAAAAATGCCACTATTATCTACCTTGAAGTATCTCTACAATTTACAAAGCAAGATACAATCAATTTGATACTCCATCTCATAGTTGGCTGACAAATTCCATCCATTTACAAACTTACTAAAGAGGGCATTAATTTCCCTTAGAATGAATATTTCTATAAAGCATTTGATCATATTAAGGAATATCTAGCCAATCCACCTATTTTATTTCCACCCATGCCAAATAATCCATTTTTACTTTACTTATCAGTGACTGAAAATTCCTTGGGGGAACTTTTGGCACAAAATGATGATGAGGGTAAAGAGCATGCTATGTATTATTTGAGTAGAACACTAGTCATGTATGAGCATAATTATATGTTGAATGTGAAAGCCTATTTAGTAATGGTGTTTGTAGACCCAAATTTACATTAGTACATGTTGAAAAATAATATCATTGTTATTTCTAAAGTAAATGTGCTCAAGTATCTACTTTTTAAAACAAATTTATAGGGCTACATGGAAAAATAGATCATGATTTTAAGTGAGTTTGAAATTTAATATGCCAATCAAAAGGACATTAAGGGACATGCACTCAAATATTAGATTTTAAAATTTTCTCTTCCCAATACTCAACCTCTTAAATTTGGATTTCTAGATGAGGCTATTATGATAGACACAAAAGTAGAAACACCTGCTAAGGTAGAATAATGGAAGATGTAATTTGATGGATCATTCATAGTTCATGGATTAGGTATTGGAATATTGTTTTTTACACCATAAGGGGATCTTATTCCCAAGTCCTTTCATATTATATTTTCCTCTACCTATAACATGGTCGAGTATAAGTCACCCATTACAGGTCTTCATAAAGTAATATAAGGGAACATCCAACATTTATTGGTATACAATGATTCTGAGCTAATCATCAATTAGATCACTAACCAGTACTAAACCAAGGATAAGAAGTTTGTACCCTATAAAGATATAGAGGATACTCTCAAGTAGTATATTTTCAACATTTAGTTTGAAACAATACCTCAAGACAATATAGAACAACTAATACCATGGACACTATTGGATCCATGAATTGGATCATAGATAGAGCAAGGGATTATCAATTTGTTATAGAATATCTCTTAGTTCTACCACATGAAAAATTAGTTGTCAAGATGGTCTGTGACATTATTGGTCTCATGTCTCCCTAGTACTCAGACATATGTTCCTATCTCCATGACTAAACTATGCCACTTGACTTATCACATAAGAAAAAAAATACTTCACCCACAAAGCCTCTCATTATAACCTAAGTTAACCAACTTTGTATCATAGAAGCTATGATGGAACTCTATTTCATGTTTTACCTTTGGAAAAATATTGACTAAAATTGAGGGAAGTTCATGAAGGAGTGTGTGTATCCCACATTATTAGGGAAATCTTAGGTAAAATTTTATTGTATACTAGTTATTATTTGCTGATTATGGAAATATATGTAGATGCATATGTGAAGAGGTGGGTAAAGTGTCATAAGCATGCTAATCTTATTCATGCTCCATCCAAGACACTCAAACCATTGATGACACTATAGGCATTCTCAATGTGGGGACTTGAACTCATAAAGAAGATCAATCCTACATACATTGATATCCATAAACATGTCTTAACTACTAACTAATACTTCACTAAGTGGGCAGTAGCTATTCCTATCACTTACGTCACTAGTAAGTAGATATCTAAGTTCATATTAAACCATTTCATCTACCATTTTATTATCCCTTCTAACATTATATCTAAAAAATGGTAGATAATTTTGAAATAAATATGTGAAATCACTTTATACCTAATACCATATCAAAAACATTTTTCTATTGCCTACTACCTATAAGGTAATAACCAAGTTTAGGCTTCTAATAAAACCATTTTCAATATTCTAAAGAATATTATCAATGACGTTGGTCATAATTAGAACTTGTATTTTTTTAACTCCCTATAAGAATCCTCACTACATTTTATACTCTAATAAGAGATAAACTCTATTCACTTATTTATGGTACTAAGCCCATTCTTCTTGTTGGGGTTGAGTTGCCTTCTCTTTAGATTTTTTTGCAACACATCATTGATGATAAGGAATAAAGAATAGATTACTTGTAGGAGATATAATTACTTGATATAAAATGCATGGCCACCTTAAATAGCCTTTAGTCATATCATATTAAATTAATAGGCTAATAAAATAGGCATGTTAATCATCATGAATTCAAGCTTGGTGACCTTGTGTTAAAATAAAATTAGAAGAATGTCAATAATGAGAAAAATAAAAAAGGAAAGTTCAAACCAAAATGATTAGGGCCTTATGTAGTTATTGCTAACTATGGTTATAGAACATACAGGCTTGTCATGCAATAAATATATGAACTTGATGAACTAATGAACATAATGCATCTCAAATGTTTTTACACTTGAGGGACTTGAATTATTATCTATAAGGATTTATTAGGTTATGCCACATTATTTTTACTATACCCTACACCATTCAACCATGCCATTAACCCCTTACTAGACATTTATTTATACCTAACCATATCTATCACATTTGAATTTGGTTTTGATTTATGTTTACTTTGGACACGTTCATTAGTCAATGAAAAATTTAATTCTATAAGTTGTTTTGGATTAAATGTTTGAGTGGTAGTATATGAAAGTAGTATGAAAGTGGTCTTAGCAATTGCATCCTTCATTTTTTGTTACATTGTATACTTGTTATACTAATTATAACTACTTTGGTAAAATTATTACTAATGACCCTTTTCTATTATTATCTAATTATAACCACCTATGGGAAAATAAGGAGAAACACCTTTACCATATATTGCCACATCATCTTGCATTTATTATTTCCATTTACCTTGTCATTTTCCTATACCTAAAATTGTTGTTACTTAGTTGGATACCTTTTATATAAGTGGAACTATAGTGACTTGAGGTCATGTGGACCTATATAGGTAGATCTTGATTTACATTGAGGTCAGCTTAGTCACCCTTTTCCATGCTTTCACCATTTTGTGAGAAATTCAAGGTTGAACACTCTCACTATTTTGTGATCATGTTTAAGCAATAGTCTCACTATTTTTTAAGTTAGACCATTCTTTATATCATAATTATCAATCAAATTGAGATGCCTAAAAAATTATAAAAACATTTGAAATAAATTAAAAACCCCTAAACATTCGTAGAGACCTCCAAAAATCCTAAAAATAAAAAAAAATCATGAAATTTGGATAAGAATTTCCATGCAAGATATGAAGCCACCAAAAATTTCTAGGATGGGCCATATTATCTATTAAACTTCATTTTTAGGTCACCTTAGTCTTTTTCCTCCCATTTATAGGAGAACTAAATTATCTCGAGGTCCATATAGACTATGTAGGTAACACTTAGATACATGGGTATCTTGATTTAACTCAGCCACTACCTTCCTTTCTTTTTTGATCATCTTATTTTCCTTAAGTATTAAATGACTCCTAACTATTCCACAAGTAATATATTTTTCTTTAATTTCCCCATCCTTATTGGCCTTGTTTGTATGAGATCACTATTTTATGAGTTCATGTTATGATCATTTTGAATTTAAACTTGATGCACTAATGACCACTTGGATTTTATTACACTCTCATTATTTTTTGAGTAATTTTTAATTTGAACACTCTCACTATTTTTCAATAAACCATTGCCTACATTCTCACAATTTTGTGATCTCATTCTCATTCCAAGCCAAAGATGTAGTAGACACTATGAATTATCAATTCAGTTTATTATTAAATACTCATCTCTTGAATTTTAATATGGTTTTAACCTAAACCATACTCTTGTGCTTACATTATTTGTTTGAATTGATTCTTTAATGATTGTGAATATCATCCCTCTCTTTTTATACACACTTTCTATTTTGAGAGACCATTCATATTTTCCTCTAGCAATAAATCATGTTTTCTCATCATCATTTTCTTTTCTCTCATATCCTAGGATAACTACATTTAGCCTAAAGTTCATGTTGGATCTTATGTCCATGGAACTACGTAGACAACATCCATTTACCTAGTGCATCTAGAGTTAGCTCTGACACCCTTTTTTCTTCTATTCCCCCATTTTGTTTGTTTTATTTCATTATCTAATATAGCCCAGGGAAAATTTTAACCATCTTATTTGTGTCCTAGTTACTTATAGCCTAGGAAAAACAATTTTCCATCATACTTTTTGTGTCATTATTACCTATAGCCTAGGCAAAACCATTTGTCATTATACCCCTTTTTCATTATTCCCTATATACTAGGGGCAACCATCAGTATTTTATTCTTATATTGTTTTACCTATGTCATTGATACCTAGCTTAGGGGTCACCCTGTCACCAAGAGTAACACCTATATTCCACATACATGAATAATTTGTATTATATTTTTACTAACATTGTGACTGACCATTTTTGGTATATTACCATTTGTTTAGCTTAGTTTGGTTGTTTGCCTTTATGTTTTTAGAATAGTTTATTTATTTCACTTTTTCTTTCCTTGTTTGCTTATTTTGTTTAGAAAGTCTAGACAGGTTCATGGCAAAAGAACAACCTAAAAAGTTGATGTTGGTCCAGATAGCTTTGCATGAAAGAAAAAAAGAAAAGCCATGGTTCATTGATAGCATATGTTTGAGGCACATAAAAAGAGACAAGAACAAGTTCATAACCTTGAAGAAGATCAAAGGTAACACAATGAAATTTGGAGATAATAATACTACGAAAATTTCCAAAAAAGGTACACTAAGTTTGGATAATGGTATAACTAAGATTGAAAATGTCCTATATGTAGAAGGATTTAAGCATAATCTTTTGAGTGTAAGTCAAATGTGTGATCAAGGACACATACTAAAGTTTTATGTAGAAGGTTGTGAAATTAAGAAAAAAGATTTAGATGTGTTGATTGTAGTTGCTCAGAAGATATGCAACAATTTGTATATGCTATCAAATATCAAAGGTCAAAAATTTTGTTTAAGTCAAGTTGAGGAAAGTTGCTTATGGCATAGGAGATTGGGGCACATAAATTTTGACAATCTTGTCAACATCAGAAAGAAGCAAGTAGTTAGAGATCTTCCAAAGATTAAAAATCTCTCCAACACACTTTGTTAACCATGTGAACATGAGAAGTAGGTCAAAATATGGTTCAATACAAAAGAATACTTGACCACTTAGATGCTAGAGCTTATTCACACTAATTTATGTGGACCTATGAGAACTCAAAGTACTCAAGGTGATAAATATTTCATGTTGCTTATTTTTTATTTTACATTATGACTTGGGTGATGTTTTTAAAGAAAAAATTAGAAGCTTTGAGCCACTTCAAAGCATTAAAGGCTTTTATTGGGAATGAACCTGATTTGAAGATTAAGTGCCTAAGATCAGATCAAGGAGGATAATTAATGTTAGATGATTTTATTGAGTATTTTGAATACTATGGGATAAAGAGACATTATTTAATAGCCAGAACTCCACAATAAAATGGAGTAGTTGAGAAAATAATAGAATAATTTAAGAGGTGGTGAGGATAATGCTAAATGAATCAAAGATACCAAATAAATATTATAAAGAGGTATTAGGTACAAAAGTACACACCCAAAATAGAGCATTGTTAAGAGTCAATAGTGACAAGACTCCCTATGAGCTATGGAAAGACAAACTAGCTATAGTTGATTATTTCAGAGTTTTTGGTAGTAGATGCTTCATAAAGAGAATTGATGAAACATTGGGTAAGTTTGAATCTAGAATAGATGAAGTTATATTTCTTGGATATTTTATCAAAATTAAATCTTATAAATTTTATAATAAAATAACCAAGAAGATTGTTGAAAGTGCAAGTGTCAGGATAGATGAAGATGTAACACAAAGAACCAGTGATCTAGTGGACACTCTTGAAATCATTGATGAAGAAGATTTTAAAGAAATAGATGAGGATGATAAGAAGGATCAAAAGGAAAAAAAATACCCCATCCAAATATGTTCATATAAATCATAATAAGAGTGACATTATCGAGAACATAAATGAAGGAGTTCACACTAGAAGGATGATGGTAAGTAAATCTAAGCAAGTTAATTTTTCTCTATTATCTAAAATTTAGCCTATAATTTTTTTAGAAGCTATACATGATGATCATTGGGTTAAGGAAATGGATGAAGAATTAAATTATATAGAAAATAATGATACTCGGGAATTAGTTCCTAGACCAAAAGATCAAAATGTGATAGGAACAAAATGGGTTTACAAAAATAAGTTGAATGAAGATGGTGAAGTTACCAGAAATAAAGCAAGGTTAGTATGTAAAGGTTATGCTCAGATTGAGGGTATCAATTTTGAAGAGACTTTTACACTAGTGGCAAGGCTAGAGGATATTAGAATGTTTCTTGTATATGTAATGTTTAAAAATTTCAAAGTGTTTTAGATGGATGTCAAAGATACATTCCTAAATGAGAATCTGGAAGAGAAGGTCTACATTGAGTAGCCTGAGGGATTTATTCTCTCAGATTATAGTAGCCATGTATGCAAATAAAATAAAACACTATATGGATTAAAAAATCTTCTAGAGTTTGGTATGCAAGACTTGATAAGTATCTTTAAGATCAAGGTTTCAAGAGAGGTTTTGTTGATAGTAATCTCTACATAAAAATAGAAGGTGAGCATCAATTGATTGTTGTGGTATATGTTGATGACATAATTTTTGGAGCAAACATTGAAAAGATGACAAAATATTTTTTTGATAAAATGAAAAAATAATTTGAGATGTCTATGCTTGGTGAATTGTCATTTTTCTTAGGGTTACAAATATTTTAGTTAGATAAAGGAATTTTCATATCTCGAAGTAAATATGCTAAGGAAATGTTGAAAAAATTTGGTTTTAAGGATTGTGCACTAGTTGGCACACCAATGGGTATAGGGAATAATGTGAGTAAGGATGAAGATTCACCTATTGCATATCAATATTTGTATAGATATATGATTGGTATCCTTTTATATTTGACAACATCAAGGCCAAACATCATGCATATAGTAGGCATGGTTGTGAGATATCAGGTAGCCTCAAAGGAGTGTCATGTTCAATTACTGAAGATAATATTTAGATATTGTTAGGGTGTGGAGCTAAAAGCTTCAACCGTTTGCATACACATGAAGAAAGGATGCTGAAGAACCAGAGCCACCAGCGTCGGCAGTATGACCGACGTCGGTCAGATGCAGTGGAGAAGGAGACCGGCGACGGCAGAGAGTCGGCCGACGTCGGCAGCACCAGATAAGCAGGGACCGACGTCGGTCGCCTGTGTGGTCCAGAACTACTATTTACGAACAGTCAGTTAGTTAAACCGAGTGTTTGCATGCTAAGAGACTATTTTAAGTCGCGAGCTGTGTGTCTAATTTTAGTAGTTAGAGGTCTATTTTTGTAACCATGGATTCCTATTTAAAGAACCATGAGGCATGTATTGTAATGATCATATTGATCAAGTAAGAGCATTGAAGCAAGCAAGGTCAAGGAGATCTACAGGTGTAAGGTCAAGGAGATCAGCTATAGCATTCAAGGAGGGATTGTAACTCAGGTTTTAGAGTTGGTTTTGTGTTGAGCAAGAGAGAGGGAAGAAGGCCTTGAGGTGTGGCAAGCCTTTGAGGTGGAGGGAGAAGTGGCATCTTCCTTATTTGTATTTTCTTCTAGTTTTATCTAATACAATTGTGTGTATTGTCTCTCAAATTCTTTGCTGTCTCATGTTTCTAGTTTATTAATCATTCTGGTATAATTTCCGTGTTCAATTGCTCATATATAAGTAATCAATTGTGCTACCATTGGATAAGGGGCCTCCTAACAGTTGGTATCAGAGCTACGGTTTGCAGGAAGTAGGTTATTGTTTTTGATTACAGGTCATTCACAGGGTTTTCTGATTGAGTGGGAGTTCAGCAATGGCAGAAGAAAGCAGGCTACGAATGGAGAAGTTTAACGGCAAAAATTATCAACACTGGAGGATGCAGATTGAGGACTATCTGTATCAGAAGGATCTGTACTTACCATTGGGTGGGGTTGCATGCAAGCCCACAGATATGAAGGATGAAGAATGGAGTATTCTTGATCAGAAGGCTCTTGGTTCCATAAGGTTGAGTCTTGGAGCTTCTGTGATTTCCAGCTTATCACAGTGCAAAACAACGGAAGAGTTGATAAAATCCTTGGAAAATTTATACGAAAATCCCTCGGCTTCTAATAAGGTATACCTTATGAAGCAAATATTTACTTTACAAATGCAGGAAGGAGGTTTGGTACATACTCATCTCAGTGATTTCCATGGTTTGGTAAACCAACTAGCTTCAGTCAACATTGTTTTTGATGATGAGGTAAAGGCTCTCTTGATAGTATGTTCTTTGCCTGAAAGTTGGGACGGTATGGTTATGGCAGTAAGTAACTCTGCATTTGCTTCTAAAATCTTAAAGGTTGATGATGTTGTGAGTGTGATTTTGAATGAAGAAATACGCAGGAGAAGCACAGGTGAATCATCAGGAAACGCTCTAAGTGTGGAAAGTAGAGGAAGGCAAAAGGAGAAGATTGAGCAAGGGAAATCAAGGTCGGGTAGGAGATCTGAGTCTAAAGGTATCACCTGCTGGTTTTGTGGAAAGAAAGGACATACAAAGGAGTGTTGGTTGAGAGATAAAGAGAATCAACATACAGGTACGGAAGAAGCAAAGGATGCAAACATTGTGGTACAGGATGCTCTCATACTTTCTTTGGATAGTCACGTAGGATCATGGATATTAGATTCTGGTTCATCTTTCCATGCATCCCCAAACAGAGACTTGTTTCATGAGTATGAACAGGGAGATTTTGGAGTTCTTTATTTAGGGGATGGTACGCCTTGTCAGATAGTTGGCAAAGGGAAAGTGCAGCTGAGATTGCAGATTGACAACACATGGGTGTTGAAGGAGGTCATGCATGTTCCAATTCTGAAGCAGAGTCTGATTTTTGTAGGAAGGTTGGGAGATGAGGGATGCACAATAACCCTCACAGTGGATTCTTGGAAAGTTACTAAGGGAGCACTTGTTTTAGCAAGAGGTAAGAAAGTAGGTACTCTTTATCTATCTACTTGTACTACTGATTCCACTTCTAGTGCAGATTCATATATGTGGTCTAATAAACAGGGTCACATGAATAAGAAGGGAATGGAAGTTCTTGACTCAAAAGGTATGTGTTCAAATTCAGAAGGCATGGATAGAATTCATTGCAGGAAAAGGAAATTTGAGGCTTTTGACAAGAACAGGGATGTCTTGGTGTTCATGGAGGAGATGAAGGCCTTAGAACAATTACAGGCAGTAAATAAATCTGAGCAGGGCAGCATGGATATAGATTTGATCCAAGAAGAGCTCGCGGATGAAGAATTCATCACTCACGGGAACACACAGGCACCGATGTCGGTTACTTGGAACCGACGTCGGTCATCCAGACACCGGCTTCGGTCATGTGAAGACTAGCAGGGTCGGTAGGTCGGACAGGAGAAGTCCGACGTCGATCATCAGGACCGATGTCGGCAGGGGGGACACCAGCGTCGGCCAGGGGTAACAACATCGGCAGTCAGGATCAGTGCAGGGAACCGACATTGGTTGGGAGCAGACTGGGAGTTGGCCGAGATCGGTCACTGGAATGGATGTTGGGTGGATCTATGAGTCTCAAACACCCATACAGAGGTCAGAAAAGGTATGTGAACCTCATATTCGTTGTTCACCTTCTTTATATTGCTTTCTGATAGTCTTGAACTAGGAAGATGGAGGAAGCAATGCAGGTAGAATCCAGAAACAGTGGGAGCTTGACATGGATGAGGAGTGTGAGTCCTTGGATTAGAGCCAAATAGGTACTTGTTGGTGGAGTTGTCAGCTGGATATAGAGGGATGGATTCCCGTTTTAGAGAAGAGAGTGGATGGACATCTGAGACATAAGGCTATGGTATATGGTCTTGAGTTAGCTACAGGACAATGGAGGTTTGACCATTGTATTTTCTTTACCAGGTTGGATAATATTAGCTACATTATCCTGTTACTGTATTGTGTTACTTTTTGCAGGGTTGCATATACAGGGAGTTTTTTGAGCTAAGGGTAGAGTTGGTTCAGAAGTATGTCATGAAGAATTTGGGAGCAGCAAAGTTCTTGTGGCATAGGTGACATATATAGCATCACAGGTTTGCGTGGTGGTTGGTCTTCAAGGGTGACTTTGAAGAGGGATACAGGGCCTAAGGAATAAAATAGATGATGTACAGGTATAGGTACAGGTTGCAGCTATTTATCTCCAAGTGGGAGATTGTTAGGGTGTGGAGCTAAAAGCTTCAACCGTTTGCATACACATGAAGAAAGGATGCTGAAGAACCATAGCCACCGGTGTCGGCAGTATGACCGATGTCGATCAGATGTAGTGGAGAAGGAGACTGGCGATGACAGAGAGTCGGTCGACGTCGGCAGCACCAGACAAGCAGGGACCGATGTCGGTCGCCTGTGCGGTCCAGAACTGCTGTTTACGAACAGTCAGTTAGTTAAATCGAGTGTTTGCATGCTAAGAGACTATTTTAAGTCGCGAGCTGTGTGTCTAATTTTAGTAGTTAGAGGTCTATTTTTGTAACCATGGATTCCTATTTAAAGAAACATGAGGCATGTATTGTAATGATCATATTGATCAAGTAAGAGCATTGAAGCAAGCAAGGTCAAGGAGATCTACAGGTGTAAGGTCAAGGAGATCAGCTATAGCATTCAAGGAGGGATTGTAACTCAGGTTTTAGAGTTGGTTTTGTGTTGAGCAAGAGAGAGGGAAGAAGGTCTTGAGGTGTGGCAAGCCTTTGAGGTGGAGGGAGAAGTGGCATCTTCCTTATTTGTATTTTCTTCTAGTATTATCTAATATAATTGTGTGTATTGTCTCTCAAATTCTTTGCTGTCTCATGTTTCTAGTTTATTAATCATTCTGGTATAATTTCTGTGATCAATTACTCATATATAAGTAATCAATTGTGCTACCGTTGGATAAGGGGCCTCCTAACAGTTGGTATCAGAGCTACAGTTTGCAGGAAGTAGGTTATTGTTTTTGATTACAGGTCATTCACAGGGTTTTCTGATTGAGTGGGAGTTTAGCAATGGCAGAAGAAAGCAGGCTACGAATGGAGAAGTTTAACGGCAAAAATTATCAACACTGGAGGATGCAGATTGAGGACTATCTATATCAGAAGGATCTGTACTTACCATTGGGTGGGGTTGCATGCAAGCCCACAGATATGAAGGATGAAGAATGGAGTATTCTTGATCGGAAGGCTCTTGGTTCCATAAGGTTGAGTCTTGGAGCTTCTGTGATTTCCAGCTTATCACAGTGCAAAACAACGGAAGAGTTGATAAAATCCTTGGCAAATTTATACGAAAAGCCCTCAGCTTCTAATAAGGTATACCTTATGAAGCAGCTATTTACTTTACAAATGCAGGAAGGAGGTTCGGTACATACTCATCTCAGTGATTTCCATGGTTTGGTAAACCAACTAGCTTCAATCAACATTGTTTTTGATGATGAGGTAAAGGCTCTCTTGATATTATGTTCTTTGCCTGAAAGTTGGGACGGTATGGTTATGGCAGTAAGTAACTCTGCATCTACTTCTAAAATCTTAAAGGTTGATGATGTTGTGAGTGTGATTTTGAATGAAGAAATACGCAGGAGAAGCACAGGTGAATCATCAGGAAATGCTCTAAGTGTGGAAAGCAGAGGAAGGCAAAAGGAGAAGATTGAGCAAGGGAAATCAAGGTCGGGTAGGAGATCTGAGTCTAAAGGTATCACCTGCTGGTTTTGTGGAAAGAAAGGACATACAAAGAAGGAGTGTTGGTTGAGAGATAAAGAGAATCAACATGCAGGTATGGAAGAAGCAAAGGATGCAAACATTGTGGTACAGGATGCTCTCATACTTTCTTTGGATAGTCACGTAGGATCATGGATATTAGATTCTGGTTCATCTTTCCATGCATCCCCAAACAGAGACTTGTTTCATGAGTATGAACAGGGAGATTTTGGAGTTCTTTATTTAGGGGATGGTATGCCTTGTCAGATAGTTGGCAAAGGGAAAGTGCAGCTGAGATTGCAGATTGACAACACATGGGTGTTGAAGGAGGTCATGCATGTTCCAATTCTGAAGCAGAGTCTGATTTCTATAGGAAGGTTGGGAGATGAGGGATGCACAATAACCCTCACAGTGGATTCTTGGAAAGTTACTAAGGGAACACTTGTTTTAGCAAGAGGTAAGAAAGTAGGTACTCTTTATCTATCTACTTGTACTACTGATTCCACTTCTGGTGCAGATTCGTATATGTGGTCTAATAGAAAGGGTCACATGAATAAGAAGGGAATGGAAGTTCTTGACTCAAAAGGTATGTGTTCAAATTCAGAAGGCATGGATAGAATTCATTGCAGGAAAAGGAAATTTGAGGCTTTTGACAAGAACAGGGATGTCTTGGTGTTCATGGAGGAGATGAAGGCCTTAGAACAGTTACAGGCAGTAAATAAATCTGAGCAGGGCAGCATGGATATAGATTTGATCCAAGAAGAGCTCGCGGATGAAGAATTCATCACTCATGGGAACACACAGGCACCGATGTCGGTTACTTGGAACTGATGTCGGTCATCCAAACACCGGCTTCGGTCATGTGCAGACCAGCAGGGTCGGTAGGTCAGACAGGAGAAGTCCGACGTCGATCATCAGGACCGACGTCGGCAGGGGGACACCAGCGTCGGCCAGGGGTAACGACGTCGGCAGTCAGGATCAGTGCAGGGAACCGACATTGGTTGGGAGCAGACTGGGAGTTGGCCGAGATCGGTCACTGGAACGGATGTTGGGTGGATCTATGAGTCTCAAACACCCATACAGAGGTCAGAAAAGGTATGTGAACCTCATATTCATTATTCACCTTCTTTATATTGCTTTTTGATAGTCTTGAACTAGGAAGATGGAGGAAGCAATGCAGGTAGAATCCAAAAATAGTGGGAGCTTGACATGGATGAGGAGTGTGAGTCCTTGGATTAGAGCCAACTAGGTACTTGTTGGTGGAGTTGTCAGCTGGATATAGAGGGATGGATTCTCGTTTTAGAGAAGAGAGTGGATGGACATCTGAGACATAAGGCTATGGTATATGGTCTTGAGTTAGCTGCAGGACAATGGAGGTTTGACCATTGTATTTTATCTTTACCAGGTTGGATAATATTAGCTACATTATCCTGTTACTGTATTGTGTTACTTTTTGCAGGGTTGCATATACAGGGAGTTTTCTGAGCTAAGGGTAGAGTTGGTTTAGAAGTATGTCATGAAGAATTTGGGAGCATCAAAGTTCTTGTGGCATAGGTGACATATATAGCATCACAGGTTTGCGTGGTGGTTGGTCTTCAAGGGTGACTTTGAAGAGGGATACAGGGCCTAAGGAATAAAATAGATGATGTACAAGTATAGGTATAGGTTGCAGCTGTTTATCTCCAAGTGGGAGATTGTTAGGGTGTGGAGCTAAAAGCTTCAATCGTTTGCATACACATGAAGAAAGGATGCTGAAGAACCAGAGCCACCGGCGTCGGCAGTATGACCGATATCGGTCAGATGCAGTGGAGAAGGAGACCGGTGACGGTAGAGAGTCAGTCGACGTCAGCAGCACCAGACAAGCAGGGACCGACGTCGGTCGCCTGTGCAGTCCAGAACTGCTGTTTACGAACAGTCAGTTAGTTAAACTGAGTGTTTGCATGCTAAGAGACTATTTTAAGTCGCGAGCTGTGTGTCTAATTTTAGTAGTTAGAGGTCTATTTTTGTAACCATGGATTCCTATTTAAAGAACCATGAGGCATGTATTGTAATGATCATATTGATCAAGTAAGAGCATTGAAGCAAGCAAGGTCAAGGAGATCTACAGGTGTAAGGTCAAGGAGATCAACTATAGCATTCAAGGAGGGATTGTAACTCAGGTTTTAGAGTTGGTTTTGTGTTGAGCAAGAGAGAGGGAAGAAGGTCTTGAGGTATGGCAAGCCTTTGAGGTGGAGGGAGAAGTGGCATCTTCCTTATTTGTATTTTCTTCTAGTATTATCTAATACAATTGTGTGTATTGTCTCTCAAATTCTTTGATGTCTCATGTTTCTAGTTTATTAATCATTCTGGTATAATTTCCGTGTTCAATTGCTCATATATAAGTAATCAATTGTGCTACCATTGGATAAGGGGCCTCCTAACAGATATGTCAAGGGGACATTGGATTATGGATTATGGTATCCCATAGATAGAGATTTCACTTTGGTTGCTTATATAGATTCATATTGGGTAGGTTTCTCAGATGATAAAAAGAGTACAAGTGGAGGATATTTCTTCCTCGATGATAGCTTAGTATCATGCCTAAGTAAAAAACAAAATTTAGTATCACTTTCTATAGTTGAAGTAGAATATATTATATTAGTATTATGTTGTACTCAAGTTCTCTAGATGAATCAAAATTTGGAAGATATCAAGGTAAAATATGATGAACCTATATCTATTTTTTGTGACAACATAAGTGCTATTAATATTTTTAATAATCCAATGATGCATTCAAGAACAAAACATATTCTTGTCAAATATCACTTTTTGAGAGAGAAAGTTGTATATCAATAGTTAAGATGGGATATATCAGTACTATAGAATAGATTGTAGATATTTTCACAAACTCACTACCAAAAGACACATTTGAGTATTTTCAAGAGAATTTGGGAGTAATTTATTTTACTTCTTTCAATTGAGGATCAACATCAATTGAGGGGGAGCTAAGTGTTAGCTCTAGGATAGGCCCTTTGCCATTAATGTCAAAGAGGAAGAAGAATAGAAATAGGTATAGGAAATAGGTACAAGAATAGGTATAGGGAACAAGTGAAAAAATAGGTACATAAATAGGTATAGGAATAGGTACAAGATGTTATAGTATGGGAGATTTATTTTATGTTTTTTAGATGGTAGTATGTGTAGGTTGGCATATGCAGTATAGGTTTTAGGATGTGGTAGTTTCAGTTTGAGGTTACCATCAATGACAAAGGGGGAGATTTTTGGAAATATTGTAATTGATTGGTGATAAAGGACCCATATTATTTATTATCTAATGGTGTTTTTAATGTTCATATTTTGGCTAAAATTTGTTGATATTTATTTAATATTAATTAATATATTTTTGGTTGCATAAAAGAAAAAATAGGGCCCATGGAGAAGTCAAAGAGTCATGGGGTAAAGACAAAAGAGGAATGGGATGCATTTTTCCATGAAGAGTCATCTTGAGGAATTTCAAGATTCACCAAGTGAAGAAAAAAGAGGGTATGACACATTTTTCCATGAAGAGTCACCTTAAGGAATTTGAAAGGTTACGAAGATAAAGATAAAAGAGGAAAGGATGCATTTGATTATGAAGGGTCACCATATGAATTTTTAAATACATGGATTAAAAAGGTAATAAAATTTTTGTGCCATTTTCCATGAGGAGTGAAGAGTCACAAAGGGTGAATGCCAAAGGTCATTTAGAAAGCTATAAATAAAGGTTTGAGAAGCCATTTGTAATATGCAAGAGAGTGCATGGTTTGAAATTTTTTTATATAATAAAAGATGAGAGATAGAAAGAGATATTATAGAGTTATATCATTTTTTGAGAAAGAAAAATTGAGAGATATTTGTGTTTTATACACAAGAGGGGTTGGTGCTCCTATGGGTTGGTGCTCAAAAATCTTTACAAGGGGTTGGTGTTCCTATGGGTTGGTGAACACAAATAGTTGTTTTGTTGGTGCTTGGCAAAGGGGTTAGTGATTTTGAAATTTGGTGTTTGAAAAAATTATAATTTGAGTTGGTTCTCATTATTATACTTGAGATTTTTCTCCATGGTTTTTCCCACATTGGGTTTCCATGTAAAAATTTGGTGTCTCTCTCTGTCTTGTGTGGTTCATGTTATTGTTTTAAATTTATTCAATATCTTGAATATATGGTTAAGTAGAGTTTGATTAAGTAAAATATTTATAAAATATATACTATACTAATTCACCCCCCCTCTTATTATATTTCATGCTTAACAAGAGTTAGGATAGAGGAGACAAACTAGGCCCAAACTAGGGATGAGTCATCATGCCTAATCATCTTTTCTTTTTCCTTTCTAAACCACTAAACTTCTATGTAGTAAATGTTAGATTTTAACCTATTTCTCTTGGGAAAAATGTGTAGGAGGGACATTTAGGATCATTTTAATGCATTTAATAAATCTTAGGTCCTTATTTATGACCTATATTGAAGGGAATTGATCTCCTTGCATGCCTTGATGGTCTTCAATGCTTGAAGAGGTATTGCATCTTCATTTAATAGTTTGGAAAAAAATAATTAAAATTAATTAAGACTTTCCATATTTTTAGTGAGTGTATTTAACTATCCTCCTTGTCTCTTGGATTTTTACCCACCTATGCATCTATATTCTTACTTGCATGTTCTTTCTCTTAACTTATTCAAATAACTCCATACTGGTGTAGAAGGGAGAGGTTTTAATTATTTTATTGATGAATAAGTATAATAAATTAATATAGGCCTTAAATTCTTGGTAAATTCTTCAACTAACCCCTCCATTCTTACATGATGTCTCTTCACCTTAATAGGGTTGTTTTAAGGCTTCTTTATGTTGATTTAAATTTTCCCTCATATAGCTCCAAGGTGGCATATAAGAGAGATAAAAGGTCTTATTGAGGTTTTTGAAGACTCATTACACCTTTTATCCCTTTTTAAAAATAAACTCTTTACCTATTTTTTTTATCTAAATGGAAAAAAACACGTGATTGACTTGGCAATGTTTGTTGAAGATTTCTATGCATTGATAGATCCTGTGATAGGTTTAGACTCTTCATATTCTTCAAAATAAGTGTATATGTGAGTAAATTCATTTATTATTTATTAATTTATTAATTAAATATCCTTTATGATAATGCATTTTATTATGAACTATCATATCTCTCTATATTGATATTTCTTGAACATGTCCATCTTCTCCATCTTGACAAGCTTATCAAATACATAATGAGAACCTAAAACTTGATGAAATTGAATTATTTGAGTAAATTATGGGTATAATTATTATTTTAAAATCATAAAAAATGTGTCATATACCTTAAAACAAAATTTAATCTCCAAATTCCACATACAACTTCTAAAAATGCCCTTTTGTGCTTTTTAGGTCTCAAGAAACCCTGATTAGGATTTAGGGGTATAAAATGAGTTATATGTATCAATATAAACTAAAATTAGGCTAATTTGATAGGTATATATGTTTTATACCTATATAATTTTTAAAATACTTCACTAAAATCTCAAACAAAAATTCACAAAAAGTGCCTACTTGTTGCTCTTAAGGGTGCTTGAAGATGTTTTTAGTAATATAATCCTATTTTGAATTATTTTTAATTTTATAATAATTTATTAAAACCTAAAAAATAATTATACACCATATAATATCATTATATGGCCTTAAAAAGTTCTAAAACACTCATTTCACACTCCATCTATGAGCAAATTAGTCAAGAACCCTGATTTCTTTCATGATGCAGACTTGTGTTTTTCCTTTTTATATATAATAATGTATAATAATTACATAAAAAAACTTTTAAACATTAAATAAGATAAAAATATATATCCATGTAAATTTTTATGAAGTTTCATTTAGTAAAACTCAAAATATGCACTTTTTAGTGCTTTTTAACTTGTATTTTCTCACTTTTGCATTACTATAGGTCTAAGTTTTGATATTTTATTGAATTTTATGAGGAATAAATAAATAATTATTTTTTTATTATAAATTTTAATATCCTATATAATCATTCCAACCATTTTATACCTTCAACCAATCACTTAAACCTCTTAGAAAACCCCTTTTCTGACTGTCTCCCTTGCAATCTTGAAACACTGCAACATGTACCTACACCTTTCACCATTTTTTAGATTTAAAATTTGAATTATGAAGGTTTAATAGGGTTATTTATTCACCCTAATACCTCAAAAAACTTTTCATTTGCAACAAATATCTCAAAAATGCAATCACATTTCCTAAAACTAAGTTATTAGGGTTTTAGAGCACTTTTCTTTCATAATGATAGTTCATAAAGGTAAGCCCCTATAACCTAAAAATAATACATGGAATATTGAGGAATTATGGTATTATATATTCCAATAATATATTTTTACCAAATATTATTCTCCTTCATGAGCCAAACATTTGAAAATATCCCTTACTAGCTTGTAACCAGCTTGATGGAGAAATGGAAGAAACTTCTACCATTTTTTTGGGCCCATGAGATGTTACTGAACATGGTTTTGGATTGATTAAGGATTATGATGTTGTTTATATATTATTTAATCATAAATTAATTAATTTAGTCTTAAAACATACCTACTCATAAGCAAATAAATGTGCCAAGATGCCTTTTTGCACTTTGAACCTCATTTGCACTTGTTCCTTCTTTGAAGATGTTTGAGAGCAATCAAAAAATAATATGGGAATATTAAAATTTAATTTAATTTAATAAAAATAAACTATAATTTATCCCATATCATGTTAAATGACTTAAATTTACCTTTAAAACAATGTATTTGACTCACTTGAGAAGACATTTCTAAATGTTTTGATAGACTTTGCAAGAAACAAGTTAAATTCACTTTACCTAAACTTTTGAAAAGTTATCTTAACTTATTAAAAACATGATTTAGACCACTAACCAATACTAAATGACCTCAAATTAGTTTTATACATATCCTTCACTAATGGTGGTAAAAGTTACCAATAAATAACCTAGGGGAATTGAAGACTTTTATTAACCTTCTTGCCCACACTCTTCTTTAGGGGAGAAGAATAATGGGTTTTATTTTGTCCTTCTTACTAACCTCCCATGGGTGAATAGGGTGGGGGGAAGGATAAGCTTCATCCTTCTTGACCTTAGCTAAGTTATCCTTAGAATTATCAGAGTTCTCTTTACTACTATCTACAATATTTATTTCTTGGTTCCTAATGAGGGTCCCTCTTTTAGCGAGTAGGAAAATTAGTACTTGGTGGATTATGCTAGAAGAGGATTCTTATTTGAAGGATATGATTAAAAATTCTATAAACATGAGGAGATAATATGAAAAACTAATTGTAAATCCTTTTAAAATGGTTTAATAACAAGAAATAATTCAAAATGATATGTGTGAACTTTCCTTTCGAAGTAAAATAATGCATTACCTATAAACATATATCCAACCATCTCCTCGAATGATCAACCCTAAGAAATCCCTTCTTATCCATTTGAAATATGATGTGTATCTCAAAGAATACATGCATGAGTTATTGCTTATGCATTTTGTCTTTGAAGGCCTTAGTGCCTTCATAAGACACACCCATGACATCCCTGATGATTTCTTCTAAGATATTCAACTTGAATCCCCTAAAGATAACTTGGCACTATTTCTATCTTTCCATAAAATCCCTAGCCAACATTTTGTCATGACCTATAATTCTGAGCATAAACTCTATGAGTCTACCCTTTCTCAACTTTCTCTAGACTTTTTGGTTTACTTGGACTTCTACATAGGAAATGGGTTCACAACAGTCCCTATCTCCCCCCATGATATTGATCTTGCTGTTAATTATATGTTGAAAGTTACAGAGGACCAAATAGTAGTTCAAAATTCTATTTTTTATCCAATAGCCATTGCTAGGAATTTTTTTTAAATGATCTACTTCATTGTTGGATTTAAATTTAGCATCACAATTATGACATAAAGTGTGGTTTGAACTTTGTTTAGGCATGATTATCTTTCTCACGTGTGTCCCCATTGAAAGCTTAAGGATATTGAAAGGGGAAATCATTATTGATTAAGGGATAGATACAAGATGGGATATTGAGGGGTCTTATCCACATGGATAATTCTAGGTTGAGTACCCCCAAATTTGAAATTGCATTAGTAACCATGTTTCCCTCTTGATAGATGTGGGATATTGAATACTTAGTTGAACAAAGGAGACAACTAATGTTATTAATACAAACATAACGTAACCATTTAATTCAATCACATAATCCATGTACTTATCATAAAATTAGATTTAACACCAAAAAGATTAACACATCAAGATTCACATATAAATTAATGGTTCCATTGATTTCCTTTGATAATATTACAAATAGGGAAAATTATAGTGACCTATATTAAAAAAATTTGGAGGTCATTAGGTAAATCAGCTTTGCAATGGTGGCAAATCTGGTTGGAAGGTGTATTATAGGAAAATTATGAAGATTGATTATAGGATTAAATTACCTAACTGTAGGATGAAGTCACCAAACTATATGATACTAGGCTACTTAAAAAATTCTTCTTATAAGGATATAATTGGGTGACTCCATTTTGTAACTAGGTGATAGTTGTATTGGTAGATGATAACACAATTATTGTCTAACCACCTTGATATCATCTGATAGTGAGGTGGCTAGATGACAACTATGTTTTCATCTATCAAGTTAACTATCACTCCACTATAAGATATAGTTTCTCAAATATATGATATAGTCATTTGACTATATCATATAATCATCTATCTACATGCTATAGATGGCCACCTACTTTAGCTAGTATGGTAGCTATCTAGTGGCTAGGATGTCAAATGATAGTGAGTTAGCCAGATGATAGATGCATTGTCATTCACCAACATAGACATAAAATACCAACACGCTTATCATTTCATTGATGCTAGTTGTTAGTATATAAATGATAGATTCTTATAAATATAGCTAGGCTACTTCATTTTACACACTTGAACCTTGAATTTTCTACTCTAGCCTCTTAGATCCCTAATTTAAAGAAAAGTAAATCACTGCATAAATATCCCCTGTACCACAATGGCTACCCCAAGATCATCCATGTTTAAAAACTATATAAGAACCTCATGTGCCTATAGATACTATGACTTCTAGAACAACAAGATGTGTACATAGACTAAGTCAAAAACTTTAGTTTGGAGGGGCTTGTCAAGATACCCTAGTATGACACAAACATCATTTTACTCACTTCTTTTCTTAGGATCTATGACCATGCTGAGTAAATGTTTATAATGAAGGTAAAATTATAGGTTTTTTGATTTTCTATCATCCCAACAGACATCCATTGCTTAATAGGGCTCCCCATCACAAATGATAACCCTGTGACCACCCATACATCTCTAAAAATTTAGGACAAGAAGTATCTTGAGTCTCACTTCAATTTGTTGATTGAGGGTTTGTACTAGTTTGTTGAATTGATTTTTTTCATTTATAGATTTTTATAAAATTTATACAATTACTAAACATTATTAATAGTGAACCATTTATGATCATCATTAAAAAGTTTAATTCTCTCTCAAATAGTATATTTTATTTTCATATAGGTGGGCATAATCACAAGTCCAAAAAGGACCTCCTTATACAATCTATTAATAATCCTTTCTTGTGGCCATGATATAATTATTTTAGGTTAGAATTGTACTACAGGGAAGAGCAATAGACATACCAATCTAGACTATGGTATACATCTTATGTACTTTGAGTGGCCAAAAATTTGATTGGTGTTCATATTTGTATAAAAAAATATATTTTTCTCTTACCATTGACAATTTTACCTTTACATATCCTAATTATATTATTGATTTGTATAATGAGATTTTTCATGAATTAAAAATGGAGAGCACAAATATTCCAATTGATCTTTAATATAGAATGCAATGCACCTCTATTTCAGTTGTAGAACAAGAGGTAATTATGTACTTTATTTTATATTATATGTTTAATTATTGAAAATTTTATTTAATGTTCACTATTTGATTGAAGTAATTATATCCTCATAGGAAAATTTTTTGTAACTAGTTTTAAGAAGGAAAGTAGTGGTAAGAGGTCGACAACCCCTTAAGGCCTCTAAAGAATTAGATATGGATGACAAATCATCTCTTCTTCCATTGACCAAACAAAAAAGAATGTAAAGTTATATTATGCCTCCAGGACTTCCACCCCATCCAATTGAACTAACACAAACTCAGACCTTGTCTCATGCTATTGGTAAAACCATTGTCATATTTTTATTATGTATAATTTCATTATAAATTATAGATGTTGTGTTTGATTAACTTCATTTTGTTTTTGCAATTTCATTTGAATCTTCCCCAAATCTTCCCAAATGCCTCCTCCAAGTATTTAGTTGCAATAAATATCTTTATGGTGTCCTTAACAATAAAGTATGCACCTATAATTATATATTTTTACAATATAATTATGAAAGATTAAATTTATTCTCATTTATTAGTTATCTGATCTATTTTTCAATTTATAAAGACCCCTTATCGAAGGTAAAATTTTACACCACCACCACCACCAAACCATAAATTTTCTTACCATGGGATAACATTTGTCATTTATGGAACCAAGTAGTGCAAATTATCCATTTGAAAATGTCATATTTTTCAAACCTTCCTCTTGGCAATATGCCAAGCTCAAGGACAACTATTTTACAATGTATAGATATTGATGATGAGTTTTTGGGGATGGAGAGTGGGGATCAATATAATTTTTTAAATAACCATGATATTATTTAGGCATCACAATCAAAGGGTACAGAGGTCGATTCCCAAAAATTACCAAAATATGACTCTTCATGTTCTAGCTTTCCCCCTCCCCAACATGATATTGAGATTCATAAGACTGATGATGAGATTACTAGTTTTCCATTGGATAATTTATTGGTGGATAATACAAATACCTATGTAAAGTAAATTATTCTTGGTGAAGTTGAGTGTCTAAGGATATGGGAGGTAAGGGCTAAAATTTTGATATAGGAAATAAATGGCCAATTTAAAAATCACTCGCAACATAACCTATTGTAAAAATTGGTTAACAATCAACCAATTAAACTAATGCTTTATTGAATCAGGTTGTTTTTAGAGTAGTGACTATTAGTAATGATCACAATGATAAAGTCTTAGATATAATTTTGAATAGGCTTGAGAATTTAAATGTAGAGGCCTAAACATAGTACAACAAATGGGCAAAATACAAAAACCTTTTAGTTATTATTGATGCAGAAAAGGGGAAAGCTATTGTAAGTTATACTCATACTAAATTATTTTTCATTTAAATTTAATTCTTGTAAGTTTTTATCTAACTAATATCCATCGTTTAATTATAGTAAAAATAAGGTAACTTGAAAAATCAAGTGAAGGTACTCTAAGTTCACCTCCAAATAATGAATAAAAGTTTAAATATAGTTATTTCCTTAAAAGAGAAACTTGTTTTGTTGAATAAACAAAATAATACATTAAATAAAATCATCAAGGAGAATGGATTGGATCCAAAAAAAAATTCAAGAAGAAAGATGATGTGGATAGCTCATTATTTTCTACAGGGGATGCAATAAAGGATAAAAAGGAAAATCTTGAAAACATTCATGTTGCAGCCAATGATCTTATCCAATTAGGAATCTTAAAAGATGATACAATGTATAAAGAGGAAGTGACTTCTAAAATAGTAAAGCAGACAAAAAATTTACATGAAATTTTAAAATAATGAATCAATGTTAGTTGTAATATTTATTTATAGTGGAAATATTGTAAGATTCTAAGCTAATCAGTTTCAAACTCAATATATATTATATTTATGGCTTTTAGAAGATGCATTGGATTATTATTTATTAGATGGCTTATAGTTGATGATGTTTTAGATATTATCTTGAAAAATAATTTTAAAAAAATTAATTTAGGTACATTGTATGTATGATATATGTTTTTAAAATGTGAGTGTTGATTTTCAATTTGATTTGTAGTAAAAATGTTTTTTTGACTAGGTTTTTGAGAAAATAAATTGATTTGATTGAAATGAAAATGGATAATTATTAAATTCATTAAGGGACTATATGTCCATATACCTTTCTCATCACTGCACCAGTGTCATACATAGTATTGGAAAATTAAATCACCTCCTAGACATTACCTAAACACCACCTATACCATAATGGCTGCCCCAAAGTCATCCATGTCTAAAATACTATACAAGCACCTCCTGAGCCTGTAGATACTATGACTTATAGAACAAGAATATGTGAACATGGACTAGGTTGAAAAGTGAAATTTATAAGGGCTTGTCAAGATACCCCAATATGACATAAACATCATTTTACTCACCTCTTTGCTTAGGAGCTATGACCATGTTAAGTGCATGTTCAAAGTAAAGGTAAAATTATAGTTTTTTTAATTTTCTATCATCGCAAAAGACATACATCACTTAATAGGTCTCCCCCTCATAAATTATAACCCTATGACCACCCATACATCTTTGACAGATTAGGACAAGAAGTATCTAAAGTCTCACTTTGATTTATCGATTGAGAGTTTGTACTAGTTTGTTGAATTGATTTTTTTTTCATTTATAGATTGTTTTAACATTTATACATTTACTAAACATTTTTAATAGTGAACCATTTATGATCATCAATAAAAAAATTAATTATCTCTCAATTAGTATATTTATTTTCATATAGGTGGGTATAATCACAAATCCAATAAGGGCCTCCCTGTATAATCTATTAATAATCCTTTTCTTCTAGATATGATAGAATTCTTTTAGGCTAGAATTATACTATAGGGAAGAGTATCAGACATACTGATCATGGATATGGTGTATATCCTATGTAATTTGAGTGGCCAAAAAATTGATTGGTGTTCATATCTATATAAAAAAAATTAAATTTTTCTCTTACCATTGATAATTGTACTTTTAAATGTACCAATTATATTATTGCTTTGTATAATGAGGCATTTCATGAATTAAAAATGGAAAGCATAAATATTACAACTAATCTTCAATAAAAAATACAACTCACCTCTCTTTTAGTAGTATAACAATAGGCAATTATGTCCTTTATTTTATGTTCTATGTTTGATTATTGAAAATTTATTTAAAGTTCACTATTTGATTGAAGTAATTATATCCTCATAGAAAATAATTTTGCAACTAGTTTTAAGAAGAAAAGAAATGGTAAGAGGTCAATAACCCCAAAGGCCTCTAGAGAATTAGATATGGATGCCAAATTATCTCTTTTTCCATTTAACAGACAAAAAAGAATGCAAGGTTTTATTATGGCTCTAGAACTTCCACCCCATCTAGTTGAACTGACATAAATTTAAACCTTATCTCATATTGTTGGTAATACAATTGTCTTGTTTGTATTATTTATAACTTCATTATAAATTATAGATGATATGTTTGATTAGCTTCATGTTATTTTTTCAACATCATTTAAATATTCCCCCAATCTTTCCAAATGCCTCTTCTAAGTATTTAGTTACAATAGATATCTTCAGGGCATCCTTAACAATAAGGTATACACCTATAATTATATTTTTTTACAATATAATTATGAAATATTAAATTTATTCTAATTTATTAGTTATCTAATCTATTTTTCAATTTCTAGAGACCCCTTCTCAAAGGCAACATTTTCCACTAGCCCACAAATTGTAACCAGGGGAAAACATTTGTCATTTATGGTACCAAGTAGTGCACATTGTCCATTTGACAATGTTGAAGTTTCCAACCTTTCTCTTGGTGGTATTCCCAACTCAAAGATATCTATTTTTCAATACATAGATATTGATGATGAGTTTTTGAGGATGGAGAATGGGGATCAATATAATTTTTTCAATACCCATGATATTATTTAGGCATAAAAGTTGAAGGAGACAGAGGTAGATTCCTAAGAGTTTACAAAATATAACTCTTCAAGGTCTAGCTCACCCCATCCCTAACCTGATTATGAGATTCCTAAGACTAATGATGATATTACCAATTTTCCATTAGATAATATATTGGTGGATAATACAACTACCTATGTAAAAGAAATTATTCTTGGTAAATTTGAGTGTTTGAGGATATGGGAGGTAAGGGCTAAATTTTTGATACAAGAAATAAATGCCCAATTTCAAAATCACTCCTAACATAACTTATTGTTCAAATTGGTTGAAAATCAACCAATAAAAAATGATGTTTTTTTGAATTAGGTTATTTTTAGAGCAGTGACTATTAGTAATGATCATAATGATAAATCCTTAGATATAATGTTAAATAGGATTGAGAATTTAAATGTAAAGTCCTAGGAATATTATAACAAATGGATAAAAGATAAAATCCTTTTGATTATTGTTGATGCAAAAAATAAGAAACCTTTGGTAAGTTATACTCATTCGAAGTTGTTTATCATTTGTATTTAATTCTCGTAAGCTCTTATCTAACTAATATTCATCATTTAATTATAGTCAAAATATAGTAACTTGAAGAATCAAGTAAAGATACTGTAAGTTCACCTTTAAATAACATATAAAAGTTTAAATATAGCTATTTCCTTGAAAAAATCATCAAGGAGAATGAATTGGATCATTGTTTTCTATGGGGGATGCAATAAAGGATGAAAAGGCAAATATTGAAAACATTCATGTTGCAATCAAGGATATTATCCAATTATTAATCCTAAAATATGATATAATCCATAGAGAGGAAGTGCTTTATGAAATAGTAAATCAGATATATACTTCACATGAAATTTAGAAACAATGAATCAATGTCAGTTGTAATATTTATTTACAGTGAAAATATTGTAAGATTCTAAGACAACTAATTTCAAACTCAATATATATTTTATTTATGGATTTTATAAGATTCATTGGATTCTTATTTGTTATATGGATTGCAGTTGATGATGTGTTAGATATTATCTTGAAAATTAATGTTTTTTAATTAATTTAGGTACATTGTATGTATGATAAATGATTTTAAAATTTGAGTATTCTATTATCAATTTGATTTGTAGTAAAAATGTTTTTGTGATTGGGTTTTTGGGAAAATAAATTGATTTGATTGAAATGAAAATGGATAATTATTAAATTTATTAAGGTACTAGATGTCCATCTACCCTTCTCATCACTACGCTAGTGTCATACATAGTATTGGCAAAGAAATCAATTAAGCCATTCATAAACAATATAATTGAGCATATAAACTATTTTTCAATACAAGAATACTTGATAGGTAATTGATTTATGAATTAAAAAGAGGAAATATTGTTCAGTAAACAACAAAAACTTATCATGACTAAATTTAATTCAAGTATATTTGAAATACATACAAAATAAAACTCAAGTAGCTAGAACAACCCTTTAGTAACATGTGCTTCATCATTAACATTTGTATGTACTATCTTAATAGGTTTTTCAATTAATATCTTATTTAGTTGTTATATTAGTGACTCCTCTTCTTTATGTAAGAGAAATCCAAATTAAATTCACTTTTTCATATGAAAACTCATCCACTACACAACATGAAACATAAAACCTCAAACATGTATCAATATTTTTATCCAATTTGTTCTAAAGTATAGATTTGATAAAAGATAGTACACTAAATACCCTTTCATATTCCATCAAACCCAAAATCATTATTTGACACAATTTATATAAATGAAAATATTCGTTAATTATTTTTTGTAGAACACTACTGGGATACAATTTCTTCCATAACCTTGTAATAGCCCTTATTTGTATTGGTTCATTTAAGGACCGATATTATTCAACCATTGTAATTCTAAATTTCATTGACTATTTTTTTAGTAAATCCTTTTGTAAAATAACCTCAACTTCATATCCATTAATTTATATAGACTTACTAAAATTATTAACAAGAGTACTCATGTATTTGATAAATAAATTACTTGTTATTTCTTCATCTTGTAGATTTTTCCAAAATATAAGATTCACCACTCCCATGGCTTCAAGTAACTCATCCCTTTGAAATAAATCACAAATTTTAACAAATAAGATTTTTGAAATATTAGTCAATTTTATTTGTGTCTCATCTATGACATTATCATATATAACCCATGATATAGGCACTTATTCAATTTTTACTCCAACTAGATGAGTTTATGTTTGGAAAGTGTGTAGTGGCATTTCATTTCCATTAGTGATAATACAAAGATGATAATTATCTTAAATTTTAAATAGTTTTTAGGGTCCTTAACATTTGTTAAAATTTACTAACTACCAGATATTGGTCCCTTAAAACTTTCATTCGAGTAGTATAATATATCAAGAGATTGACAAACATGTTTATTCAATAGTATGAATTTAAAAATATATATGGATCTCTCTTATGCATGTTTCATCAAATAATGTATTTCTTTCAACATGGGTAGAATACCACAGAATGCTATCAAGGTTTTGAAATATATAAAATAGTAAAATATATATTTTTCCTTATCAACATCCATCTTATATCTAAACATAAAACATGTCAATGATTGATATTCTTCAAATATTCTACATACGGGATCATAGATGTAAATCCATATTGTATCAACATATTGTAATGGTTTTTTACTATCAGTCACTCCAATCACAAAATTTTAAAACCCTAAAAATATTTTTGGAATCCTTGACATGTATGCGTGAAAGTCATGAATAAGATCTTCCACTATTGTGATATTTTGAAATGTGCTAATAATTTTGTAAGAAAGATTTATTCTATGTGTCATGCAATGGATTGGATTCATATATGGGTAAATGATTGTTTGTAGTTGAACACATAGACTAGTTTTATTTCCCTACATTACTGATGCCCCATCTACACTAACACACACTAACTTGGTATGTAAATCATAATAATTCATCCCAATAATATCTACCAAATTATAAATAATCAATTTGGAAATATTCTCAACATTACAATTTTCCTTCATTTTAATTATAGATAATAGGTGAGGTTTCTTTAAATGTTTATTAAATATACAAACATGCATGCAAACCTATGATGTGCTATCAACTATTGTTACCTCATCAATGTATAGTGAGATAAACCATGTTGCTTTTTATTTTTCCTTCAAATCCTCCATTTCAATCATCATGAGGCATTTTTCTATCTCCAAAGCACTACTATCTAACCAATGTGATTGTGTAATGTTATGTAATTTAGTATGATGAAATAAAATCTTATAATCTAAAAAATTAGATATTGGTTTGCCTCTTTTCAAAATGTAATATAAAGTGGAAAACTATGTATTTTTTCCAAGTAAATTAAATTGAACAACTTTTCTAAATTGAGCTATAATTGTTCCTCCTTTCTTAGTGAGGTATCATTGATGTCTTTGATGATTTTTATACTTTATTGTGTAACATTGATGAATGCATTTTTCCATCTCACTATTCTTTGGATTTATCCATATTTATCTTTTATTGACTCATCTATTTTACCACAATGTTTCTCAATTATGTCCAACTTGAGTTGCATATTGTGGTCCTTTCCAAGTTTCCAACTACTTATTATACATTTGAATTATATTGGTGTTTAAATATTATTTCCCTAATATATAAGTTAAATGAATGGGTATTTAGCTTCCCAATCAAACTTAAATGACATTTTAATTGTTCATGTACTTCTCTTCTTTCACATAGATTTTTTTTTCTTTTTAACTAAAGATTATGTTGGCTGAGTAGAGATATCATCTAGTGGTATTAGGTAATAATCACATGATGATGTCATCTAGTGTCCTTTTCCTTGAATTCAATGATGGAATTTTATACCCAAGGAAGTCTTCTAGTAGAGGCATATA